>CM038677.1:737796350-738234364 GCA_021605205.1 Aegilops longissima
TGGAAGGAGATCAACACACCGGGGCGCGAGAAGCCTGGCCGTAGCCAAGGGGCGCGTGCAGCCAGCGTAGTGTGCCGGCGTTGGTGGGAGTGGAGGCGTCCAGGAGCATCGCTGTGCCCGGCGGGAATAAGTAGCTGGGGCGGTGCCGCGAGTTGGGCTGCCGGCGGGGATGGAGCGTGCCGATCTGGGGTGGTGTGCTTGGCGTCGAGGAGCACGCCGGCGGCGATGTGGCGAGCAGTAGGGGCGTAGCACACCGGCGGCTGGAATTTCGGGGCCGTCGAGATGGAATGAGGATTTGCGGACAGGGAAGTGGGGGAATGAGACGGGGCTGCTGCTTTGTGATTCGTGCTGTGTAAATCGTACGGTATGAAAAGCGTTCGGGCTGGAAGTCTTAAGTACCTGACGTCAGGTACTTATCATTTATCTAAATGTGTTTGTGTAATTGTAGTCTTGGTGATATGTGCATACCCTCATTGGGTCTCTATCTAGCTTCACACGGCTATCGACATTGTTATAGAAGAACTTCAAGTTCATGTTCCTCTCATCTTCAATGATCATGTTGTGAAGAATCACACAACATGTCATGATGTTGTTCAGTGTTTTCTTGTCCCAAAAACGAGAGGACCACGAACAATGCCAAATCTAGTTTGTAAAACCCGAAAGACTCTTTCAATATCTTTTCGGACATCCTCGTGTAGCTTTGCAAATTCAATATGCTTCTTGGTTTTGGGCTATGTGATGCTCTTGACAAATGTACACCAAGGAGGGTAAATACCATCTGCAAGATAACACCCTTTTGTGTACTCATGCCTATTCACCGTGAAGTTGCAAGCAGAAACATCACCACTAGCAAGTCTAGCAAACAAATGAGCCCGTTGCAACACATAGATATCATTGAGAGTACCCAACATCCCAAAAAATAATGTCAAATCCATAAACCCTCGGATGTTACGGCCTCTAGCACAATTATTGCCTTACGAGATTTGCCACAAAACTGCCCGTGCCATGCCTTTTGACAGTTTTCCCAAGCCCAATGCATGCAGTCAATGCTTCCTAGCATGCCGGGCCAACCTCGTTTCTCATTTGTTGCCATCAACTTTTTAGTGTCTTACTCCTTGGGTGCACGAAGATAGACATGACCAAAAACGCGGATGATCACTTTGGCGAACCTACGCACTGACTTAATTGTAGTGTCTTTGCCAATGCGAAGATACTCATCAACATAGTCAGCCGGAATGCCATATGCAATCACTCGCATAGCAGCCGAGATTTTTGATATGCGCTAAAACCCAACAAGCCTGCGACATTTCTCCTTTGAGTAAAAAACCAACAATTGGCCTCGCAAGCTTGTAAAATTTTTACGAAGAGGGATCGGCGCATTCGATACCTTCTCCGAAGTGGTGCGGCGGATAGGTAGGATTGTCCGCGAAGTAGTCTTGCATCAACATCGTGTTCCCGAGCTAGCGGTTGCGAGGGATGCAAAGACGACCTACGGTAGATCCGCGCCATTTCTTGCGGTTTTGATCCTCGGCCTCCTTCACGGCTAGGACCGCCACCACCATTTGCGGCAAATGGCGCTCGAGCATCGACTCAACGTCTGAGTCGTCGGACAAGGAAGAATCCTCGAGCAAAAATTGCACGCAAGGGCTAATCAAATCCATCTACAAAACGGTATCCGAGCTCGCATCAATGAAATTTGAACACATACGGGCGAGCTAAAAGGGGAGAAAAGGGGCTCATCGGCTGCGGTCGATTCGGGGTGGCGACGACTCGACGATTGTTGATCTGGGGCGGCAGCGACCTGGGGGTGGCTCGGCTCGGCGTATCCGGGGCGCCGACGAGTGGACCCGGGTGTAGTGCGGCCCCGCGACACGATTCCACCGGCGGAAGTGGCCAGAAAAGCAAGCGGCGGGGCGGGCGGCTACGGTGGCGGGCGGCGACGATGGCGGGCGACTGCGGGAGGGGATGTGGGGAAGGCGCTCACTGAAATGTCCCTCCCGCCAACCGCTTTTGCGGGATATAGGGCCCCGACAGGGCGCGGGGGGAACCTGGGTTTTCGTGGGTCGGAGGGGGGAATTTACCGCGCCCCGTAAAACAATTTAAGGGTCGCACGCGTTTACGATTTTTTTTCGGAACACTTTTTTCGCGTAAAACCGTATAATAACGGTTATTTTGCGGGTCGAGGTGATATAAGGAGTCTGCTAGAGTTGCTCTAATGCGTGTAGTGTGTTCAGGTTCTTTTCCTTATAGTATTTCCCCTTGCTTTAACGAAAATGGCAGAGCTCCTGCCGCTGCCCATGGAAAAGAGAATATGTGCCCATATTTACACATGGAATTTCCATCGAAACTTGAAAATACACCTCGATTAATTTTTCCAAGCTAAAGAGATAACTCAATTCGTTCGGGTGCCCAAAATCCTCATTCACACTTTCCACTGCGGTCCTGTTAACACGGGATAATAATCAATCAACTAAGCAAGCAAGCAGCATGAGGATTTGTAAGAGCATCTCAGGAGCACAAAAATCTTGCGCCCTAAAATAATTTTAGCGTGCCACCGTAGCACTTTTAGGAGTGAAGTCTGAAACAAACCTTGTCTTTGTATGACCCGTCGGAATCGAATCCCTAACTCCTAATCCCTGAAATCGACACCCCCACTTCTCAAATCCCGGTCGTCATAGCCCTTAAGCCCGTTTTAAGAGTGGGATCGGTGACGTGGCACCACTGGCGGCAGGGTTTGGTGATTAATGGGGTCGGGTTGCTGAAAATAATTGTTCTTTACCTTATACCAATGTACCGCTGGTCCGTTGCTGCCGCTCACAGCCACTCATTCCACTGAGAGGGAGGATTCTGACCAGGTAAAATCCGCCGTTCAGGGCTGTGGCCGGCGGCAAGACCGGAGCTGTACAGCGCTGTCCGTCTCCGACGCTCTTCTCCGCCCGGAGCTGCCACGGTAGCCACACCCGTCTCCGACGCGCTGGTGCCGTTGTCTCAGGCGTGCTCCGCTCGCTCGCCTGCTGCTCGCTCGCGTCAGGCGCGCTGCGCCACGCCCGGCCGTGGCCTTGGCTGCCGGCGGCAAGACGGTGGCCGTCGCAGCTAGTGCTGCCCACCTCCGACGCACCCAACGGCAGGCCAAGGTTTTGGCTGACCCGCTCCCTGGGATATGGTGGATGGTGGAGCTGCAGCGCGTGCAGCCGGTGGCTGAGATTCCGCCGGAGGTCGCGCAGTCGCACTAGAAGATGCGAACACAATGCAAACTAAACAGGCAAAGGTGAGTGATGATTCATTGCTTGATCTACCTCTGTACTAGTAGCTATCTACTGAACTTTGAAGTATGTGAGCTATGCACTCTGCTTTTCAATCGCACACACTAGGGAAATCACAAATTGGTGAAAGCGCTTTTTAGTAAAAAAATCACAAGATGTTCAGAGTCCTAGCTTTAGTGAAACCTGAAAATCACCTGAAGAGATCAAAACGCTTTGCAAACATGACACAATATTCACATGAGTAATAGCAAAATATTGTTCTGTTCCTTTGATATACAGTAATATCTTACATTAGAGTTGGCAAAAAAGAGAACTTGTCAAAGGAGAAGTTTGATACATTAAAATTTAAAATAAACTTAGGTGGTACTCTATTAGTAGTGAACTTTGATTCTAAGTAAGATTGAGCTGATGTCTCTTTACTAAATCAACTCATGATGCTGATGTACAATTGCTCCCTCTTTATTTGTCAGCAACCAGAGCTCAAAAAATCTGCTATTGTGCTTCATTTGATAGCAAGTGGAGCTAAAAAATTCTGCTACTGTGCTTTATTTAACAGCAAATTGAGCTAAAGAATTCTGCTATTGTGCTTCAGTTGACAGCAAGTGGAGCTAAAAAATTCTGCTATTGTGCTTCATTTAACAGCAAGTAGAGCTCAAAAATTCTGCTATTATGCTTCATTTAACAGCAAGTAGAGCTCAAAAATTCTTCTATTATGCTTGATGTAACAGCAATAACATTTGCACTTTTTTATAGCAAGAAGAGTTCTAAAATTCTATTATGCTATTGTGCTTCATTTAACAGCAAGTAGAGCTCAAAAATTCTTCTATTATGCTTTATGTAACAACAAGAACATTTGCACATTTTTATAGCAAGAAGAGTTCTAAAATTCTATTATGCTATTGTGCTTCATTTAACAGCAAGTAGAGCTAAAAAATTCTTCTATTATGCTTTATGTAACAGTAAGAACATTTGCACTTTTTTATAGCAAGAAGAGTTCTAAAATTCAGCTATTAAACATAAACCACACATAAGAGCAGAGGGAATGGATATTTTGAGAGTAGCAGAAACACAAATCCACTACAAAACCACAAGTCCACACATAACTAGTGATTCAAACTATTAATAATAACTAGTACACACTGACAGTAGCATCCAAAAGGCAACTCCATGAGTAGTAGGTCATGCAGAGAGTGCTCTCATGTAGACAACTCCATCCACCATAAGCTTTAGTAATTCCCACTAGCTGTAAAGAAGGCCATAAACCCAGTTACTGAGCCTCTCCCTCTCCCAGTTCCTCCCACACTTCCTCTGCCATTGCCTCTCCCTCTAACTGCAGTTGTGCTACCTCTAGGGGCATCATTTTTAGTTGTTGATGAACTTCTAGGAGGTCTAAACCTGGATGTTGTAGCTTGAGAGCTTGCTGCAGCTTAAGAGGGTGCAGCTTGAGATCTTGCTGCAGATTGAGACCTTGCTGCAGCTTGAGATCTTGTTGAGCCTGAAGCTCTAGCTGCCGCAGCCTTGCTTGTAGATGCATCTGTCTGTGCTTGCTGCAAGGAAAACAGATCAGTCAAACAACAATTCCACTTTTTTGTAAAAGACCAACACAGCATGAAAATAAAATTACCTCTATTTCCCTCACTTTTCTCCCTCTCTTCCCAAGATATGACTTGTTTTTTTGGTGTTATCTCCATTCTTTTTACAGGAAGTTTTGTTATGCCCCTGACCACCACAACTTCCACATGTGATCTGTATGCCATGCTTGCTCAGTTTCTTCCCCTTGGGTGCTTCCCCCTCTTCTCTCTTCCTATCATTGTTCTTTTTCCTGGCTCCTGGCATGGCAATGTAGCCAGGTGCTAGGGTTTTGAGACACAGGCCAGCTTTCTTCTCCTTCAACAGGTTGCAGGCAATGCTCATATTTTTTTTTGAAAGTATCAATGTAGTAGCACTTGTCAATGAAATCCTCTACTTTTCTTCCACTCTTATAGATAGCACAAATTGCATGACAACAAGGAAGGCCTGCAAGCTGAAAGTAACCACATGAGCAACTCCATTTCTCAAGGTTAACAGTGTACCTCCTGCCTCTGCTATTCAAATGCTTCACCTCAAAACCATCCTTTCCATTCCAGAGCACCTCCAAGAACTGAGTTCTCTTGATATTGGCCTTAATCTTCTTGAAGATGTTTGGGCAAATTATGCCATTCCACTTCTCACTCTTGGTTTTCTGCTCTTGAACTCTAACCATCATTTTTTCCTAATCTTTTCTTGCTGTGAAATAATGAGGTAGAACCTAGCTTCTATGATGGCATTGTTAAATGATTCACAAAGGTTGTTGTCAACTGACTCACAATTTGCTCCTATTGGAAATAAAGCCCTAGCCCAATGCTTTGGGTCTGTCTTCATGATATCTTTTGCACCTTCTGGAGTTAGTTGAGCAAGCTTGGCCTTGTTGTAGTTGAAGTCTTCTCTGTTTGCAGACTTAGCAATTGCCCAAAACCTTTTCTGCAATTGATGATCTTTATGATTCGTTCTCCAGTTAGCATAGATGTGCCTAGCACACATCCTATGCTCTGCCTTAGGCAGATAGTCTCTCATGCTGTTAATTAAGCCCTGTAGTAGACATAAGTATATATTAGTAAAATAAAGTAGTAGGGCTAGGACTAGTACAATGAGACAAGACTAGGATCAGTACAGTGACACAAGGACTAGGACTACTACAGTGAGTGACACAGTACATATCGAAAAAGCTTTAGTGGCTAGGTACATGTCGACGAAGCGGAAAGTATGACTACTTTCTGCTTCGTCGACACGACTAAACCTTTCTCGACATGTACCTAGCCACATGACTACTTGACGCTCCGTCAACACAACTAAACCTTTTCGACATGTACCTAGCCATGACTACTTGACGCTCCGTCGACACGACTACACCTTTTCAACAATTGAATAAGGCAGTAAATAAATTTAACCTTTTTCTTATCAGAAATAAAGACCCATCTAGCTCCTTGATCGTTAATGTCCAAGTCTTTGATTAAAAGACCAATGAACCAGGCCCAACTCTCATTTGTCTCGTTCTCCACAACAGCCCAAGCTACTGGATACATTTGATTGTTTGCATCCCTAGCTATTGCAGCCAGTAGCTCACCTTGGCAGGCTCCCTTGAAGAAACAACCATCTAGCCCAATCACTTACCTACACCCAGCTTTAAACCCTTGCTTCACAGCATTGAAACATACATAGAATTGTTGAAAAATATTTTCTTCCTTCTCTTTTGGATCCAAGCAAACAACCACAGTACTCCCGGGGTTGCTCCTAAGAAGTTCCAACTGATAATCAAACACCTTGTTGTACTCACTTTTCATACCACTCATCAGCTGGTCAAGTACAAGGTTTTTTGCTGCCTTGCACTTTGAAATGGACACATCAGCAAACATGTCTTTCATCACTGTGGCTTTCATACTATCAATCTTCCACAAAGGATTTGCCAGGATGAAGTGCTCATACCTTTTGGCAATGACCTTAGCAGTAACCAGTTTGTTGTCTCTGTTTTGTGCACATTGGTGTTCATCTTCAAATGTGATGATTTGAAACCTAGAACACCTGCTGGTCTTAGCTGCATACAACATCCAGGGACACCCAGGCCAATCACATTTTGCTCTAACTCTGGCCTCCTCTGACTTTAAAAATGAAATGCTTCTTTTGGTAGCAAGCCCATATCTCTTGATAGCTCTAGTCAATTGTTTCTTGCTTTTAAAAACCATTCCAAGACTAAAATGAGGAATGTCAGAGTCTGGGTTAAACCTCACAAACTGGCTCTTCCTCCTGACCATGTTGCCATCCTCATCCTCATCATAGGAGTAGTCTTCATCTGATGACTCAAACTCCATGTCCTCCACAACTTCCTCCACATTTGCTACCAAATCAATGGGCACGACCCCTGTTGCATCTGCATCAGCCCACATCTTGGAATCTTCCATCTTTTTCCTAAATTTTCTTGCATGTTTTTGTTGGGGAACGTAGTAATTTCAAAAATTTTCCTACGATCACTCAAGACCATGGGTGATGGCATAGCAACGAGAGGGGAGAGTGTCCGTCCACGTACCCTCGTAGACCGAAAGCGGAAGCGTTATATTAACGCGGTTGATGTAGTCGTCGTCTTCACGATCCGACCGATCCAAGCACCGTTACTCGCACCTCCGAGTTCTTGGCACACGCTCAGCTCGATGACGATCCCCGGCTCCGATCCAGAAAGCGCCGGGAAGGAGTTCCGTCAAGACGACGGCGTGGTGGACGATCTTGATGTTCTACCGTCGCAGGGCTTCGCCTAAGCACTGCTACAATATGACCGAGGTGGAATATGGTGGAGGGGGCACCGCACACGGCTAAGGAACGATCACGAAGATCAACTTGTGTGTTCTAGGGTGCCCCCTGCCCCGTATATAAAGGAGCAAGGGGAGGGCGGCCAGCCCTTGGGGCGCACCAGGAGGGGGAGTCCTCCTCCTAGTAGGAGTAGGACTCCCTTTCCTAGTCCTACTAGGAAGAGGGAAGGGGAAGGAAGAGAGGAGAGGGAGAGGGAAAGGGGCTGCGCCTCCTAGTCCAATTCGGACTCCCCATGGAGGGGGCGCACCACCTCCTGGTGCAGCCTCTCTCTCCCTCTTGGCCCAATAAGGCCCATAACTTCCCCGGGGTTCCGTAACCCTCGGCACTCCGGTTTTCTCCGAAACTTCCGAACCTTTCCGTGTCCGAATATAACCATCCAATATATCAATCTTTATGTCTCGACCATTTCGAGACTCCTCGTCATGTCCGTGATCACATCCGGGACTCGAACTCCTTGGTACATCAAAATACATAAACTCATAATAACCGTCATTGAAACCTTAAGCGTGCGGACCCTACGGTTCGAGAACAATGTAGACATGACCGAGACACCGTCTCGGTCAATAACCAATAGCGGGACCTGGATGCCCATATTGGTTCCTACATATTCTACGAAGATCTTTATCGGTCAAACCGCATAACAACATACGTTGTTCCCTTTGTCATCGGTATGTTACTTACCCGAGATTCGATCGTCGGTATCCAATACCTAGTTCAATCTCGTTACGGTAAGTCTCTTTACTCGCTCAGTAATGCATCATCCCGTAACCAACTCATTGGTCACATTGCTTGCAAGGCTTATAATGATGTGCATTACCGAGAGGGCCCAGAGATACCTCTCCGACAATCGGAGTGACAAAACCTAATCTCAAATACGCCAACCCAACATGTACCTTTGGAGACACCTGTAGTACTCCTTTATAATCACCCATTACGTTGTGACGTTTGGTAGTACCAAAGTGTTCCTCCGGTAAACGGAGTTGCATAATCTCATAGTTGCAGGAACTTTGTATAAGTCATGAAGATAGCATAAGCAACATACTAAACGATCAAGTGCTAAGCTAATGAAATGGGTCATGTCAATCACATCATTCTCCTAATGATGTGATCCCATTAATCAAATGACAACACATGTCTATGGTTAGGAAACATAACCATCTTCGATTAATGAGCTAGTCTAGTAGAGGCATACTAGTGACTATCTGTTTGTCTATATATTCACACATGTATTATGTTTCCGGTTAATACAATTCTAGCATGAATAATAAACATTTATCATGATATAAGGAAATAAATAATAACTTTATTATTGCCTCTAGGGCATATTTCCTTCATCTCCCACTTGCACTAGAGTCAATAATCTAGATCACATCACCATGTGATTAACATCGATAGTTCACATCATCATGTGATTAACACCCATAATTCACATCGCCATGTGACCAAGACCCAAAGGGTTTACTAGATTCAGTAATCTAGTTCACATCGCTATGTGATTAACACCCAAAGAGTACTAAGGTGTGATCATGTTTTGCTTTGTGAGAGAATCTTAGTCAACGGGTCCGCCACATTCAGATCCGTATGTATTTTGCAAATCTCTATGTCAACAATGCTCGCACGGAGCTACTCTAGCTAATTGCTCCCACTATCAATATGTATCTAGATCGAGACTTAAAGTCATCCAGATCGGTGTCAAAACTTGCATCGACGTAACCCTTTACGTACTAACCTTTTATCACTTCCATAATCGAGAAACATATCCTTATTCCATTAAGGATAATTTTGATCGCTGTCGATGATCTATTCCTAGATCACTATTGTACTCCTTTGCCAAACTCAGTGCGGGGTACACAGCATGGCATACTTTATAGAACCTATGGCCAAGGCATAGGGAATGACTTTCATTCTCTTTCTATCTTCTGCCGTGGCCGGGTTTTGAGTCTTACTCAATTTCACACCTTTGTAACACAGGCAAGAACTCTTTCTTTGACTGTTCCATTTTGAACTACTTCAAAATCTTGTCAAGGTATGTACTCATTGAAAAACTTATCAAGCGCCTTGATCTATCTCTATAGATCTTAATGCTCAATATGTAAGCAGCTTCACCGAGGTCTTTCTTTGAAAAACTCCTTTGAAACACTCCTTTATGCTTTGCAGAATAATTCTACATTATTTCCGATCTACAATATGTCATTCACATATACTTATCGAAATGCTGTAGTGCTCCCACTCACTTTCTTGTAAATACAGGCTTCACCGCAAGTCTGTATACAACTATATGCTTTGATCACACTATCAAAGCGCTTATTCCAACTCCGAGATGCTTGCACCAGTCCATAGATGGATCATTGGAGCTTGCACATTTTGTTAGCTCCTTTAGGATTGACAAAACCTTCGGTTGCATCATATACAACTCTTCTTTAATAAATCCATTAAAGAATGTAGTTTTGACATCCATTTGCCAGATTTCATAAAATGTGGCGATTGCTAACATGATTCGGACAGACATAAGCATCGCTACAGTTGAGAAAATCTCATTGTAGTCAACACCTTGAACTTGTCAAAACCTTTTGCGATAAGTCGAGCTTTGTAGATAGTAATACTACTATCAAGATCTGTCTTCCTCTTGAAGATCCATTTATATAATATGGCTTGCCGATCATCGGCAACTCCATCAAAGTCCACACTTTGTTCTCATATATGGATCCCATCTCAGATTTCATGGTCTCAAACCATTTCGCGGAATCTGGGCTCATCATCGCTTCCTCATAGTTCGTAGGTTCATCATGGTCTAGTAACATGACTTCTAGAATAGGATTACCGTACCACTCAGTGCGGATCTTACTCGAAGACCCACGAGGTTTGTTAGTAACTTGATCTGAAGTTTCATGATCATCATCATTAACTTCCTCACTAATTGGTGTAGGAATCACCGAACTGATTCCGTGATGAACTACTTTCCAATAAGGGAGAAGGTACAATTACCTCATCAAGTTCTACTTTCCTCCCACTCACTTCTTTCGAGAGAAACTTCTTCTCTAGAAAGGATCCATCTTAGCAACAAATATCTTGCTTTCGGATCTGTGATAGAAGGTGTACCCAATAGTTACCTTTGGGTATTCTATGAAGACGATTCGATTTGGGTTCGAGCTTATCGGTGAAAACTTTTTCACATAAGCATCACAACTCCAAACTTTAAGAAACGACAGCTTAGGTTTACTGCTAAACCATAGTTCATACGGTGTCATCTCAACGGATTTAGATGGTGCCCTATTAAACGTGAATGCAGCTGTCTTTAATGCATAACCCCAAAACGATAGTGGTAAATCGGTAAGATACATCATAGATCGCACCATATCAAAATAAAGTACGGTTACGACGTTCGAACACACCATAATGCTTTGGTGTTCCAGGTGGCGTGAGCTGTGAAACTATTCCACATTGTTTTCATTGAAGACCAAACTCGTAACTCAAATATTCATCTCCACGATCAGATCGCAGAAACTTTATTTTCTTGTTGCGATGATTTTCCACTTCACTCTGAAATTCTTTGAACCTTTCAACTATTTCAGACTTATGTTTCATCAAGTAGATATACCCATATCTACTCAAATCATTTTGTGAAGGTCAGAAAAATAACGATACTTGCCACGAGCATCAACATTCATTGGATCGCATACATCGGTATGTATTATTTCCAATAAGTCAAGAGCTTGTTCCATTGTTCGGAGAACGGAGTTTTAGTCATCTTGCCCAAAGGGCACGGTTATAAGCATCAAATGATTCATAATCAAGTGATTCCAAAAGTCCATCAGCATGGAGTTTTCTTCATGCGCTTTACACCAATATGACCTAAACGGCAGTGCCACAAATAAGTTGCACTATCATTATTAACTTTGCATCTTTTGGTTTCAATATTATGAATATGTGTATCACTATGATCGAGATCCAATGAACCATTTTCATTGGGTGTGTAACCATATAAGGTTTTATTCATGTAAGCAGAACAACAATTTATTCTCTTACTTAAATGAATAACAGATTGCAATAAACATGATCAAATCATATTTATGCTCAACACCAAATAACACTTATTTAGGTTCCACACTAATCCCGAAAGTATAGGGAGTGTGCGATGATGATCATATCAATCTTGGAATTACTTCCAACACTCATCGTCACTTCCCTTCAACTAGTCTCTGCTTATTCTGCAACTCCTGTTTGAGTTACTACTCTTAGCAACCGAACCAGTATCAAATACCGAGGGTTGCTACTGAACACTAGTAAAATACACATCAATAATTTGTATATCAAATATACCTTTGTTCACTTTGCCATCCTTCTTATCCGCCAAATACTTGGGGTAGTTCCGCTTCAAAGGACCAGTTCCATTGTAGCAAAAGCACTTTGTCTCGTGCTTAGATCCAGACTTGGGCTTCTTCACTCGAGCAGCAACTTGCTTGCCGCTCTTCTTGAAGTTCCCTTCTTCCCTTTGCCCTTTTCCTTGAGACTAGTGGTCTTGTCAACCATCAACACTTGATGTTTTTCTTGATTTCTACCTTCACGATTTTAGCATCGCGAAGAGCTTGGGAATTGTTTTCGTCATCCCTTGCATATTATAGTTCATCACGAAGTTCTAGTAACTTTAGTGATGGTGACTAGAGAATTCTGTCAATCACTATCTTATCCGGAAGATTAACTCCCACTTGATTCAAGCGATTGAAGTACTCGGATAATCTGAGCACATGCTCACTAGTTGAGCGATTCTCCTCCATCTTTTAGCTATAGAACTTGTTGGAGACTTCATATCTCTCAACTCGGTATTTGCTTGAAATATTAACTTCAATTCCTGGAACATCTCATATGGTCCATGACGCTCAAAACGCCTTTGAAGTCCCGATTCTAAGCCGTTAAGCATGGTGCACTAAACTATCAAGTAGTCATCATATTGAGCTAGCCAAACGCTCATAACGCCCGTGATCCGCTTCGCAATAGGTTTGTCACTTAGCGGTGCATTAAGGACATAATTCTTACTGCGCAGCAATGAGGATAAACCTCGATCACGGATCCAATCCGCATCATTGCTACTAACATCTTTCAATACAATTTTCTCTAGGAACACATATGAAAACATAGGGAAGCAACAACGCGAGCTATTGATCTACAACATAATTTGCAAAATACTACCAGGACTAAGTTCATGATAAATTAAAGTTCAATTAATCATATTACTTAAGAACTCCCACTTAGCAGACATCTCTCTAGTCATCTAAGTGATCACGTGATCCAAATCAACTAAACCATAACCGATCATCACGTGAGATGGAGTAGTTTTCAATGGTGAACATCTTATGTTGATCATATCTACTATATGATTCACGCCGACCTTTCGGTCTCCGTGTTCCGAGGCCATATCTGCATATGCTAGGCTCGTCAAGTATAACCTGAGTATTCGCGTGTGCAAAACTGGCTTGCACCCGTTGTAGATGGACGAGAGCTTATCACACCCGATCATCACGTGGTGTCCGGGCACATTTAACTTTGGCAACGGTGCATACTCAGGAGAACACTACTTGATAATTTTAGTGAGAGATCATCTTATAATGCTACCGTCAATCAAAGCAAGATAAGATGCATAAAGGATAAACATCACATGCAATCAATATAAGTGATATGATATGGCCATCATCATCTTGTGCTTGTGATCTCCATCTCAAGCACCGCCATGATCACCATCGCCACCGCGCGACACCTTGATCTCCATCGTAGCATCGTTGTCGCCTCGCCAACTATTGCTTCTACGACTATCGCTACCGCTTAGTGATAAAGTAAAGCAATTACATGGCGTTGCATTTCATACAATAAAGCGACAACCATATGGCTCTGCCGATTGCCGATAACTCGGTTACAAAACATGATCATCTCATACAATAAAATATAGCATCACGCCTTGACCATATCACATCACAACATGCCTGCAAAAACAAGTTAGACGTCCTCTACTTTGTTGTTGCAAGTTTTACGTGGCTGCTACGGGCTGAGCAAGAACCGTTCTTACCTACGCATCAAAACCACAACGATATTTCGTCAAATAGACTCCGTTTTAACCTTCTCAAGGACCGGGCGAGCCACACTCGGTTCAACTAAAGTGAGAGAGACAGACACCCGCCAGTCACCTTTAAGCAACGAGTGCTCATAGCGGTGAAACCAGTCTCGCGTAAGCGTACGCGTAATGTCGGTCCGGCCGCTTCATCTCACAATACCGCTGAACCAAAGTATGACATGCTGGTAGGTAGTATGACTTGTATCGCCCACAACTCACTTGTGTTCTACTCGTGCATATGACATCAACGCATAAAACCAGGCTCGGATGCCACTGTTGGGGAACGAGTAATTTCAAAAATTTTCCTACGATCACTCAAGACCATGGGTGATGGCATAGCAACGAGAGGGAGAGTGTCCGCCCACGCACTCGTGAGACCAAAGCGGAAGCATTATATTAACGCGTTGATGTAGTCGACGTCTTCACGATCCGACCGATCCAAGCACCGCACTCGGCACCTCCGAGTTCTTGGCACACGCTCAGCTCGATGACGATCCCCGGCCCGATCCAGCAAAGCGTCGGGAAGGAGTTCCACAAGACGACGGCACAGCGTGGGACGATCTTGATGTTCTACTGTCGCAGGGCTTCGCCTAAGCACCGCTACAATATGACCGAGGTGGAATATGGTGGAGGGGGCACCGACACGGCTAAGGAACGATCACGAAGATCAACTTGTGTGTTCTAGGGTGCCCCCTGCCCCGTGATATAAAGGAGCAAGGGGAGGGCGGCCAGCCCTTGGGGCGCACCAAGGAGGGGGAGTCCTCCTCCTAGTAGGAGTAGGACTCCCTTCCTAGTCCTACTAGGAAGAGGGAAGGGGAAGGAAAGAGAGGAGAGGAGAGGGAAGGGGCTCGCGCCTCCTAGTCCATTCGGACTCCCCATGGAGGGGGCGCACCACCTCTGGTGCAGCCCCTCTCTCCCTCTTGGCCCAATAAGGCCCATAACTTCCCCGGGGTTCCGTAACCCTCCGGCACTCCGGTTTTCTCCGAAACTTCCGAACCTTTCCGTGTCCGAATATAACCATCCAATATATCAATCTTTATGTCTCGACCATTTCGAGACTCCTCGTCATGTCCGTGATCACATCCGGGACTCCGAACTCCTTCGTACATCAAAATACATAAACTCATAATAACCGTCATTGAAACCTTAAGCGTGCGGACCCTACGGTTCGAGAACAATGTAGACATGACCGAGACACGTCTCCGGTCAATAACCAATAGCGGGACCTGGATGCCCATATTGGTTCCTACATATTCTACGAAGATCTTTATCGGTCAAACCGCATAACAACATACGTTGTTCCCTTTGTCATCGGTATGTTACTTACCCGAGATTCGATCGTCGGTATCCAATACCTAGTTCAATCTCGTTACCGGTAAGTCTCTTTACTCGTTCTGTAATGCATCATCCCGTAACCAACTCATTGGTCACATTGCTTGCAAGGCTTATAATGATGTGCATTACCGAGAGGGCCCAGAGATACCTCTCCGACAATCGGAGTGACAAAACCTAATCTCGAAATACGCCAACCCAACATGTACCTTTGGAGACACCTGTAGTACTCCTTTATAATCACCCGATTACGTTGTGACGCTTGGTAGTACCAAAGTGTTCCTCCGGTAAACGGGAGTTGCATAATCTCATAGTTGCAGGAACTTTGTATAAGTCATGAAGATAGCATAAGCAACATACTAAACGATCAAGTGCTAAGCTAATGAAATGGGTCATGTCAATCACATCATTCTCCTAATGATGTGATCCCATTAATCAAATGACAACACATGTCTATGGTTAGGAAACATAACCATCTTCGATTAATGAGCTAGTCTAGTAGAGGCATACTAGTGACTATCTGTTTGTCTATATATTCACACATGTATTATGTTTCCGGTTAATACAATTCTAGCATGAATAATAAACATTTATCATGATATAAGGAAATAAATAATAACTTTATTATTGCCTCTAGGGCATATTTCCTTCAGTTTTCTCATCTCAACAACCTCTGATTCTTCCCCACTATCATCAGTATGTGGCACATACTCATAGTCCTCTGAGTCCTCTGAATCTGAACCATTTTCTGCCACTTTAGCAACTGAACCAGATATGTCTTGGGCTGCTTGACATGGTTGACTTACATTAAGAACTTGAGAACTCTGAGTAGGATAATCAACTCTCACATTTTGCTTCAATGGACTGTTCATCACCCGAGTAATCGCACCACCTACATCAGGAACAAATATATGCTCAATAATTTCTCCTGCACTACCAGTCTGTTCAGTGGCATTGACATTATCATTAACTTCAGCACTACAATCTTCAGCTGTGATAACTACATCAGGTTCTTCTTCACTGCCAATGTTCATCAGTTCATCAAGCTCATCCTCAAAATCTGACCCACTGTCTATTTCTCCTTGTTCTTCTTCACCATTGTACTCCACATATATTTCACCAACTCCCCCCTCTGTAATGTAGTCAGACATCTTCATGCAGCCACCATCATCATGTAAAAAAAGCAATCCATTTACCAAATCTTTGCCAGGCAACAGGAAATAGTACTTCATGCTCTCCTTCACTGTCATATGATCTCCTAAAAACCCTTTTAGCTCCTGCAAAGAGAGCTTGTCCCGCTCAATCTCTGACATTCTAGTTTCTCCCCCAACATAATCTAGACTTGGACCAATTCGTATGAACTGACCCCCAAAGTGAAATCTAACATTCAAGATCTCTGCCGGGTCCATGATTTCAACAAGAAAACCCTACATTACAAGCAAAGCAACTAATGCATCAGTGATTGTCAGCCGATTCAAACACCCAAAAACCCCAACTTGATATCACTGTAGAACCCTAAACCTAGCCCACAGAGAGGGGAAAAAAGGCCAAACGCAATAGAATGAAGAACATCACATACCTGATTCTACTCTGCCGGAGTGCTCGTCGGAGATGGCCGCGATCATCCATCCTTCGCCATGGCCGCCACGGAGAAGTTGATGCGTCAGGCTGCAGGGAAGGGAGGCGAGGGGGGGGGGAATAGAGAGCGACGGGGAGGCGGAGCTGGGCCGGCTCAACCAGTTTTGGCCCGCTCCGCGACCAGTGGACCCACACCCCCAGGCTGACTCAGCAATCCCTGTTTGGGAAGGGGCTTAAGGGCTGTGACGACCGGGATTTGAGAGGTGGGGGTGTCGATTTCAGGGATTAGGAGTTGGGGGTTCGATTCCGACGGGTCGTACAAAGACAGGGTTTGTTTCAGACTTCACTCGATTGGAGATTAGAGGCTGTGAATCGATCACCGTCACTGTACTAGAGGACATGCAACCCATTGGCAGCCTCGTGCGTTTGAATGTATCAGACAGTACTGTCTTGCCACCATGTTTGGAGAGCTTTTCAACGCTGTGCCCTCGACCTGAAAGGCTTTGCACCGATGACCCATCTGTCCTTACCACGTCATTCTGCAAGCACCTCACCTCCCTGCAAAGCCTAGAACTTCATTCCTTGAAAGTGACGAGATTCACAGATGAGCAAGAGCGGGCGCTTGTGCTGCTCAAATCCCTGCAAAAGCTCGAATTCAGTCTGTGTTCTGCTCTAGTAGATCTTCCTGGGGGGCTGCACACCCTTCGTTCCCTCAAGAGATTGGAGATAGAATGGTGTGAAAGCATATCAAGGCTGCCAGAAGCAGGCCTCCCACATTCGCTGGAAGAACTGGATATCAAGTCTTGCAGCCAGGAGCTACATGATGAATGCAGGCGGCTAGCAACAAGCAAACTGAAAGTCAAAATTGATGGGAGATATATGAATTAGTTACTGTATGACTTGTTATGGACATGTTTCTGCATGCACAACTCTCTACCGCTTGGTTGCTCTTGAGTTAAAGTTGTGTCATATATCATGTTATATTCAGAGTTGACATACCCTCATAATTGTGCAGTGTGTTCATCCTAAAATGAGCGTTTGGGTAGGCATTCAAGCTGCTCAACATATATCATGTAATCAATAAACCGGTATGTTTTGTTGTTTGGTCTTCTCAACATAAAATGATGAATTTCCAATTCTTGTTTTTCTTGCGAGGAGAATTTTAATTTCCTTTGATAGAGATAATTGCAACAGATAAATCCAGAGACACATCCTATTATTCATCACACAATTTGGTTTATCCAAAATTCGTTGCTACACCACACACATCTCATTTTGAGTTAATATAGCGCCATTTACCAGAGAAACACACACACAGACACACACGCGCGCGCGCTTAGTGTGGTGAACAAAGCAGACAAACAGGTCACATCCATGCACTTTCAGAGATCGGGATGGAATTGACAGCAGACACGAAAACTGCAACTTGTAGTTTTGATGCTGACTGCCGGTTATATTCCTTGTGATAGAACCTGAAGCTACTTCTGTGCGTTTAGTGCAGTACTGTAACGCCCTCGATGCGTCTATATCTCCCACGTGTCGAAGCACGACTTAGAGGCATAACCGCATTGAAAGCAATGTCGCAAGTGAGGTAATCTTCACACAACCCATGTAATACATAAGGGAAAGAGATACATAGTTGGCTTACAATTGCCACTTCACACAATACATGAGTAAAGCATTACATCATACAGATGCTATCAAGGTCCGACTACGGAACCAAAATAAAAGAAGACTACCCCAAATGCTACATAGATCCCCGATCGACCCAACTGGGCCCCACTACTGATCAACTGAAACGAAACAACACAATGAACAAGATCTTCATCGAGCTCCTCCTTGAGCTCGGATGCGTCACCTGCACGGTTTCATTGGCACCGCAAACTGGTTTTGAAGTATCGTGAGTCACGGGACTCAAGAATCTCACACCGCGAGATCAAGACTATTTAAGCTTAAAGGTAGGACAGGGTAGTGAGGTGGAGCTGCAGCAAGCGACTAGCATATATGGTGGCTACCATACGCAAAAGAGAGCGAGAAGAGGAGGCAAAGCACGGTCGTGAAGCTAGTAGCGATCAAGAAGTGATCCTGAAACTACTTACGTCAAACATAACTCCAACACCGTGTTCACTTCCCGGACTCCGCCGAGAAGAGACCATCACGGTTACACACACGGTGGATGTATTTTAATTAAGGTCAACTTCGGGTTTTCTACAACTGGACATTAACAAATTCCCATCTGCCTCATAACCGCGGGCACGGCTTTCGAAAGATAATACCCTGCAGGGGTGTCCCAACTTAGCCCATTATAAGCTCTCACGGTCAAGAAGGATATTCCTTCTACCGGGAAGACCCGATCAGTCTCGGAATCCCGGACTACAAGACATCTTGACAATGGTAAAACAAGACCAGCAAAGCCGCCCGATGTGCCGACAAATCCCGATAGGAGTCGCACGTACCTCGTTCTCAGGGCACACCAGATTGTCCAAACTTCCAAGAGGCGAGCCTAGAGTTGCCCCTGGTGTACACCGGCGGTCGACAGCTTGGACCAACACTCAAGGAGCACCGCCCGGGGTTAAAATAAAGATGACCCTTGAGTCTGCAGAACCCAAGGGAAAAAGGCTTAGGTGGCAAATGGTAAAACCAATGTTGGGCCTTGCTGGAGGAGTCTTATTCAAAGCGAACTGTCAAGGGGTCCCATAAATCACCCAACCGTAAGGAACGCAAAATCCGGGAACATAATACCGATATGACGGAAACTAGGCGGCAAGAGTGGAACAAAACACCAGGCATAAGGCCGGGCCTTCCACCCTTTACCAAGTATATAGATGCATTAATTAAATAAGATATATTGTGATATCCCAACAAGTAAACATGTTCCAACAAGGAACAACATCTCCATGTTCCAACAAGGAACAAACTTCATCTTCACCTGCAACTCACAACGCTATAAGAGGGGCTGAGCAAAGCGGTAACATAGCCAATCAACGGTTTGCTAGGAAAGGATGGTTAGGGGCTTGACATGGCAATATGGGAGGCATGATAAGCAAGTGATAGGCATCGTAGCATAGGCATAGCAAAAGAGCGAGCATCTAGCAAGCAAAGATAGAAGCGATTTCGAGGGTATGGTCATCTTGCCTGAAATCCCGCAAGGAAGAAGAACGAGTCCATGAGGAAGACAAACGAACGTAGTCGAGCGAATCCTCACAACTCCGGAACGCAACCGAAGCTAACGAGAGAAGCAACCCGGAAAGAAGCAAACAACCTAGTAAACAACCATCACATAAACACGACATGATGCACAATCAAGTATGATGCATGTCCGATTTAATGAGCATGGCATGGCAAAAGAGCACAAGCAATCCTACAAATTAAGTGGAGCTCAATATGCAACGGGTTGCATATTGACGAAACACCGCATCAATTATTTAGTTCTCTCTCGTTTAGGAACACAACAATATTAAATGTTGTTAAACATGGAAAGAGGTGAAGCAACAGTAAACTACACATCTAGGCAAGTTTAAATGAGGCCGGAAACAACGAACAACAATTCTGGAAAATCCCCATGTCATTTAGTAGTTTAAAGCAAACACAATTTTAAACATTTTAAATGTTGTTATCATGATGCAGATGACATATACAAGTTCATGCAATTTTATGAAAATGTTGACATGAGCATGTTATTAAGCATTTGGTCACCATGGCGGAACGAAAAGGGTGCCACGGCGGTGAAACAAAAATGGTGCCACGACAACATATCCAAAAATGATGCCACGGCAACATATCCGAAAATGATGTCACGACAACATATCGGTTCCGGTAGCTCATGGAGATACCGGTGCAAAAGGAGGCGTGCGGATGTGCGCAACATGCTAGAGATGGTGGGGTGCTCCCGACTACCGGGTTCCCACGGGATGGCGGCATGGCAAACGAGGAACATGCACGAAACAAACAGGCATGGTGCAAACATATCGTACATCACATACAACCAAGCATGCATTCATTCACGGGAGATCGTCATGTCGGGATTATACCTTCGAAGCGTGCATTCGGGGCGGAACGCGTTCGTCGAAGGAAGTAGTGGTACTCGAGTCGTAGGGGAAGTAGTTGTTCTCGCAACGGTAGTGGAAGTAGACGTTCACGGGTCGTCGTGGGAAGTAGTTGTTCACGTGTCGACGGTAGTGGAAGTAGTTGTACATGTTGTCTTGTCGAATCAACGGCGGCGGTAGTTGTACACTTGACGGTCTTCGGCGACGGTAGTTGTACACGTTCGTCTCGGAGAGGTACTTGTCGGATCCGAGAGGGTCTTGCGTATCCGTGCGTAGAGGTACTTGGCGATGTCCGAGACGGTCTTGCGTATCCGTAGGGGTACTGGCAGTGTGTGTAGTCGATCTTGTCGGTCCAGCACGAAGCAACACAGGGAGCCTCGGGTGGGCAGCAGCAAGGAAGCGATGGTGGAGGTCAGCGGCAGGAAGCAGGCATGGGGCTCAACTGGTTCCCGGCCGGGTCCAGGCCGGTGGGACTCCATGGGGCGGCGGCCATGGCGTTCCTGATAGACGGGTGAGGGAGGAGCAAGGCGGCGGCAAACTCGGAGCTCGGGGACGAGGCGCCGAGGGCGAGGCAGGGAAACAGCGCCTGGTGGCACTCCCAACTTGGCCGCAGGGACGGTCGCGTCACGCGAGGAGAAGTAGGGCAGGCGGGAAGGCTTGAGGTGGCCTTGGTGATTCCAACGACGGCAGCAGCAAGGGCGGGGCGAGGTCGGCGCTGCGGCGCAGCTCGACGGCGACAAGGCAGCAGAGGGACGCGGGCAGGAGGTGAAGAAGACGGCGCGGTAGCGGGGCGATGGGAATGGACGGAGGAGATGGGCTCGCCGGCCAGAACGACGGCACGGCGGCAGAGGAATGGGTGGCCGGGGGCGCGGCCGGTCGCCGGGCAGTGGCGCGCAGGAGGAAAAGAGAGGCCATGGATCGGGCGTGAGGAGCTCCTCTCCCTTGGCTCGATGCGTGCGTATGTGTGTGGCGGCGGGCAGAGGGAACGAGGGGAGATCGATGGAGAGGGGATCGGGCTCTCTGGCAGCTAGGGTTAGGAGGGATTGGTGGGGGCGGCTGGGCCTTGGCCTTGGGCCGGCGCGGGAGGTTGGGAGGCCCTGGCTGCTGGGCTCCTTCTCTCTCTCTCTTTCTCTAATTCTCTTAGCAGAAAAAAAAGAAAGGCTAGCAGGAGAGTTTGGGCATAGGGATTATTTTCCCGGACTCACAAAAATATGCTTGTTCCGAGAAAATAGAAAAAACCCATGATTGAAAGATGTAAATTCAAACTCATTTGAATGGGTTTGAACTAGGACTTGATAAAAGGAAGGTCCAAAAATGTTGAGGATTTCGGTGGGGCTCCGGAAAATGATGAAAGAATAAATGGCAAAGTTGGAGATCAAGAATTAAGACAACAAAGGCATTAGGATATTTTGTAAGTGTGTTTATGTAAATCCAAATAATTGAATATTTACTATAGCTCTCTAAATATCGAGAGGATATGTTTTAAAGAGAATCACCATGTGAATTCCCTCGATTTAAATGGATCAAAGATCCATGCCATTTATTTAGTTGAGTTGCAAAGATTTATGAGATGATGGCATGATGATATGATGCAATGCAAAAAAATAAAAGGGCAGGCACAAATGAAACATACGGCAAAACCCGGAATATATGGAAGTCTTCTCGAGCATCGGTCTCGGGGCGTCACAAGTACTGTCCTATCTTTGGTAAGATCTTAGTAGATTGTGATGAAAGCCATGTTGTACTTCAGACTGCTCGGGCCGTTGGATAGTGTAACTCCTGATCTGGCGGACTTCTGTTAGTGGTAGTTTTCTTTGCTGGACAAGAGATTAGCACATGCACATGTTAACTGATGGGGTGCACAATTTATCTACTCTAAGAATCTCGTCAACTATAAGAAATAAAGAAGAGATGGTACTACAGTAAACATATAATCACTCGAGAAGAGCACGCGAATATGTGTGTGTGTGGGGGTGATCACCGCATCTCACAGCAAACATTGCAGCTGAATCGGTCATTTCGACCATATAAATATTGTTAATTGTATATTAGAAATCCACAGATAGATCGTGCTTTCGGTCTTCAGTTCGAGGGATTGATCGTGAACGTTCTAGGGACTTCATCAACGATCTAATCAACTCTTCTTTTACTGCAACTCGAAATTGGTAACGATTCAATCAAAACTTATTTGCATCTTCATAGTGATTCGGGAGTATGATCAATAAGACCAAAATTTTGGTTTCTACTACGTTTCCCAATATATATTTGGTTGAACGGTCCTCCAGGGCATCTCCCTATGGTGTTTTGGATCGCACCCATGTGCCATGTCTCTGGCGCTGCCTCGCGTGCAGCGAGAGATCCGGGTCGCCCTGTCATGATCAGCGTCCTTCGGCCCTGGCCAGGTTGCTTCCCTCACGCCAGCTAGGCCCGCACGTACACCCGACTTGGCTTGTGACCGTCCACTCGGCCGACGAGCGAGCCGGGTCGCCATGTCAGCATCCTTCGCCCAGCCGCGGTGCTTCGCTCACGCTAGCCGGGGCCGCGCGTGCGCCCGTCATACGTCTCCAATGTATCTATAATTTTTTATTGTTCATTGCTATTATATTATCTGTTTTGGATGTTTTATATGCATTAATATGTTATTTTATATTATTTTTTGGACTAACCTATTAACCTAGAGCCCAGTGCCAGTTTCTGTTTTTTTTCCTATTTTAGAATTTCGTAGAAAAAGAATTTCAAACGGAGTCCAAACGGAATGAAACTTTGGCGATGATCTTTCTTGGACTAGAAGGAAACCAGAAGACTTGGAAATGAAAGTCAGAGACGCAACGAGGCGGCCACAAGGCAGGAGGGCGCGCCCCCCTACTTCATGGGCCCTGTCGGTGTCAAAACCGGCGGATCTCGGGTAGGGGGTCCCGAACTGTGCGTCTAAGGCTAATGGTAACAGGAGGTGGGGACACGATGTTTACCTGTGTTCGCCCTCTCGATGGAGGTAATACCCTACTTCCTGCTTGATTGATCTTGATGATATGAATATTACAAGAGTTGATCTACCACGAGATCGTAGAGGCTAAACCTTAGAAGCTAGCCTATGATTATAATTGTTGTTGTCCTATGGACTAAACCCTCCGGTTTATATAGACACTGGAGGGGGCTAGGGTTACACAGAGTCGGTTACAGAGAAGGAGATCTAACATACGAATCGCCAAGCTTTCCTTCCACGCAAAGGAGAGTCCCATCCGAACACGGGACGAAGTCTTCAATCTTGTATCTTCATAGTGCAACAGTCCGGTCAAAGCATATAGTCCGGCTGTCCGGATACCCCTAATCCAGGACTCCCTCAGTAGCCCCCGGACCAGGCTTCAATGACGATGAGTCCGGTGCGCAGATTGTCTTCGGCATTGCAAGGCGGGTTCTTCTCCGAATCCAGAGTACTTGTCGTGGCGAACAGTGTCCGGCCTCCCGTCAATGTTATACTCCTTGGCTTTTGTGCTTGAATAATGGTTATTTCCACGTGTCGAGCGAATACGAGGAGCCAGTGCATTTTTATATTTGCCACCCTAACCCTGTAAATGAATCGTATATTTGAAGAGACGGGGATCCTCAGATCCAAATATTACCATCTTCTCCCAAGCAAGCATTCAACAGAGCGCACCCGGAAAAACCATTCCATCATGGCCGGTCGCCGCAGCTCCTCTTCTCGCTCCCTCAGCGCTAAGCCAGGGGATTGGCAAAAGTGTTCTGTCCCCCACAGCCGTTTAGTAGAGCTGCAGACCCAAGGGTTTCTTCCACTTGCATACATGGTCCCCGTCCGAGCCGGACTAGCCACCTATAATGGCGGGGAGCAAGTGGAGAGATTTCCTAACCCATCTCAAGGGGAGCAGGTATGCCTCGTCCCATAAATGCTAAGAGGAGTCGGGTTTCCAATCCACCCATTCCTCCTCGGGCTCCTGGAGTTCTGCGGCCTCCAGCTGCATAACTTTACCCCGCCTCAGATCGCACATCGCAGGATACGCTGTCTCTCGCGAGCTATTTCGGCTGTAGGCTCACTTCGAGTTATGGAAGAGGTTATTCTGCCTCGTCCCCCGTAATCAGGAGGGATCTATATATCAAGTGGGCAGAGCCGAAATATGGCACGTCGCCCAAACCGGATACATGTCCGGCACTCCTAAGAAGGCATCCAAAGACTGGCCTTCAGAGTGGTTTTATGTTGATGACGTTCCCCTTCCGGACCCAGTCCGGACATGCCTTCCTGAGTTTACCAGCACTCCGCTAAAGAAACGCCAAAGTTGGCACCCCCGGAGCCCCCAGGAGGGAGATAATAGAGAAGTCCTCTATCTGATGAGCAGGATAAAAATACTGGCTCAATCAGGACTGACAATAACCGAAGTTATGTCAATATGCATAACGCGGGGAGTGCAGCCACTTCAATATCGGGGGAAATCCATGTGGCACTTCAATGGAGAAGACGATGCCACCCGCTGTGGTCGTAAAGGTCCGGACTCTGCCACCGCTCTAGCGAGAATATTGTCCGATTTGTATAAAGGAGAAGAAGAGGAGTTCCTCCGCATTAAACCGCGGGATGAATTTTCTATGTACAACCCACCAAGCTGGGTAAGCTGTCATTCTTTACTCGACTCTGTTCATCCTTGCCTCGTTTTGTCACAATCATTTACCTTGCTATTTCAAAGCAGGAACTCAAAAAGGCCGTGAAAGAGTTCAACAGCCCATCTCCGCAGCTAGAGGATCCTGGCCAGGCTCTCGACCCCGGACTTGAAGAAGATCCGGACATATCCGTGGAGCTTATCGACGGGACATTCTACCAGGAAAGCTGTGACGGCACCTTAGTGGCCATCATCGCCGATTATCCCGAGTTGCTCCCTGTGTCGCATGTAAGTAGAGCCGGGGTCCTAAATTCCGAAAAGGATTCCTTTGCTATGCCATACCTTATGTACATACGTTGCACTTTTATAGAAACGGCCCTCGGAACGCCGCGCTGAGCTCATGGGGACTCATCAGCAAAGGGCATCCCGGCCAGGCAGGCTTAAGAGGAAGGCGGTCAGGGTTGAGGCGCCGCTGCAGAGATACAATTTAAACTTGCTCCGTGATTATCATTGCTGAAACGTGACAGCGGTCATTATGTCCTGGCAGAAAGAGTAGCTGCCAGACTATATCCGGAGACCAGAAACGGACTCACGGATGGAGGCTGATGTGGGGACAACACCGAATTGTCCTCCTACAGAGGATGCGGACAGGCTTTCCGCTACAAATTCTGAAGTGGAGAGTGCCATGAATCACCGGCGCAGACGGGCCGTACTCCGCAATGGTATTTTCTTCGGTGAGGCGTTTAATGCCTTCAACTCAGGAGACGCATACATCCGCGCTGCTCGAGATGGACTTGCCAGAGCGACGGACCAGTATGCAAAGGATATACGGGTAAGAAAATTTGGTAAGCATGTGTATCAGTAGCCCCTGAGACTTTAAACAGTTGGCACAACTGATTTAAGGATCATTGTATGCATAGGTTCTTGTAGAGAAGAATACCTACTTAACTCAAGAGCTGGAAGAATGCAAGACCCAGCTAAGGGCCGCAGTTGCCGAACGAGAGGAATCCCAGAAGGCCTCCACTGGTAATACTTGCCTTGCGGAAGAAAATTTTAAGGACATATACCAGTTGTTATTCGGCATGGTTAACAAATCTAACAAAAGATTCTGCAGACAATCCCGGAGAGAATCCGAAGATTGTGAAAGATAATGAGCCACATCTGCGGAGTCAGCTAAAGGCGGGCGAGCGCGTGCTGACGCAGGTTATTCAAGAGAAAAATAGTCTCCAAGATGCCAATATCCGACTGAGCGTCGAATTGGCAGATGTTCGAGCTCAGCTTGCTCACTCCGTAAAAGATAACAGGAGGCTTCGACGCGGCATTTATAGTAAGTGCTTAAACGAACTACAGTACAGTTCGGCGAGGAAGCGAATTAACAGAGTTATGTCTGTAGGTATGCTGATAGGCCGTCCTGAAGAGGAGATGCCCGGATCCGCAAGCGATATGCTGCAAGATCTCTCACAACTGCACGAACGAGCTCGGCAGGTGATGCAGGTTATTGCCTAGGCCCTATGGCCATCCGCTTCCCTGCCAAGAGGCAAGGGGGAGCTTGTGGAGATGCTCAAAGGAGCACGGCGGCGCTTCCGGTTATGGAAGATATCAGCTTGCCGACAAGGTGCAAGGGAAGCCTGGGCCATGGTGAATACGCAATATGCCAAGGCTGACCCAAACCATATGGCCGAAGTCGGACCGGTGGGGCCAGATGGGCAAGAGATTCCCGTAAGTCTGGTGTATGACCAAGTAGCATTAGCCGCAAAGTATTCCCAACAGGATTGTAGGCTAGACAGCCTGTTGGATGGTATAGAGGAAGAATGTAGCCAATCCAAGTGACTATGTACTTCAATGGACGTATGTAGTCCCTAGTCGGATTGAAAATCATTTGTCATGGCGGACCTTTTGCCAGCCTCCGGACCGACAAATCAAGTGTATCTCAATACCGCCGCTTATGTAAAACCGGGGTATGCGTGGAAACCAGGCGTAGGGGTCATAAGTGCTTGAACAGACAAGTACCCAACTAGTTATGTTATATTACATGGATAGGAAGAAACATCTTCCAGAGAGAATAGTTCCGTTAGGGATTCCTTTCCCTAGGTACGCATGCATCGATGTGCATGTCCGAACTGCGAGCAGAAGCGCAGGATACAAAACATCTGGGGATTCACGTTGTAATAAACGAAAAACATCTTTTGTTCACCGATCAATATTCCCTTAAGAACGCTTAGCTTTCGCTTCACCCTGCTCGAGGTACACATCCGCTGAACCGGCAGTAACAATCGCAGAGGTGCTCCCCTTATGCCCTAGCCGAATTAAAGGGAACGTAGGGCATAAACACAAGAGCCAGGCAACCCAGCATGGCTAAAACTTAAGTCATATCGATGCATATAATGGTGAAGAAAAGGCACATATGGAAAGGTGACGCATATGTGGTGGGCAGGAAGCCATGAAAGTTATATTAAGCTTCCGTATAGGAAGCCCCCAGGTATATTGAGCACGCATAGTGCGGCCGGAGCGATCGAAGCATCCGTACAACATTTAAGGCTTTATGTGAAAAAGGTAAAGAGGGTGAGAAAGGAAGAAGGAGGACATAATTGAAAGGGCGGAGGTAAGGAGACGAACACTAAGTTTGGCACTAGGCGTAGAATCTTCGAAGTCTGGCCGCGTTCCATGGGTTCGGCTCGAGTCTATTATCTGATGTATTGCGCAGAAGGTACGCTCCTCCGGTGAGAACTTTATCAATGATGAAGGGACCTCCCACTTGGGCTTGAGCTTGTCCTTCTTCTTCTACGGTAGGCGTAGAACGAGTTCACCAACATTATAAGTTTTGGCCCGTACTTCTCTGCTTTGATACCTTCGAGCCTGCTGCTGATAGAATGCGGAACGGGCTTTTGCGACGTCACGCTCCTCCTCCAGGGCATCTAAGTTGTCCTGCTGATCTAGCTCGCTTCCTTCTCTTCGCATATGCGCATTACGAGGTGAGTCATGCGAATTATGTCGCAGGGTAGCATCTGCTTCGCACCGCACACCATAAAAAATGGTGTGTATCCGTGGTACGATTCGGCGGGTCTGCAGCCCCGTGAGTACGGAGTCGGTTTCTCACCCAAGGCGTGTCTGATTCCTTCAAGGATCGCACTAGTCTGGGTTTGATGCCGCTCATGATGAGACCATTTGCATGTTTGACTTGACCGTTTGTTTGGGGGTGATAGACAGAGGCGTAATCGAGTTTAATGCCCATGTTGCCGCACCAAGTTTTCACCTCATCGGCTATGAAATTTGAGCCATTGTCGGTGATGATGTTCTGGGGGACGCCGTTGTCAGATTTCGGGTTCCGGCAGACCCTTGAGGTTCGAACTCTGGGGTGCGCGTGAAGATCTCTCTCCTGCCAACCCACGCTCCTACGCCTCACTAGGATGTAAGCTAGAAAGATGAACACACGAGGGACACGGGGTTTATACTGGTTCAGGCCACCATTGTGGTGTAATACCCTACTCCAGTTTGTGGTGTGGTGGATTGCCTCTGGGGCTGATGATGAACAATACAAAGGAAGAACAGCCTTGCGAGGGATGTTCTTGTGGTGGTGTTGTCCCTTCGGAAGGGTCGATTCCAGATCTCCCCCTACTGTGGTGGCTATCCCTATATATAGAGAGGCCCTGGTCCTCTTCCCAAATATTGAGCGGGAAGGGCGCCAACAATTGGCCATTTTGAAGGGGAACATCTAGTACACTTATCCTGACTAAAGTTGGTCCTCGAGTGCCAAAGACTCTGACGATGACGCCGTCTTGGGCTCCACGGTGACCTCCATCCTGCCGCTCTGCTGGTCTTGGTCTTGTTGCACCAAAACGGTAGCCTTTGCCTGATGCCTTGGCCTGTGCTTGCTCCCTTTGCACCAAAGAGGAAACAAGGACATTACGCAGCCGGCGCCCGCCTGGCTTGATCGTCATGGCTTGCGTCATAGGCACCTCGCGAGGTACCCTTTCCTTGATCTCTCCGCCTCCTCGTGAGCTTGCCTGGCGAGGCCGCTCCTGAGGAAGCTTCCTGTCGTCTGCCCCGCGAGGCTTGGCCCCTCGCGAGGGTCTTGAGCATGAGTTGATGAAGATGGGCCATACTGGGCCACTGCTCAAGCCACGCCGTAGGGCCGCAGTGCAAGTCCGGGACCCCTGCTCCTGCACGCTGAAAGTAGCCCCGCCCAAGGCGCACCGAGTTGGCTTAGCAGAGAAGCGAAGGGCAAGGCGAGCGCCGCTGGCCCCAACAGCTCTGGCCTTGGGCGCCGTGGTGGCGTTGATTGATGTGGGCGCTCGCTTCCCCACGACGCCTTGGCAACTGCTCGACATGACAAGTCCCTGCATGCAAAACGAGTCATGATTACCTGCGATCGTGGAGGCCGGCGGTTGAACTCCTCCGGCTATGAGTACGAAACGGCGCGAGCCCTTCCAGTCCATCTCTCCTTGCTCCGCCTCTTCTTCTTCGCCCCCTTTCGACGACAATGGCGCCGATCCGCCGGTTCTCAACCGAAGAGAAAGGGAAGGCCCCCCGAGAGGGGCCCGTCCCACTCCCACTGAAGAAGCGGCCAGTCCCCTGTCGCCGGGATGAGGGTGCTCGGCAGGAGACGTCGAGGCCTTGGTACGAGCGGCCTCCTCCCGGATATCCATTTCCCTTGTACGCCCAGGCCGAGGGCCCTGGGGAGGAAGGCGCCGAGCGACGCCGCCCGCACCGCCGGTGGCGCCGACGGATCACGGCGGCACGCGTCGTCCCCCCTGGAGTCCACGATGCGGACTCTTCCCGCGAGTTCATGCTTCACGCCGCCATGCCTCCGAGCTCTTGGATCCGCCTTCCTGCTTCCTTCTCCTTCGAGATACCGCCGAGGGGGGCTCAGGAGCTCTGGCTACAGCACGCCGACTGCAGCACCCCCGCGACTGAAGCGGAGGTCGAGGTTGTCGCCCCTAGCAAGGTCTTCATGACCCGAGGCTGGGGCGAGATCGCCAGGGTCTGCCGAACGTGGGGAGCCCTCGTGATTCATCTGGAATACGACGGCGCCTCCCTGATGTTCTTCAAGATCTTCGACGCGGAAGGACGCCGGCTGGAGTGCTGCCCCAGGGACAGCGGCCGGAGCTATGGTGCGGCGAGGACCAAGCCTGCAACCCGCTTCTCCAGCAGCTCCTCTGGTAGCAGCAAACATGTCGGGGGTCCAGTGACTCCTCCGAGCCTCTCCTGACTCCGGAGACGAGCGACGATAGCTATGAGCCCCCGAGCTCACATCGCGCCCGGCGGTCGGCGCGGCTGATCTGGATGGGGTTGGCGTCGGCCTCACGCGGCCCACTGTTGATGATGGCGTCTGCCGCTGAGGCACCTGTAGTTAGGGCTCCTTAGGATTTGCATTTTTTGTTCCCCTCGAAGAATCAAGGAAGTACCCCATGGGGGCATGTAAAGCATCTGTAATCCCTTTTGTTAATATGATCCTTATCGTGAAGCAGTGCGAGATGCTTGTCCTGTCCTAGCTTGGTTCCTCCTTTCTAACCTCACGAGGGCTTGGTGCTCTGCGCCGACAGGTCCCGGTCCCCAGGCAGGCTTCAGCCGTCGCTGGTATGCCAGGTCGCGATGCCGTGGTCAAGGCCAGGAGGTGAGCGGCCCGAGGTCCAGTAAGAGCCCCCGAGGCGCGATGCTCAGAAGGTCCCCCTTAGCACTCAAGCAGCCGTCGCTCGGTGAGAAAGGAGTGCAACGTCGCCATTACAGGGCCGCATTAGGTGCAGAGTTGGTGTTGCGTTAGCTAGCAGTTCCATAGAGGGTGACTTATCTCAGGAGCTTGTGGCCATTCCTTGGCGCGGTGCCGGACCCACGCGTCTGCAGCTGGGGTGTTGCCCGGTGAGGTCCTCGTGAGCTTCCTCCCTCTCCCCCGCACTCCCCTTCGTGCTCTACGTCCTCGGGTCCCAGCCCTCGAGCGAGCTCAGCCGTCGCTGGTATGCCAGGTCGCGATGCCGTAGACAAGGCCAGGAGGTGAGGGCTGGAGAGCCAGTAAGAGCCCATGAGTCGCGATGCTCAGGTGCCCCCCCTTTAACGCATAAGCGGTTCGTGCGGGTGAGAGAGAAAGAGAGACCGCGAAGGCCTCGCCCGACGCTGCCCCTTAGAGAGACCCTGTAAACTCATCACAAGGAAAACGAGAATTGCCATTACAATTGTCGGCCAGCCACCGGTTTCTCTGGGGGAGTGATGAGGGCACTGAGGGCCTGGTGAGGTGGCGCCTTGCGGGGCTGCCGCGGCTAGAGCTCAGCCACTCAGGTTTGTCGACGTTGCAGGGACGGACCCATGCACAAGCGTCGTGCCAGGGAGAGCAGCTCCAAAGGTTGGTGTCAATCAAGCGGGCGATTAAGTCAGGCAGGTTAAGCATGGAAAAGTAAATCAGCTTAGACAGATGCGAGAGGGATACATGCCGCAGGGACGGACCCACGCGGCCTGGGAATGATGCAGCCCTGGGGGCGCTCCCAGCTGAAAATGGAACTTGAAAGATGTCACCTGATACCGTTGGAGATGAAGGAATGTTGAAGTAGCGGACGACGCGCGGTGAGGAAGCCGATCCTCACGAGCTCCCAGGGCCTGGAGCCTCGGGAGGCTTTGGGGGCCTAGGCGGCTCCTCGAGGACCATCTCCATCTCTGCCAGGACCGCACAGTGCCTGACCTCCTGAGCCTCCAGAATGCTCCACATCAGGCGGTGATGACCGGCGTTCGGCAGGCTGAGAGGCATGCGAACGTGGCTGTGAGGCGGACCCTCGCAATGTCCCAGGCGCGAGGGCCAGAGGCGCTCCTGAGACGCGGCTGGATTGAGCCCTGGCACGTCGATGCAGACGCACAGCCCACCATCCTCGCCTGGATGGGGAGCTACGGCGGGTAAGCGGCGGCTGCCACGCATGACTCTTGACTCCTTTAGCTCCTGAGTGATTTTAGCGATGAACTCCTGAGGGTTGGACCTTCCTTGCCTCGTACCTTCCTGAGGGAAACGTGCCGCGAAGCACGCCTCCAAGTGGTGCCCGAGCGCTTCCCTCGTGACCTTGGCAAAGTCAGTGGCCCTCCAAGAGAGAGCCCCCGAGCCTTGCCCGAGGAGGGCGCCGGGCGCGCCTTCCTATGCGACAGAGGGAGGTGCCCCTTGAATGGGCGCGGATCCTGATGCGGTGCCACTGGAGGTGCCTACCTCCTGAGCGCTCGGGCTAGGTGATGTCCTCTTCTTCTTAGGGACTGCCTCGGGAAGGCTTCCGCTCCTGTGATCTGGGTCTTCTATTGACGCGGCCTGGAAGGCACGCTTGAGAGAACACACTGCATCCTTCTCCTCACAGGGGACTGTGATGACTCCACCGCTTCCTGGCATCTTGAGGACATTGTATCCATGGTGAGTCACTGCCATGAACTTCGCCAGGGCCGGATACCCGAGGATGGAGTTGTATCGCAGGCGAATGTGGGCAACGTCGAGGTCGATGAGCTCAGTGCGGTAGTTTTTGCGCTGTCCGAAGGTGACAGGGAGGCGTACCTGCCCTATCAGGGTGGTAGAACCATCAGTGACTCCTGAGAAGGGCTTGGTCGGCTGAAGTTGATCGTAAGGCACTTGGAGATTGTTGAATGTCTCGAAAGACAGAACGTTGAGCCCTGCGCCACCATCGATGAGGGTCCTGGTGACCTGCACATTGCTGATGACTCGGGAACAGAGCATCGGGAGGACCCCAGCTATTTCTGCGCACTTGAGCTGATCTGCTGAGATGAACGTGATGGCACATGTGGACCACCTGAGAGGGCGCGAGGCCTCGAGCTTTGGGAGGACAGCATTCACCTCGCGAGCAAACTGCTTGAAGATACGCTGGGAGGCTGGGGCCTGAGCTCCGCCAAAAATGCAAGCAATAGCACACGGCTCCTGGAAGCCCCCAGCCCCCTCGTCCTGATGCTGGTCTTCATTCCTCCTTGGCGGTGGCGGTAGAGGAGGGAGGCCTGCGTTGCCTTGTGGGCGATCCTCACGAGGCTGATCCCTCCAAGCCCCCTCGCGAGGCTGGTCCTGCCAGCGGTCCTCGCAAGGTCGGTCACGCCACCCTTGGCGAGGGCCACGGTCTTCCCATCATCCTCCACCTCTTCCTCCTCCTCGGCCATAGCCCCGATCGCTGCGCTCGGGGCATCGACCGCCATGTCCTTCTCGCACGGCCCTGAGCTCTTGACATTCGTTGGTGTTGTGAGTGTGGAGGTCGTGGTACACGCAGTACCGGCTGCCCTTGGATGACTCCGGCTGATCTCTGCCATGCTTGGTGTCTGGCTCAGCTACGAGCACAACTGCTCCTTTGCGCTTCACGTCCTTGGCCTTGGCTTTCTTCTCTTCGGGATCAGCGGCAGGGAGCTTGAGGAGGGAGAGGCGTCCCTCCTCAGCCCTGGCGCACTTGGTCGCCAGGTTGAACAGCTCCAGAGATGTGCACAGGTCTTCATGGATTGCCAGCTCCTCTTTCATCTTGGTGTCACGGACACCATCGGAAAAGGCTAAGATGATGGCCTCCTCAGTCACCCTGGGGATCTTGAGTCGCGCATTGTTGAAGCGCTGGATGTATTTCTGCAGGGTCTCTCCTGGTTGCTGCTTTATGCGGCACAAGTCACTCATGGCCGGGGCCGCTCGCGAGTGCCTTGGAAGTTGGCGATGAAGTGGGTGCGCATCTCGTCCCACGAGGAGATCATGCTGGGAGGCAAGTTCAGGAGCCAGGTGCGGGCACCATCCTTGAGTGCCATGGGAAACCAGCTCGCCATGACTTTTTCGTCTCCATTGGCCGCCTCGATGCCCAGCTCATAGAGCTGGAGGAACTCTGCGGGGTCGGCGGTGCCGTCGTAGCGAGGAGGCAGATCCGTCTTGAACTTGCCCGGCCAGGCCACGCTGCACAGCTCGGCGGTGAAGGCGCGGCAGCCTGCGGTAGCCACTGGGGGCCTTTGCTGACGCAGGGCCTGATCCTAGGGGTCTCCGCGCGCTGCCGCCAGGAGCAGCGTGGGGTCTTGGCGTGCTGGAGCAGTAACGCGGTCATGGCGTGCTGGTGCCGGGAGCACGCGAGCGCCTTCTTGAGGGAGAGGGACTTCTTGGCAGCTCCTTTCTTGCTGCGTGGGCGCTAGACGCGGTGGGTCTCGTCCAGGGGCCGCGCGCCTTGGAGCCAGGGTGCCTTCTTGGGGAGGAGGCGGCGGCGGCGCCTCCGGAGCTGCGTTGCCTGTGCAGGACGGAGGGCGATGCAGCGAGAGGGACGGTGCAGGGGAGCCCCCTGCGGCACTGACAAGCCCAGTGATGCGAGCGAGCCACTCTTCGTAGAGGTCGTCGACGGGACGGTAGTGCAGGAGCTCATGCGCCAGGAGCAACGCGGCGTGCGCGTCCGCAGGACGAGCGTGCGACGACGAGCCTGCTGGAGTCAGCGATGGGGTGGCGGTGCGGTCTTCCTGCCGCACCGAGGGATGCAGCGATGATGCATGCGGCTCGTTCCCCGCCGGGCCGGTGGCGGCGTGGGCGGCAGGCGCCGGGGAACGACGGGGAGGCCCACCGACGGGAGCCGTCTGGGCGACATGGGAAGTACGAGGAGCCCGACGCTTGGCACGGGCTCGGCGAGCGTCAGCCATGGATGTGACAGACGATGGTACGCGAGACAGCGGAAGAAAAGATTCCGGCACACCCCTACCTGGCGTGCCAAATGTCGGATTTCGGGTTCCGGCAGACCCTCGAGGTTCAAACTCTGGGGTGCGCGCGAAGATCTCTCTCCTGCCAACCCACGCTCCTACGCCTCGCTAGGATCTAAGCTAGAAAGATGAACACACGAGGGACACGGGGTTTATACTGGTTCAGGCCACCATTGTGGTGTAATACCCTACTCCAGTGTGTGGTGTAGTGGATTGCCTCTGGGCTGATGATGAACAATACAAAGGAAGAACAGCCTCGCGAGGGATGTTCTTGTGGTGGTGTTGTCCCTTCGGAAGGGTCGATTCCAGATCTCCCCCTACTGTGGTGGCTAGCCCTATATATAGAGAGGCCCTGGCCCTCTTCCCAAATATTGAGCGGGAAGGGCGCCAACAATTGGCCACTTTGAAGGGGAACATCTAATACACTTATCCCGAATAAAGTTGGTCCTCGACTGCCAAAGACTCTGACGATGACGCCGTCTTGGGCTCCACGGTGACCTCCATCCTGCCGCTCTGCTGGTCTTGGTCTTGTTGCACCGAAACGGTAGCCTTTGCCTGATGCCTTGGCCTGTTCTTGCTCCCTTTGCACCAAAGAGGAAACAAGGACACTGTGCAGGCCGGCGCCCGCCCGGCTCGATCGTCATGGCTTGCGTCATGGGCACCTCATGAGGTACCCTTGCCTTGATCTCTCCGCCTCCTCGCGAGCTTGCCTGGCGAGGCCGCTCCTGAGGAAGCTTCCTGTCGTCTGCCCCGCAAGGCTTGGTCCCTCGCGAGGGTCTTGAGCATGAGTTGATGAAGATGGGCCGTACTAGGCCACTGCTCGAGCCACGCCGCAGGCCGCAGGCAGGCAGTCTGGGGACCCCCATTCCCAGAACGCCGACAGCCATAACGGTGTACAACCCCTGATATGAAGTCTATCACTGGTCCGGATTCGTCCGTTTTAACTGGTTTTGCTTCTATCCATTTGGTGAACTTGTCCACCATGACCAATAAGTATTTTTTCTTATGGCTTCCCCCTTTAAGAGGTCCGAACATATCCAGCCCCCAGACCACGAAGGGTCAAGTTATGGGGATTGTTTGGAGAGCGGTACGGGGCATATGGCCCTGATTGGCGAAGAGTTGGCAACCGAGCAATGTTGGACAAGGTCTTGTGCATCTTCCTGGGCTCTCGGCCAGTAAAAACCTGTACGGAAGGCCTTGCTTACAAGTGCCCGAGCTGCAGCGTGGTGCCCGCCGAGTCCGGCATGGATTTCGGCCAAGAGCTGCCGCCCTTCCTCTTCGGAGATGCATCTTTGGAGCACTTTGGTGGCGCTTTTCTTATAGATCTCTCCCTCATGGACTTTGTAGGCCTTGGAACGCCGCACAATACAACGTGCCTCATTTTGGTCCTCGGGGAGCTCTTGCCTATTTAGGTAGGCCAAGAAGGGCTCGGTCCACGGGGCGATGACAACCATGATTTCATGGGCCGAAGGTGTCATTTCGGTGGTAGAGCCTCCGATTACGTTAGATGGTTCAGAATCTAGGGTTGTGTTCGGAGCCGGACTAGTATTGCCGGTCTCCCCTTCCCATACCACGGATGGCTTGAACAGCCTTTCCAAGAAGATATTAGGTGGGATGGGGTCGCGTTTAGCGCCGGTGCGGGTGAGGATATCCGCCGCTTGATTATTTTCTTGGACCACATGGTGGAATTCGAGCCCCTCAAACCGAGCTGACATTTTGAGGATGGCATTACGGTAGGCCGCCATTTTCGGATCCTTGGCATCAAAGTCTCCATTTATTTGTGATATTGCGAGGTTCAAGTCCCCGTGCACTTCTAGGCGTTGAATGCCCATAGAGACTGCCATCCGAAGACCATGCAACAGAGCCTCATATTCGGCTGCATTGTTGGAGTCTGTGTATAATATTTAGAGTACGTATTGGACCGTGTCTCCGTGGGGATGTCAGACAACACCCACTCCCAATCCGCCAACATTTTAGAGCCGTCAAGTGCATGATCCAATTGAGTACGCTACTGCATTTTAGGGAGTTCGCTTCATCCATTCTGCGACAAAGTCAGCCAAGACTTATGATTTAATGGCTCACCGTGGTTTGTATGTTATGTCGAACGGAAGGATCTCGATAGCCCATTTAGCAATCCGGCCCGTGGCGTCGCGGTTATTTATTATGTCATTGAGTGGTGCTTCGAAGGCCACCATAATCGAACACTCTTGGAAGTAGTGTCGTAGCTTCCAGGATGCCATGAAGACCGCGTATGCTATCTTTTGATAGTGTGGGTATCGGGATTTGCATGGAGTGAGGACAGTGGACACGTAATATACCGACTTTTGGAGCGGGAACTTGTGTCCGTCCGCTTCTCGTTCGACGACGAGCACTATGCTTACAACCTGATGTGTTGCGGCTATGTATGATAGCATAGGTTCGCCAGTGTTTGGCGCGGTCAGGACTGGATTGCTAGCCAAGAGGGCCTTTATTTCTTCCAGTCCAGCCGTGGCCACATCCGTCCACTCGAAGTGTTCGGTGCATCGAAGAAGGCGATAAAGAGGTAGTGCCTTTTCTCCTAATCGGGAGATAAAGCGGCTTAAGGCAGCCACACATCCAGTTAGTTTCTGGATCTGGTTGAGGTCTGTTGGGATAGCCAACTGTGACAGAGCTCGGATTTTTGCCGGATTTGCTTCAGTTCCTCTATTTGAAACGATGAAGCCGAGCAACTTCCCGGAGGGGACGCTGAAGAAACATTTTTCCGGGTTGAGCTTGATGTCCTATGTTCAGAGGTTGTCGAACGTGAGCCTCAAGTCATCTATTAAAGTCTCGACGTGTCTTGTTTTGATGACCATGTTGTCCACGTATGCCTCCACTGTTTTGTTGATTTGCTTCTCCAGGCATGTCTGATTCATGCGTTGATAGGTTGCGTCGGCGTTTTTGAGCCCGAAAGGCATGGTATTGAAACAGAAGGGGCCATATGGCGTTATGAAGGCCGTTGCGGCTTCATTGGATTCCGCCATCTTTATCTGATGGTATCCGGAGTATGCGTCGAGGAAACACAATGAGTCGTGTCCCGCGATGGCGTCAATGATTTGATCAATGCGAGGGAGGGGAAAGGGATCCTTAGGGCAAGCCTTATTGAGGTCTTTGAAATCGACACATAGGCGCCAGGATTTGTCCTTCTTTGGTACCATTACCAGGTTTGCTAGCCAATCCGGATGTTTTATATCTCTGATGAATCCGGCCTCGAGTAGCTTGGCTAGCTCTTCTTCCATCGCTTGCCGCTTAGGCTCTAAGAAGCACCTAAGAGTTTGCTTCACTGTCTTGTATCCTTTTAGTATATTGAGGTTGTGTTCGGCCAGCTTGTGTGGGATTCCCGGCATGTATGAAGGATGCCAGGCGAAAATATCCCAATTCTCATGTAGGAAATCTCATAGTACGGCATCTATTGTGGGGCTCAACTGTGTCCCAATGGAAGATGTCTTTGTAGGGTCCATTGGGTGGACCTGGAATTTGGCTATCTCGTCCGCGGGCTTGAAAGAGGTGGACTTGGGTCGCTTGTCGAGTATTACGTCGTCTCTGTCCACTGTGGCGCGCAGCCTTGTTAGTTCTTCGGCCGCGAGGGCTTCAGATAATGCCTCCAGGGCTAGTGCGGTAGTTTTATTTTTGGCACGGAGTGCGACATCCGGATCACTAGCTAGAGTGATGATTCCATTGGGCCCGGGCATTTTGAGCTTCATGTACCCATAATGGGGTATAGCTTGAAAGCTCGTGAATGCGTCCCGCCCTAAGAGGGCGTGGTATCCGCTGCTGAACAGGGCCACTTGGAATGTGATTTCTTCGGACCTGTAATTCTCCGGCGTGTCGAATACCACATCCACTGTGATTTTTCCCGCACACCGTGCCTCCTGACTAGGGATGATTCTCCTGAAGGTCCTACCGCTTTGCTCAATGCGGCTTTTGTCAATTTCCATCTTGTTGAGGGTTTACTCGTAGATGAGGTTTAATCCGCTTCCGCCGTCCATGAGCACTTTAGTGAGCCGGAAGCCGTCCACGATTGGGCTAAGGACCAAAGCGGCTGGTGCCCAGACTGTTCGGAATTGAGGTTCGTCACTGGCATTGAAGGTTATAGCCATGTCGTTCCATGGATTTATTGTTGCCACGTGGCAAACTTCTGCGAGACTGTGATGAGCTCGCTTGCGCCTATTATTTGAGGCGAAAGTCTCGAAGACTGTCAGTACCGCATTGTTATCTTCGGCGGGATGTTGCTCTGCTATATGGTTTATGAGGAGATCCTCACCACTCTTTGCTACCTGCCGGAGTATCCAACATGCTCTAAGGCTATGTGTTGGCATGGTATCCAGTGTGCTGTGAATTTTGCATGGTCCATTGAGCCATTCCTCCAATACGGTTCCACGCCCCGCAGCGGGCTATGGTTTTTTGTTAACTGAATCGGGTGACTTACGAGAGTTCACCCTTTTAGTTCGGACGGAGGGTCTAGTGAGAGTCGGATTATCCCAGAAGTTTGCTTGGGTTTTCCAGGCGCTTTCCATCGCACAGTACTTTTGCACTATGGCCGCTAAGTCAGCAAAGTGTATTATGTCACGGTGACTTGTAGCATTGAGGATCCCTTTGTCCATGCAATTTTTGCAAAAGAGTGAGATTGCGTCTTCCTCGTGACAGTCCTTGACCTTGTTTATCACAAAGAGGAATCTGGCCCAGTAATGATGTACTGTCTCTTGGGGCTCTTGTCTGATATGGGAAAAATTGAATAAATCTGGGTGGGTGGGTGGATTTAAATCTGAATCCTGACCCAATCTAAGACCCAGGGCCAGAGAAGCTTCCGATCTTGGCGGCTCGGGCTCCGGGATGTTGCCCAATTTTTTCGGTCCGCCGCCCGATTCTAATTTCGGGGTTTGGGTCATGTCCTCCCGCGGGAGGGTATCCGGCTCGGAGAGCTCGGGAATCCGTACATAGTTCATCCTCAAGATAGAGGGAGAATTCGTATGATGCTCTTCCACTACCCCTATCTCATGGGTGACCGGCGGAGAGTAAATCTCCATTTGGTCGGGTTTAAGCCCGATCCGGTCATAATCCGTAGCGACGCCCAGAGCGGCGATGCGATCCAAGAGCTCATTAAGGGAGGAGAGCTCCATTGGATTCATCTGTTCGGCAAGTTCCGAATTGACGGGGAGGCTGTTTTTGATGACCTGAGAAGTAATTGTCGGTGCGACAGCCGATCGGGCGGTCATGATGAAGCCGCCCAGCCGGAGAGTTTGACCTAAAGCCAGGGCTCCCCCAGAGGTGATGTTGTCCTTGACAACGAGACGAGCCATCAAGCCTTATCGCGACGACACAGTGGAACTCTCAATGAAAGCACCAATGTCGGTGTCAAAACCGGCGGATCTTGGGTAGGGGGTCCCGAACTGTGCGTCTAAGGCTAATGGTAACAAGAGGCTGGGGACGCGATGTTTACCTAGGTTTGCGCCCTCTCGATGGAGGTAATACCCTACTTCCTGCTTGATTTATCTTGATGATATGAGTATTACAAGAGTTAACCTACCACGAGATCGTAGAGGCTAAACCCTAGAAGCTAGCCTATGATTATGATTGTTGTTGTCCTACGGACTAAGCCCTCCGGTTTATATAGACAGCGGAGTGGGCTAGGGTTACACAGAGTCGGTTACAGAGAAGGAGATCTAACATCTGAATCGCCAAGCTTTCCTTCCACGCAAAGGAGAGTCCCATCCGGACACGGGACGAAGTCTCCAATCTTGTATCTTCATAGTCCAATAGTCCGGCCAAAGCATATAGTCCAGCTGTCCAGATACCCCCTAATCCAGGACTCCCTCAGGCCCCTCGTGGGCCTCCTGACCTAGCTCCTTTGCCTATATATACTCTTATACCCTGAAAACATCCAGGAGAGCCATGAAATCACTTTTCCACCGCCGCAACCTTCTGTACCCGGGAGATCCCATCTAGGGGCCTTTTCCGGCGTCCTGCCGAAGGGGGATTCGATCACCGAGGGCTTCTATATCAACACCATTGCCTCTCCGATGATGCGTGAGTAGTTTAACACAGACCTATGGGTCCAGAGCTAGTAGCTAGATGGCTTCTTCTCTCTCTTTGATTCTCAATACCGTGTTCTTCTCGATGTTCTTGGAGATCTATTCAATGTAATATTCTTTTGCGGTGTGTTTGCCGAGATCTGATGAATTGTGGATTTATAATCAGATTATCTATGAATATTATTTGGTTCTTTTCTGAATTCTTATATGCATGATTTGATATGTTTGTAAGTCTCTTCGAATTATCGGTTTAGTTTGGCCTACTAGATTGATCTTTCTTGCAATGGGAGAAGTGCTTAGCTTTGGGTTCAATCTTGCGTGTACTTTCCCAGTGAGAGCTGATAACCCACAAGTATAGGGGATCAATTGTAGCCTCTTTCGATAAGTAAGAGTGTCGAACCCAACAAGGAGCTAAAGATAGAACAAATATTCCCTCAAGTTCTATCGACCACCGATACAACTCTACGCACGCTTGGCGTTCGCTTTACCTAGAACAAGTATGAAACTAGAAGTACTTTCTAGGTGTTGTTGGATAGTTTTGCAAGATAATAAAGAGCACGTAAATAAAAAGTAGGGGATGTTTAGATAAAGAAGCAATAAAGCAAATATAGCGAGTGTGAAAAAGTGGTGGTAAGAGTTGTGAAATTGTCCCTAAGCAATTGACTACTTTACTAGACTGATAGCAAGTTTTATGTGGGAGAGGCATAAGCTAACATACTTTCTCTTCTTGGATCATATGCACTTATGATTGGAACTCTAGCAAGCATCCGCAACTACTAAAGATAATTAAGGTAAACCCAACCATAGCATTAAAGTATCAAGTCCCCTTTATCCCATACGCCACAATCCCCTTACTCGGGTTTAAGCTTCTGTCACTCTAGCAACCCACTATCACTAGTAGAAAAAGGGCCTTTAGTCCTAGTTCATAAGGGCCTTTAGTCCCGGTTCTAGAACCGGGACTAAAGGGTCGTTACTAAAGCCTCCCCCCTTAGTCCCGGTTCTTACACGAACCGGGACTAAAGGCCGTCCATGTGGCCGTTGCTTGGAGGTCCACTTTAGTCCCGGTTGGTAACACCAACCGGTACTAAAGGAAATTTTATGATTTTTTTGACTTTTTTTTTTTGAATTTTTTTCTTGATTTTCAAATTTCTGAATTATTTTAACCTCTAATCTCTAATCACCCCTCATCGCTGCTCAATTTAACCTCTAATCTCCAATCACCCCTCATCATTCCAAATCATCTAACTTCCCGGACGGTCACCCATCCTCTCACTACTCCAGCCTGACCAGGCTTAACTTCCGGGTTCTATTCTCCCTCGTTTCCAAGTCTGCACTTGTTGTTTACCTGACAATAGTAAGATGTCAATCCTATTAACCCTCAGGAATTTAGCTTGAGCATGAGGTCACACATTTCACTGTTTGAGTTTGAAACTATTGTTCTAAAAAACAATAATTATTTAGTAACACTAATATTTCTTGAATAAGTAGTTTGACCATAGTTTGACCACAATTTGACCAGATTTGACCAAAATTCAAAAAAACTTAGTAACACTAATATTTCTTGAATAAGTAGTTTGACCATTGTTTGACCACAGTTTGACCAGATTTGACCAAAATTCAAAAAAACTGAAATAATTATTTAGTAAGACTAATATTCTTGAATAATTATTTAGTGACACTAATACTTCTTGAATAAGTAGTTTGACCATAGTTTGACCAGATTTAACAAAAATTTAAAAAACTGAAATTTGAGCATAACTTTTTTTCCTTTTAGAATTTGAGGATTCTAAAAATTTGCAAACAGTCCGTAGGCTGTCAAAATTGGATGCGGATTTTCGTGCTGAACATTTTGATATATTATATGTTTTTTTCTGACATAGTATGCAAAAGTTATAGCCGTTTTACATTTTTCCTACACTTTTTGCAAAACATGTCCAAATTTAAGTTTTTAAATTTTCCTAACTAGTAGATGTAGTAACATAACTACATCTCGAAGGATTTTAATTTTTGAAGTTTTTATCATTTTCTTTTGCTTTTTACAAAACGGAAAAGGCGATCCACTAGGGGGTAGAGTTTGAAAATGGAACCTTTAGTACCGGTTCGTGCCACGAACCGGTACTAATGCCTCAAACCCATTACTACCGGTTCATGGCACCAACCGGTACTAAAGGTTAGACATTAGTATCGGTTCGTGGCACCAACCGGGACTAAAGGTCCCATATGAACTGGGACTAATGCGTGCACGGTGCCCTAGCCGCTCGAACCGGAACTAATGCTCACATTAGTCCCGGTTTGTAATGCAACCGGGATTAATGCTCTTTTCTGGCCGAACCAAAGCCCTGTTTTCTACTAGTGTATAAGCGAATCATGAACATATTGCAACACCCTACATCGGGAATCCCTCACGCTTGCACGACACGGAGGGCACAATAGGACAGCAACATAACCACAAGAAAATTAAACCAATCATAGCAATTCATCAATCACCGATAGGACAACAAAAATCTACTCAGACATCATAGGATGGCAACACATCGTTGGATAATAATATGAAGCATAAAGCACCATGTTCAAGTAGAGGGTACAGCGGGTTGCGGGAGAGTGGACCGCTGAATATAGATGGGGGAAGGTGATGTAGATGTTGGTGAAGATGGCGGAGGTGTTGGTGTAGATCGCGGTGATGATGATGGCCCTCGGCGGTGTTTTGGCGCCACTGGAAGCAAGGGGGAGAGAGCCCCCTTCGTCTTCTTCTTCCTTGACCTCCTCCCTAGATGGGAGAAGGGTTTCCCCTCTGGTCCTTGGCTCCCATGGCGTGGGAGGGGCGAGAGCCCCTCCGAGATTGGATCTGTCTCTCTGTCTCTCTCTGTTTCTGCGCTCCTTGATTATGCCCTTTCACCGTTTCTTTTATATCTGGAGATCCGTAACTCCAATTGGACTGAAACCTTCGCCCAGATTTTTCTCCAAAAATTAGCTTTCTTGCGGCAAAGAAGAGCGCCAACCGCCTTGCGAGGGGCTCACGAGGGTCAGTGGCGTGCCCCCTGCCTCGTGGCCACCTCGGGCACAATTTTGCGTTGATTCTTCCTCCCATATTTCCCAAATATTCCAAAAATATTCTCCGTCCGTTTTTATCCCGTTTGGACTCCGTTTGATATGGGGTTTCCGTGAAACATAAAACATGCAACAAACAAGAACTGGCACTGGGCACTGAATCAATATGTTAGTCCCAAAAATAATATAAAAAGTTGCCAAAAGTATATGAAAGTTGTAGAATATTGGCATGGAACAATAAAAAATTATAGATACGACGGAGACGTATCAGCGTCCCCATGCTTAATTCCTGCTCGTCCTCGAGTAGGTAAATGATAAAAAAGATAATTTTTGATGTGGAATGCTACCTAGCATAATCTTGATCATGTATCTAAGCATGGAATGAATATTAAGACACGAGTGATTCAAAGAAATAGTCTATCATTTGACATACAGATGATAATACTTCAAGCGTACTAATAAAGCAATCATGTCTTTTCAAAACAACATGGCCAAAGAAAGTTATCCCTACAAAATCATATAGTCTGGCTATGCTCCATCTTCATCACACAAAATATTCAAATCATGCACAACCCTGGTTTTAGCCAAGCAATTGTTTCATACTTTAGTATTCTCAAACTTTTTCAACTCTCACGCAGTACATGAGCGTGAGCCATGGATATAGCACTATGGGTGGAATATAATATGATGGTGGAGGTTTATGTGGAGAAGACAAAAAGGGAGAAGGTCTCACATCGACACGGCTAATCAATGGGCTATGGAGATGCCCATCAATTGATGTCAATGCGAGGAGTAGGGATTGCCATGCAACGGATGCACTAAGAGCTATAAGTGTATGAAAGCTCAAACTGAAACTAAGTGGGTGTGCATCCAACTTTCTTGCTCGTGAAGACCTAGGGCATTTGAGGAAGCCCATCGTCAGAATATACAAGCCAAGTTCTATAATGAAAACTCCCACTAGTATATGAGAGTGACAATATAGGAAACTCTCTATATGAAGAACATGGTGCTACTCTGAAGTACAAGTGTGGTAAAAGGATAGTAACATTGCCCCTTTTCTTTTTTTTATATTTTTTTTGGGCGGGCTTCTTTGGCCCCTTTTTTATTTAGGCTTCTTTGGCCTCTCTTTTTTTAATTATTTTTTTATTTTTATTTTTTTGGGGGCAATGCTTTATAATGATGATCATCACACTTTTATTTACTTACAACTCGATATTACAACTCGATACTAGAACAAAGATATGACTCTATATGAATGCCTCCGGTGTTGTACCGGGATGTGCAATGATCTAGCATAGCAATGACATCAAAAAATGGACTAGCCATGAAAACATCATGCTAGCTATCTTACGATCATGTAAAGCAATATGACAATGAATGCTCAAGTCATGTATATGATTATGATGGAAGTTACATGGCAATATATCTCGGAATGGCTATGGAAATGCCATAATAGGTAGGTATGGTGGCTGTTTTGAGTAAGATATAAGGAGGCTTATGTGTGATAGAGCGTATCATATCACGGGGTTTGGATGCACCGGTGAAGTTTGCACGAACTCTCAAGGTGAGAAAGGGCAATTCACGGTACCGAAGAGGCTAGCAATGATGGAAGGGTGAGAGTGCGTATAATCCAAGGACTCAACATTAGTCATAAAGAACTCACATACTTATTGCAAAAATTTATTAGCCATTGAAACAAAGTACTACACGCATGCTCCTAGGGGGGAGGTTGGTAGGAGTTAACCATCGTGCGCCCCCAACCTCCACACAAAGGATGACAATCAAAAAATATATCATGCTCCAACTTTAGTTATATAACGGTTCACCTTACGTGCATGCTACGGGAATCACAAACTTCAACACAAGTATTTCTAAAATCCACAACTACCCACTAGCATGTCTCTTAAATCACCATCTTTATATCGCAAAACTATTACAAGGAATCAAACATATCATATTCAGCGATCTACAAGTTTATGTAGGATTTTATGACTAACCATGTGAATGACCAATTCCTATCATCTCTCTAAATAGATATAAGTGAAGCAAGAGAGTTTAATTCTACAAATTGCGGTTTTCTATGTGAAGAGAAACATTAAATCCAAACTTCAGATGATATAAGTGAAGCACATGAAGCATTCTATAAAGTCATACTCAAAAGATATAAGTGAAGTGCAATGAGAATTCTATAAATCAACCAAGGACTATCTCATACCAGCATGGTACATAAAATAAAAGTGAAAACTAAATGCAAAAGACGCTCCAAGACTTGCACATATCGCATGAACGAAACGAATCCGAAAACATACCGATACTTGTTGAAGAAAGAGGGGATGCCTTCCGGGGCATCCCCAAGCTTAGACGCTTGAGTCTCCTTGAATATTTACTTGGGGTGCCTTGGGAATCCCCAAGCATGAGCTCTTTCCTCTCTTCCTTTTCCTCATATCGAGACCTTCTCGATCAAACACTTCATCCACACAAAACTTCAACAGAAAACTCGGTAAGATCCATTAGTATAATAAAGCAAATCACTACTCTAAGTACTGTTGCAAACCAATTCATTTTTTTGGCATCATGTCTACTGTAATATAGCTTTTCCATGGCTTAATCCACTGATAGAAATTGATAGTTTCATCAAAACAAGCAAACAATGCATCAAAAACAGAATCTGTCAAAAACAGAACAGTCTGTAGAAATCTGAACATTCACCATACTTCTGGTACCCCACAAATTCTACCAAAATTATGAAAAATAAAAAACTTATACAGCAAGACAGTGAAAAAAGAATCAGAACCGTTTGATGTTCCAGTAAAAAATGTAAAATCGTGCACTATAGACAAAGTTTATGTCCTGCACCGCACAAACCAACAAGCATTGTAAACATCCTAAAGGCAAACCTTGGCACATTATTTTTATAATACAATGGAATTGTACAATAGGATAATTATTTTTTATGAAAAGTTTATGTAATCAAGATTCACAAAGTTTCCGTGAGCATGAACAAAGTCAAGGCTAGCTCCCACTTTAACAATGCTTGTCTTTCTTACTTTCACTTTCCATTTTGAAAAGTTTTGGGTTCCCCTCTTTATGTTTTTGTTTTTAAACTATATAAAAGCACTCGATAGAAATAAATGACTCTCTAAAACTTTCAGGTTGTCTCCCTGGCAGCGCTTTCTTTGAAGCCATTAAGCTAGGCATAAAGTGCTCAAGTAATGGATCCACCCGGATCCCAAGGTATATCAAAGCCAATTTTAATTAACAATGATTTGTAATTTAGTAGTGAGCACAAATTAACATATATCATGCAACAACGAAGTCTAACTCTCTTCCTATGCATCAGCATGTCATAAAAGAACAATTCATGCACACCAAGTAAAGGCCAATGCATAGTATAAGCAGTTTCTTGCAATTTTATCATATTGGAAATATAGAGAGGTGGAGATATAGTTCCTCTCTCATAATAATTGCAAGTAGGAGCAGCACGCACATGCATATTATATCTATCAAAATCATCATGTGTAGTAGTAAAACACAACCCATCAATAAAATCCTTAATAAGCACAAACTTCTCCGATATAGTGTAGTTTGGAGAATTCAAAAAATAATAGGACTATCATGCGTGGGTGCAATAGCAACAATTTCATTTTTAACATAAGGAACTATAGCAAGTTCATCTCCATAAGCATCATTCATATTGGCATCTTGGCCACAAGCATAGCAAGCATCATCAAAAAGGGATATTTCAAGAGAATCAATAGGATCATAACAATCATCATAGCAATCATCCTTCGGTAAGCACGAGGGGGAATTAAACAATGTATGAGTTGAAGAGTTACTCTCATTGGAAGGTGGGCACGGGTAGCTAATCCGCTCTTTCTCCTTTTGTTCTTCGCTCTCCTCATCATCTTTTTCATCCAATGAGCTCACAGTTTCATCAATTTCCTCTTCCGTAGAATCCTGCAAAATATTAGTCTCTTCTTGGACAGCGGAGACTTTCTCAATAAATGCATCAATATCGGAATTGAATTCATAATTCTCATAGCAATATTTAAGGATAGCTAAATTTTTAGGTCTATAAACTGAATCATCAAAATCTTCAAACTCTTTAAACGTAGATTCAATTTCATAAGCACCCATAAAAGCAACAAATTCTTCTATTTGTTCCACATCATGTTAATCATATATACCATTAGCATAAGAAGCCAAGGTTTTATCATCATTAAATTTGCATGAAAAGGGAAGGTGTGGAGACTTCATCCTAGAGCAACAAGTATAATCATGTCTCAAGCATAGATCCCGAGCATACCAATACAACATATAAATTTGATCCCATAATAGTTTCCTTTTTTGTGTCAAGGGATAATCCCTAAAGTATTCACGTTGATCCAACGTGACTCCCATAACATAATTGAATGGGGTTTTCTCAGGATTATCAAAGTAGTACATAATTTCTTTCACATAATGAGAATCGAGGGTTTTAGGAGGTTCCCCATCTCCATGAGTAGCAAGTACACCTAATTTTTTTGGTATTTCGTGTTCCATATCCATAACTAAAGATAGAAAACAACTAAGAACAGCAAATAAAAATTACTTAGTGATAAAGCAAACAAGCACACACGAGAATATTCACCTCATGCTATGACTCCCCGGCAACGGCACAAGAAAAAGGTCTTGATAACCCACAAGTATAGGGGATCAATTGTAGCCTCTTTCGATAAGTAAGAGTGTCGAACCCAACGAGGAGCTAAAGGTAGAACAAATATTCCCTCAAGTTCTATCGACCACCGATACAACTCTATGCACGCTTGACGTTCGCTTTACCTAGAACAAGTATGAAACTAGAAGTACTTTGTAGGTGTTGTTGGATAGTTTTGCAAGATAATAAAGAGCACGTAAATAAAAAGCAGGGGTTGTTTAGATAAAGAAGCAATAAAGTAAATATAGCGAGTGTGGAAAAGTGGTGGTAAGAGTTGTGAAATTGTCCCTAAGCAATTAACTACTTTACTAGACCGATAGCAAGTTTTATGTGGGAGAGGCATAAGCTAACATACTTTCTCCTCTTGGATCATATGCACTTACGATTGGAACTCTAGCAAGCATCCGCAACTACTAAAGATCATTAAGGTAAACCCAACCATAGCATTAAAGTATCAAGTCCCCTTTATCCCATAGGCCACAATCCCCTTACTCGGGTTTAAGCTTCTATCACTCTAGCAACCCACTATAAGCGAATCATGAACATATTGCAACACCCTACATCAGGAATCCCTCACGCTTGCATGAAATGGAGGGCACAATAGGAAAGCACCATAACCACAAGCAAATTAAACCAATCATAGCAATTCATCAATCACCGATAGGACAACGAAAATCTACTCAGACATCATAGGATGGCAACACATCATTGGATAATAATATGAAGCATAAAGCACCATGTTCAAGTAGAGGGTACAGCGGGTTGCGGGAGAGTGGACCGCTAAATATAGATGGGGGAAGGTGATGGAGATGTTGGTGAAGATGGCGGAGGTGTTGGTGTAGATCGCGGTGATGATGATGGCCCCCGGCAGTGTTCCGGCGCCACTGGAAGCAAGGGGGAGAGAACCCCCCTTCGTCTTCTTCTTCCTTGACCTCCTCCCTAGATGGGAGAAGGGTTTCCCCTCTGGTCCTTGGCTCCCATGGCGTGGGAGGGGCGAGAGCCCCTCCGAGATTGGATCTGTCTCTCTGTCTCTCTCTGTTTCTGCGTTCCTCGATTCTGCCCTTTCACCATTTCTTTTATATCTGGAGATCCGTAACTCCGATTGGACTGAAACCTTCGCCCAGATTTTTCTCCAAAAATTAGCATTCTTGCGGCAAAAGAAGAGCATCAACCGCCTTATGAGGGGCCCGTGAGGGTTAGGGGCACGCACAGTGGGGCCAGGCGCGTCCCCCTGCCTCGTGGCCACCTCGGGCACCGTGTCGCGTTGATTCTTCCTCCCATATTTCCCAAATATTCCAAAAATATTCTCCGATCGTTTTTATCCCGTTTGGACTCCATTTGATATGGAGTTTCTGTGAAACATAAAACATGCAACAAACAAGAACTGGCACTGGGCACTGAATCAATATGTTAGTCCCAAAAATAATATAAAAAGTTGCCAAAAGTATATGAAAGTTGTAGAATATTGGCATGGAACAATAAAAAATTATAGATACGACGGAGACGTATCAACAGCAGGGGCAGCAAGGCACGTATTGTATTGTTGCCATCGAGGATAAAAAGATGGGGTTTTCATCATATTGCTTGAGTTAATTCCTCTACATCATGCCATCTTACTTAATGTGTTACTCTGTTCTTTACGAACTTAATACTCTAGATGCAGGCAGGAGTCGGGCGATGTGTGGAGTAATAGTAGTAGATTCAGAATCGTTTCGGTCTACTTGACACGGACGTGACGCCTATGTTTATGATCATTGCCTTAGATATCGTCATAACTTTGCGCTTTTCTATCAATTGCTCGGCAGTAATTTGTTCACCAACCGTAATATTTGCTATCTTGAGAGAAGCCATTAGTGAAACCTATGGCCCCCGTGTCTCTTTTCCATTATATTGAATCTATTTTACATCATATTAGTTTCCCATAAACTTGCCAATTTCTGTCGCCGTTCCTTATTTTGCAATCTTTACTTTCCAATCTATAAACCACAAATACCAAAAATATTTACTTTACCATTTATCTATCTCTATCAGATCTGACTTTTGCAAGTAACCGTGAAGGGATTGACAACCTCTTTATCGCGTTGGGTGCAAGTTGTTGATTGTTTATGTAGGTATTCAGTGACTTGTGCATTGTCTCCTACTGGATTGATACCTTGGTTCTCAAACTGAGGGAAATACTTACCCTACTTTGCTACATCACCCTTTCCTCTTCAAGGAAAAAGCCAACACAAGTTCAAGAGGTAGCAAGAAGGATTTCTGGCGCTGTTGTCGGAGAGATCTACGTCAACTCAAGCCATACCAAGTACCCATCATAAACTCTTCTCTCTTGCATTACATTATTCCCCATTCGTTTCTCGTTTTCCTCTCCCCCACCTCTAAAATGATTTTCAAACAAAATTTCCTTTTCTTCACCTTCTTCCCGTATGTCTTTTTGTTTGTGTTTCCATGTGCCTTCTATTTGCTTGCATCTTTGCTTGCTAAAAATCTATTGATATGGATCCACCTAAAGTATTCTACTTGGATCATCTTCGATCTACATGTGCTCGTGCTGAAACCCCAACTAGTTTAGTTGAGGGAAAATCATTAGATGAGTGTGCTCATTTTGTGTGTCATGTTTGTCTGAAGAAGGGAGACTCTTATGGAATCAAATAAATAGTTTATTGTGTTATGCTTGGAATCTTTGTGAAATTTATGATTTTACTTGTTGCTTTAAGAACCCTAAAAAACACCTTCCCTACCTATGTGAGTTTAATGATAATGAAATCTTATCTTCTTATGCAAAGAGTGTTTATAGTTACTATGATATCGAACAAATTGAAGAATTTTTTGCTTTTAAGGGTGCTTATGAAGTTGCTTCTTTGATTGAAAAGTATGATATTACTTTCTACAAATCTAATTTTTTTGACATACTTAAATATTGCTATGAAAACTATGCTCATAATGTCTATGTCAAAGAATTTATTGAGATAATGACCGTTGCTTTGGAAGAAAATAATGATATGCATGAATCTATAGATAATTATGATTCCGATGATTTGATTGAAACATCTCTTGATGAACATGTGATACGTCTCCAACGTATCTATAATTTATGAAGTATTCATGCCACTATATTATCATTCTTGGATGTTTTACAATCATTTTAAAGCAACTTTATATCATTTTTTGGGACTAACCTATTGACCCAGTCCCCAGTGCCAATTGCAGTTTTTGCTTGTTTTTTTGACACCGCAGTAAATCAATATCAAACGGAGTCCAAACACCATGAAACTTCTTAAGGATTTGTTTTAGGCCATAAGACATCCATTGGGCCAAGGAAGCACCTGGGGGTGCCTCGAGGGGGGAAGCACCCACCAAAGCGTGTGTGGGAGCCCAGGCACACCTAGGTGGGTTGTGCCCACCTCGGGTGCCCCATGAACCGCCTCTTCGCCATATAAATTCTCAAATATTCCAAAACCCTTTGGGGTAGCCCTAGATCAGAAGTTCCGCTGCCGCAAGGCCTCTGTATCCACGAGATCCAATCTAGACCTCATTCTGGCACCCTGTCGGAGGGGGGAATCATCACCGGTGGCCATCTTCATCATCCTGGCGGCCACCACGATGAGGAGGTAGTAGTCCACCCTCGGGGCTGAGGGTTTGTACCAGTAGCTATGTGTGTAATCTCTCTCTCTCTCTCTCTCTCTCTCTCGTGTTCTTGAGATGTCACGATCTTCATGTATCGCGAGCTTTGTTAATATAGTCGGATCATATGGTGTTTTCCCCTCTCTATCTTGTTGTGATGAATTGAGTTTTTTTCCTTTGAGATTTTGTTGTTATCGGATTGAATACTTTTTTGGATTTGAAAACACTTGATATATGTCTTGCAATTGAATACCCGTGGTGACAATGGGGTATCGTATTGATTCACTTGATATATGTTTTGGCACTCAACTCGCGGATTCCCGAGGTGACATTGGGGTAATCTATGCATAGGGGTGGATGCACATTCTTGTATTTGTTTCTCCGGTAGAAATCTTGGGGCACTCTTTGAAGTTCTTTGTGTCGGATTGAGTATTATGAATATGAATTTGCTTTGGTGTTATTTTAGTACAAACTCTAGGATAGATTGAACAGAAAGAATAGCTTTGTGTTATTTTAGTACGAACTCTTGAATAGATCGAACGGAAAGAATAGCTTTGAGTTGGTTTCGTACCCTACAAACAATTTATTCTTATGTTCTCCGCTAGATAGGAACTTTGGAGTGATTCTTCATCGCACTTTGAGAGATGGTTATATGATCCAATTATATTAGCACTGTTGAGAGATTGCACTAGCGAAAGTATGGACCCTAGGCCTCATTTTGAAGCATTGCAATACCGTTTTTGTGCCCGTTTACTATTTGCTACCTTGCTGTTTTTATTTATTCAGATTATAAAAATATATTTCTACCATCCATATTACACGTTTATCACCATCTCTTCGCTAAACTAGTCCACCTATGCAATTTTCCATTGTATTGGGTGTGTTGGGGACACAAGAGAATTCTTGTATTTGGTTGCAGGGTCGTTTGAGAGAGACTATCTTCATCCTACGCCTCCCACGGATTGATAAACCTTAGGTCATCCATGTTGGAAATATGACCTAGAGGCAATAATTAAATGGTTATTATTATATTTCCTTATTCATGATAATTTTCTATTTTTCATGCTATAATTGTATTGACCGGAAACCGTAATACATGTGTGAATACATAGACCACAACATGTCCCTAGTGAGCCTCTAGTTGACTAGATCGTTGATCAACAAATGGTCATGGTTTCCTGACCATGGACATTGGATGTCATTGATAATGGGATCACATCATTAGGATAATGATGTGATGGACAAGACCCAATCCTAAGCAAAGCACGAGATCGTGTAGTTCGTTTGCTAAAAGCTTTTCTAATGTCAAGTATCATTTCCTTAGACCATGAGATTGTGCAACTCCCGGATACCGTAGGAATGCTTTGGGTGTACCAAACGTCACAACGTAACTGGGTGGCTATAAAGGTACACTACAGGTATCTCTAAAAGTGTCTGTTGGGTTGGCACGAATCGATACTGGGATTTGTCACTCCGTATGACAGAGAGGTATCTCTGGGCCTGATGTCTACTACAAAACCTTCTTCTTGTAGACATTGTTGGGCCTCCAAGTGCAGAGGTTTGTAAGACAGTAGCAAATCTCCCTCAAGTGGATGACCTAAGGTTTATCAATCCGTGGGAGGCGTAGGATGAAGATGGTCTCTCTCAATCAACCCTGCAACCAAATAGCTGTTGGAAATATGCCCTAGAGGCAATAATAAAATGATTATTATTATATTTCCTTGTTCATGATAATTGTCTATTGTTCATGCCATAATTGTATTAACCGGAAACAGTGATACATGTGTGAATACATAGACCACAACACGTCCCTAGTGAGCCTCTAGTTGACTGACTATGGGTGCTTTGGGTGTACCAAACGTCACAATGTAATTGGGTGACTATAAAGGCACACTACAGGTATCTCCGAAAGTGTCTGTTGGGTTGGCACGAATCGAGTCTGGGATTTGTCACTCCGTATGACGGAGAGGTATCTCTGGGCCCACTCGGTAATGCATCATCATAATGAGCTCAATGTGACCAAGTGGTTGGTCACGGGATCATGCATTACGTAACGAGTAAAGTGACTTGCCGGTAATGAGATTGAACGAGGTATTGGGATACCGACGATCGAATCTCAGGCAAGTAAAGTATCGATTGACAAAGGGAATTGTATACGGGATTACTTGAATCCTCGACATCGTGGTTCATCCGATGAGATCATCGTGGAACATGTGGGAGCCAACATGGGTATCTAGATCCCGCTGTTGGTTATTGACCGGAGAGCTGTCTCGGTCATGTCTACGTGATTCCCGAACCCGTAGGGTCTACACACTTAAGGTTCGGTAACGCTAGGGTTATTAGGAAGACTTGTATGTGATTACTGAATGTTGTTCGGAGTCCCGGATGAGATCCCAGATGTCACGACGAGTTTCGGAATGGTCCGGAGGTGAAGATTTATATATGGGAAGTTGTAATATGGTTACCGGAAAAGTTCGGGGGCATACCGGTATTGTACCGGGGCCACCGGAAGGGTTCCGGGGGTCCACCGGGAGGGGCCACCTCTCCCGAAGGGCCTCATGGGCCGTAGAGGGAAGGGAACCAGCCCCTAGAGGGCTGGGCACATCCCCCCTTGGGCCCATGCGCCTAGGGTTGGGGGGAAACCCTAAAGGAGGCGCCCCCCTTGCTTGGGGGGCAAGTCCCCCCCTTGGCCGCCCCCCCTCTAGATCTCATCTAGAGGGCGCCGGCCCCTTTCCTCCCCCCCCCTATAAATAGAGGGGCGAGGGGAGGGCTGCACACACGCCTCCAAGGCGCAGCCCCTCCCCTCCCCAACACCTCTCCTCCTCCACAGAAGCTTAGCGAAGCCCTGTCGGAGTACTGCCTCTCCATCACCACCACGCCGTCGTGCTGCTGTTGGAGCTCTCTTCCTCAACCTCTCCCTCCTCCTTGCTGGATCAAGGTGCGGGAGACGTCTCTGCTCCATACGTGTGTTGAACGCGGAGGTGTCGTCCGTTCGGCGCTAGGATCTTCGGTGATTTGGATCACGACGAGTACGACTCCATCAACCCCGTTATCTTGAACGCTTCCGCTCGCGATCTACAAGGGTATGTAGATGCACTCCTATCTCTCTCGTTGCTAGATGACTCCATGGATTGATCTTGGTGATGCGTAGAATTTTTTTATTTTCTGCAACGATCTCCAACAGTGGCATCATGAGCTAGGTCTATGCGTAGTTTCTATGCACGAGTAGAACACAATTTTGTTGTGGGCGTAGATTTTTGCAATTTACTTGCCACTACTAGTCTTATCTTGTTTCGGCAGCATCGTGGGATGAAGCGGCCCGGACCGACCTTACACGTACACTTACGTGAGACAGGTTCCACCGACTGACATGCACTAGTTGCATAAGGTGGCTAGCGGGTGTCTGTCTCTCCCACTTTAGTCGGATCGGATTCGATGAAAAGGGTCCTTATGAAGGGTAAATAGAAATTGGCATATCACGTTGTGGTTTTGGCATAGGTAAGAAACGTTCTTGCTAGAACCCTATAGCAGCCACGTAAAAACTTGCAACAACAATTAGAGGACGTCTAACTTGTTTTTGCAGCATATGCCATGATATGGCCAAAAGGATGTGATGAATGAAATATATGTGATGTATGAGATTGATCATGGTCTTGTAATAGGAATCACGACTTGCATGTCGATGAGTGACAACTGGCAGGAGCCATAGGAGTTATCTTTATTTATTGTATGACCTGCGTGTCACTGAATAACGCCATGTAATTACTTTACTTGTTTGCTAAACCGTTAGCCATAGTAGTAGAAGTAATAGTTGGCGAACAACTTCATGGAGACACGATGATGAAGATCATGGTGTCATGCCGGTGACGATGATGATCATGGCGCCCCGAAGATGGAGATCAAAGGAGCAAAATGATATTGGCCATATCATGTCACTATTTGATTGCATCTGATGTTTATCATGTTTTTGCATCTTATTTGCCTAGAACGACGATAGTAAATAAGATGATCCCTCATAACAATTTCAAGAAAGTGTTCCCCCTAACTGTGCGCCGTTGCGAAAGTTCATTGTTTCGAAGCACCACGTGATGATCGGGTGTGATAGATCCTAACGTTCGCATACAACGGGTGTAAGCCAGATTTACACATGCAAAACACTTAGGTTGACTTGACGAGCCTAGCATGTACAGACATGGCCTCGGAACACAAGAGACCGAAAGGTCGAACATGAGTCATATAGAAGATACGATCAACATGAAGATGTTCACCGATGATGACTTGTCCGTCTCACGTGATGATCGGACACGACCTACTTGACTCGGATCATGGATCACTTAGATGACTAGAGGGATGTCTATCTGAGTGGGAGTTCATTAAATAATTTGATTAGATGAACTTAATTATCATGAACTTAGTCTAAAACTTTTGCAATATGTCTTGTAGATCAAATGGCCCATGCTAATGTTGCCCTCAACTTCAACGCATTCCTAGAGAAAACCAAGCTGAAAGACGATGGCAACAACTATACGGACTGGGTCCGGAACTTGAGGATCATCCTCATAGCTGCCAAAAGAGCATATATCCTAGATGCACCGCTAGGTGAAGCACCCGTTTTTCCAGCAACTCAAGATGTTATGAACGCCTGGCAGTCGCGTAGTGATGATTACTCCCTGGTTCAGTGCGGCATGCTTTACAACTTAGATTCGGGGCTCCAAAAGTGTTTTGAGCAGCACAAAGCATATGAGATGTTCCAAGAGCTGAAAATGGTTTTCCAAGCTCATGCCCGGGTCGAGAGATATGAAGTCTCCGACAAGTTCTACAGTTGTAAGATGGAGAAGAATAGTTCTGTCAGCGAGCACATACTCAAAATGTCTGGGTTGCACAACCGCTTGTCTCAGCTGGGAGTTAACATCCCGGATGACGCGCTCATTGATAGAATCCTTCAGTCGCTCCCACCTAGCTACAAGAGCTTTGTGATGAACTACAATATGCAGGGGATGGTGAAAACTATTCCTGAGGTATTTTCAATGCTGAAATCAGTGGAGGTAGAAATCAAAAAGGAACATCAAGTGTTGATGGTCAATAAAACCACTAGTTTCAAGAAAGGCAAGGGTAAAAAGAACTTCAAGAAGGACGGCAAGGGAGTTGTTGCGCCCGTAAGCCGCTTGCGGGAAGAAGCCAAAGCATGGACCCAAACTTGAGACTGAGTGTTTTTATTGCAAGGGAAGCGGACCCTGGAAGCGGAACTGCCCCAAGTACTTAGCGGACGAGAAGGCCGGCAACACCAAAGGTATATGTGATATACATGTAATTGATGTGTACCTTACCAGTACTCGTAGTAGCTCCTGGGTATTTCATACCGGTGCGGTTGCTAATATTTGTAACTCAAAACAGGAGCTGCGGAATAAACGGAGACTGGCGAAGGACGAGGTGACGATGTGCGTCGGGAATGGTTCCAAGGTCGATGTGATCGCCGTCGGCACGCTACCTCTACATTTACCTACGGGATTAGTTTTAAGCCTCAATAATTGTTATTTAGTGCCAGCTTTGAGCATGAACATTGTATCTGGATCTCGTTTAATACGAGATGGCCACTCATTTAAATCCGAGAATAATGGTTGTTCTATTTATATGAGAGATATGTTTTATGGTCATGCCCCGCTGGTCAATGGTTTATTCTTAATGAATCTCGAACGTGATGTTACACATATTCATAGTGTGAATACCAAAAGATGTAAGATTGATAATGATAGTCCCACATATCTGTGGCACTGCCACCTTGGTCACATTGGTGTCAAATGCATGAAGAAGCTCCATACAGATGGACTTTTGGAGTCTCTTGATTTCGAATCATTTGACATGTGCGAACCATGCCTCATGGGTAAAATGACCAAGACTCCGTTCTCCGGAACAATGGAGCGAGCAACCAACTTATTGGAAATTATACATACTGATGTGTGCGGTCCAATGAGCGTTGAGGCTCACGGTGGCTATCGTTATGTTCTCACCCTAACTGATGACTTGAGTAGATTTGGGTATGTTTACTTGATGAAACACATGTCTGAGACCTTTGAAAAGTTCAAGGAATTTCAGAATGAGGTAGAGAATCAACGTGACAGAAAAATAAAGTTCTTACGATCAGATCGTGGGGGAGAATATTTTAGTCACGAGTTCGGTACGCACTGAAGGAAATGTGGAATTGTTTCACAACTCATGCCGCCTGGAACACCTCAGCGAAATAGTGTGTCCGAACGTCGTAATCACACTCTATTGGATATGGTGCGGTCTATGATGTCACTTACCAATTTACCGCTATCATTTTGGGGATACGCTTTAGAGACAGCTACATTCACTTTAAATAGGGCACCGTCTAAATCCGTTGAGACGACACCATATGAATTATGGTTTGGAAAGAAACCTAAGCTGTCGTTTCTAAAAGTTTGGGGATGCGATGCTTATGTCAAGAAACTTCAACCTCAAAAGCTCGAACCCAAGTCAGAAAAATGCGTCTTCATAGGATACCCTAAGGAAACCAATGGGTATACCTTCTACCTAAGATCCGAAGGCAAGGTTTTCGTTGCCAAGAATGGGTCCTTTCTGGAGAAAGAGTTTCTCTCGAAAGAAGTAAGTGGGAGGAAGGTGGAACTTGATGAAGTACTACCTCTTGAACCAGTAAGTAGCGCAACTCAGGAAGATATTCACATGGTGCCTACACCGACTGGAGAGGAATTTAATGATGATGATCAAGGTACTTCGGATCAAGTTACTACTGAACTTCATAGGTCCACAAGGACACGTTCCACACCAGAATGGTATGGCAACCCTGTCCTGGAAATCATGTTGTTAGACAACGGTGAACCTTCGAAGTATAAAGAGGCGATGGCGGGCCCAGATTCCAACAAATGGCTAGAAGCCATGCAATCCGAGATAGGATCCATGTATGAAAACAAAGTATGGACTTTGACAGACTTGCCCAATGATCGGCGAGCGATAGAAAACAAATGGATCTTTAAGAAGAAGATGGACGCGGATGGTACTGTTACCATCTATAAAGCTCGACTTGTCGCTAAGGGTTATCGGCAAGTTCAAGGGGTTGACTACGATGAGACTTTCTCTCCCGTAGCGAAGCTGAAGTCCGTCCGAATCATGTTAGCAATTGTCGCATACTATGATTATGAGATATGGCAAATGGACGTCAAAACGGCATTCCTTAACGGCTTTCTTAAGGAAGAACTATATATGATGCAGCCGGAAGGTTTTGTCGATCCTAAGAATGCTAACAAGGTATGCAAGCTCCAGTGATCCATTTATGGGCTGGTGCAAGCATCTCGGAGTTGGAACATTCGCTTTGATGAGATGATCAAAGCGTTTGGGTTTATGCAGACTTATGGAGAAGCCTACGTTTACAAGAAAGTGAGTGGGAGCTCTGTAGCATTTCTCATATTATATGTGGATGACATAATTTTGATGGGAAATGATGTAGAACTTTTGGACAGCATAAAGGCCTACTTGAATAAGTGTTTTTCAATGAAGGACCTTGGAGAAGCTGCTTATATATTAGGCATCAAGATCTATAGAGATAGATCGAGATGCCTCATAGGTCTTTCACAAAGCACATACCTTGACAAGATATTGAAGAAGTTCAATATGGACCAGTCCAAGAAGGGGTTCTTGCCTGTGTTGCAAGGTGTGAAATTGAGCTCAGCTCAATCCCCGACCACGGCAGAAGATAAAGAAAAGATGAGCGCCATCCCTATGCCTCGCCACAGTGGTCTATTATGTATGCCATGCTGTGTACTGACCGATGTACACCTTGCCGTAAGTTTGGTTGCAAGACACCAAAGTAATCCCGCATGGAACACCGGAGTGGTCAAGAATATCTGAAGTACCGAAAAGGACTAAGGATATGTTTTTCGTTTATGGAAGTGACGAAGAGCTCGTCAGAAGGGTTACGCCGATGCTAGCTTCGACACGATCCGATGACTCTAAGTCACAAACTGGATACGTGTATATTTTGAATAGTGGGGCGAAGCTGGTGCAACAACAAGCGAAAGCGCCGTGGCGGGATCTACATGTGAAGCGGAGTACATGGCAGCCTCGGAGGTAGCGCATGAAGCAATCTGGATGAAGGAGTTCATCACCGACCTAGGAGTTATACCCAATGCGTCGGGGCCGATCACCCTCTTCTGTGACAACACTGGAGCTATTGCCCTTGCCAAGGAGCCTGGTTTCACAAGAAGACCAGCACATCAAGCGCCGCTTCAACTCCATTCGTGAAAATGTTAAAGATGGAGACATAGATATTTGCAAAGTGCATACGGATCTGAATGTCGCATATCCGTTGACTAAACCTCTTCCGCGAGCAAAACATGATCAACACCAGAACTCTATGGGTGTTCGATTCATCACAGTGTAACTAGATTATTGACTCTAGTGCAAGTGGGAGACTATTGGAAATATGCCCTAGAGGCATAATAAAATGATTATTATTATATTTCCTTGTACATGATAATTGTCTATTGTTCATGCTATAATTGTATTAACCGGAAACAGTGATACATGTGTGAATACATAGACCACAACATGTCCCTAGTGAGCCTCTAGTTGACTAGCTCGTTGATCAACAGGTAGTCATGGTTTCCTGACTATGGTCATTGGATGTCATTGATAACGGGATCACATCATTAGAAGAATGATGTGATGGACAAGACCTAATCCTAAGCATAGCACAAGATCGTGTAATTCGTTTGCTAAAGCTTTTCTAATGTCAAGTATCAGTTTCTTAGACCATGAGATTGTGTAACTCCCGGATACCGTATGAGTGCTTTGGGTGTACCAAACGTCACAACGTAACTGGGTGACTATAAAGGCACACTACAGGTATCTCCGAAAGTGTCATTGGGTTGGCACGAATCGAGACTGGGATTTGTCACTCCGTATGACGGAGAGGTATCTCTGAGCCCACTCGGTAATGCATCATCATAATGAGCTAAATGTGACCAAGTGGTTGGTCACAGGATCATGCATTACGTAACGAGTAAAGTGACTTGTCGGTAACGAGATTGAATGAGGTATAGGGGACGATCGAATCTCAGGCAAGTAACGTACCGATTGACAAAGGGAATTGTATACGGGATTACTTGAATCCTCGACATCGTGGTTCATCCGATGAGATCATCGTGGAACATGTGGGAGCCAACATGGGTATCTAGATCCCTCTGTTAGTTATTGACCGGAGAGCTGTCTCGGTCATGTCTACGTGATTCCCGAACCCGTAGGGTCTACAAACTTAAGGTTCGGTGACGCTAGGGTTATTAGGAAGACTTGTATGTGATTACTGAATGTTGTTCGGAGTCCCAGATGAGATCCCGGACGTCACGAGGAGTTCCGGAATGGTCCATAGGTGAAGATTTATATATGGGAAGTCATAATACGGTCACCGGAAAAGTTCGGGGGCATATCAGTATTGTACCAGGGCCACCGGAAGGGTTCCAGGGGTCCACCGGGAGGGGCCACCTCTCCTGGAGGGCCTCATGGCCGTAGAGGGAAGGGAACCAGCCCCTAGAGGGCTGGGCGCATCCCTCCCCCTTGGGCCCATGCGCCTAGGGTTGGGGGGGGGGGGAACCCTAAAGGGGGCGCCCCCCTTGCTTGGGGGGCAAGTCCCCCCCCCCCCTTGCCCCACACTAGATCTCATCTAGAGGGGGCCGTCCCCCTTCCTCCTCCCCCTATAAATAGAGGGGCGAGGGGAGGGCTGCACACACACCTCCAAGGCACAGCCCCTCCGCTCCCCAACACCTCTCCTCCTCTGCAGAAGCTTGGCGAAGCCCTACCGGAGTACTGCCTCTCCATCACCACCACGTTGTCGTGCTGCTGTTGGAGCTGTCTTCCTCAACCTCTCCCTCCTCCTTGCTGGATCAAGGCGCGGGAGACGTCTCCGCTCCGTATGTGTGTTGAACGTGGAGGTGCCGTCCGCTCGGCGCTAGGATCTTCGGTGATTTGGATCACGACGAGTACGACTCCATCAACCTCGTTCTCTTGAATGCTTCCGCTCGCGATCTACAAGGGTATGTAGATGCACTCCTATCTCTCTCGTTGCTAGATGACTCCATAGATAGATCTTGGTGATGCGTAGAAATTTTTTATTTTCTGCAAAGATCTCCAACAATAGCAAAGAGTCTCTTGTGTCCCCAACACACCCAATAGAATGGTAAATTGTATAGGTGCACTAGTTCGGCAAAGAGATGGTGATACAAGTGCAATATGGATGGTAGATAAGAGTATTTGTAATCTGAAATTATAAAAACAGCAAGGTAACAAGCGATAAAAGTGAGCGTAAATGGTATTGCAATGGTAGGAAACAAGGCCTAAGGTTCATACTTTCACTAGTGCAAGTTCTCTCAACAATAATAACATAAGTGGATCATATAAATATCCCTCAACATGCAACAAAGAGTCACTCCAAAGTTATTAATAGCGGAGAGCAAACGAAGAGATTATGCTAGGGTATGAAACCACCTCAAAGTTATCCTTTCTAATCTATCTATTCAGGAGTCCGTAGTAAAATAACACGAAGATATTCTTTTCGTTCGATCTATCATAGAGTTCGTGCTAGAATAACACCTTAAGACACAAATCAACCAAAACCCTAATGTCACCTAGATACTCCATTGTCACCTCAAGTATCTGTGGGCATGATTATACGATATGCATCACGCAATCTCAGATTCATCTATTCAACCAACAGAAAGTACTTCAAAGAGTGCTCCAAAGTTTCTACCAGAGAGTTAAGACAAAAACGTGTGCCAACCCCTATGCATAGATTCCCAAGGTCACGGAACCCGCAAGTTGATCACCAAAACATACATCAAGTAGATCACGTGAATATCCCATTGTCACCACAGGTAAGCATGGCAAGACATACATCAAGTGTTCTCAAATCCTTAAAGACTCAATCCGATAAAATAACTTCAAAGGGAATATTCAATCCATTACAAGAGAGTAGAGGGGGAGAAACATCATAAGATCCAACTATAATAGCAAAGCTCGCGATACATCAAGATCGTATCACCTCAAGAACACGAGAGAGAGAGAGAGAGAGAGAGAGAGAGAGAGAGAGAGAGATCAAACACATAGCTGCTTTGACATACCCTTAGCCCCGAGGGTGAACTACTCCCTCATTGTCATGGAGAGCGTCGGGATGATGAAGATGGCCACCGGTGAGGGATCGTCCTTACGGCAGGGTGCCGGAACAGGGTCTCGATTGGTTTTTGGTGGCTACAGAGGCTTGCAACGGCAGAACTCCCGATCTTGGTTATTTTCTGGAGGTTTATGTATTTATAGGATTTTTTGGCGTGGGTCTCACGTCAAGGAGGTGCCCGAGTCGTCCACGAGATAGGGGACCACACCCAGTGGGGGTGGGCGCGCCCCCCACCCTCGTGGACAGCCCGAGACTCTTCTGGCCCTACTCTTTTACTCCAGGGGCTTCTTTTCGTCCATAAAAAATCATCAAAAATTGGCACGTCAGTTGGACTCCGTTTGGTGTTCCTTCTCTGTAAAACTCAAAAACAAGGAAAAACATAAACTGGCACTAGGCTCTAGGTTAATAGGTTAGTCCCAAAAAATAATATAAAAGTGCATAGTAAAGCCCATTAAACATCTAAAATAGATAATATAATTGCATGAATACTTCATAAATTATAGATACGTTGGAGACGTATCAGCATCCCCAAGCTTAATTCCTGCTCGTCCTCGAGTAGATAAATGATAAAAGAAAGAATTTATGAAGTGTGAATGCTAGCAGGTGCACAAGTTTGATCAATGATAATTTCAGTCACCTTTTCTAGCATCATTATATGTCATAGAAATAGCTCATCTCATAAAACTTTTCATGATCAAGTAACAAGCTATTCACATGTTAAAGCATAGACTATAAACTTTCTTGAAAACTAACAAACTTAATTCTCAGTCATCAAACAATTGCAATTCATCTTATTTTCAGGAAGGGTCTATGTCAGAGCTTTGATTTACACTAGTAGAAAAAGGGCCTGTTGACCCGGTTGGTGAGGGCCTTTAGTCCCGGTTCATGAACCGGGACTAAAGGGTCGGTACTAATACCCTGGCCCTTTAGTCCCGGTTCAATCCAGAACCGGGACTAATGGGCCTCCACGTGGCCTGTCCGCTGAGCCCAGCGGGGAGGGCCTTTGGTCCCGGTTGGTGGCACCAACCGGGACCAATAGGCATCCACACGCCAAGATTTCTTTGGCTCTGGTTTTGTTTTTTTTGAAAAGGAGGGTGTTTGGGGGTTTTGGGGGTTAATTTAGGTGTTTCATATATTGTGCTATAGCTAGCTAATTAATAGAGAAAAGTGTCTCTCTTTTGTCCGTGCTTGGTCGACGCTTACGTACTATACATACGTATAGAGAGGACTAACTAGACATGCTAGCTAGCTAGTAATTAAGCAAATGTAAGATCGTCATGAACATATATGCATACAGAGAGAAGTGATATCGACCACCTCTCCTTCTCCGAGAGATTGGTCGAACAACAAGTTCTCGTATATCTATCCGACACTACCGCTACATATATACAATAATTATCTTTTACAATACGGACGCGTGGTCCACATAGTATTCTCCGTCTTCAGCGATCACATGGTCAAGAAAGAATGCCGCCAATTCCTCTTGAATTGCTCGCATGCGATCTGGTGCTAGGAGTTCATCCCGCTCAAACATCTAATTTTAAGAAAGGGTCAATACATATATATATATATATATATATATATATATATATATATATATATATATATATATATATATATATATATATATATATATATATATATATATATATATATATATATGAATGAATGAAACTCAACACAAATGATGGTAATAAAATAAAATTGTGAATATTTTATTTACGCACTTCATATTGTTTGTCGGAGTAGCCCTCTCACAGGTCGTGTGGCGGATGGACTCGCAAACGTAGTATCCACAGTAAATCATTCCCTTGTTCCTGCCACAACCACTTTACAAGAAACAGAGGTCAATCAAACTGATAATTAGCAAGCATGCTAAATGGTATTGATGAAACTAGCGCTTGAATCACTAGGAGATGCGCGTGGAATATGCTACTATATAGTACTTACTTTGGTGTCTAAATTGTAGCTTCTTCGGTACTCCGGAGCTTTTTGGTGAATTTTCCCAAGCCCTGCCATACAAAGAAAACAATTACTTGATATCGAAATGAACAAAGTTGCTGATATGGTGGATAATGATCGATTTAACTTACTTCTCGAGCATTTCAGTCATTTCCGTGATACTCCTTGGGATCTTTTCGTCTCGAGTCTAAGACAGTTACTACTCCCTGCTCAAGCTTAATCTCTAGGAGAATATAGTGGAACCTGCGCATTTATGCATAACTCATCAATATTACATTACTATAACCTGACTAAATAAGGGATACCGAATATGCCATAAGACAAGAATACTCACGTGTAGTTGTAAGGAAAGAGTATTATATTTTTGTGTTCATTTATTTCCAACGATCGTAGTAAGTTGGCCTCGGTTTCATGGCACGATATTTAACCTCATTTGCATCTATGAGATATGTGTTAATGAACCCAATATCACCCACTTGTTTTTTCTTCATTTCTGCGATCTTCAATCTGCATAATATAGTGAGGATATTTATAAATACATGCAATGAAAGAGCTGAGTTATATAGAGATACTTAATGACAGAAGTAGTACTACTTACGATGTAGCAGGTGACCGTTGCTTTATCGAGGGCCAATTGATTGAAAACTGATAGAACTCCTCAAATGGAATAGGCAACAGTTCAATTCCAAGGAGGTTATGCTCCTTTTAACTCTCACATACAAAGTATTCCTCCCTCGAGACTCTTTGCAGGTTTTCATGTACCAATCATGCAATCTTCGCATCATCGTTGTTAGAGAGCTTTCATCTTTGACGAGAGGCTTCCCGCATCGTATCTTTGTATCTCGCACCTCCAAGAAATCATAATGTACATCGTCAAGGCAGGTAATCTGCAGGATTGCCATAACCGGCACCATCCTCGGATCGACGATGTCGCTAGCAGCACCTTGAGCGGGGGCACGATTGCTTCCCTTGTTCGCCGAGCTGGGCAATTTGTTTCCCAGCTCGTTGTTCTTTCATCCTTTGATCACCGACAGTACTTCCCGATCTCTCCGCTTCGCAAATGCCTTCCAATAATGCGCTCATAGTTGCCTTTCGCGGAGACTTGGGTGGTTTGTCGGCAGCAGAGTGCGCTTCGCTTTGACCGGATCTACCTTCTCCTCCGGAGGTGGATGTCTCTTTGCTTTCAACCCTTGAAACCAGTCATCCACTTCGGTCTGCGCGACTTCGCGTTTTCCTCCTCGCTCCTCTCAGACGGTAACTTCTCCGAGTCTTCAGAGAAGGACCGAATCAGATCTCCTCCCGCCTTTGGCTGTACTGCTAGACGCCGCAGAGCAGACGGAGCGGATGTCTTCTTTCCTTGCTTACGAGGCGGAGGAGAAGGACTACGACGCGCCGGAGCAGCCGAGCGGCGGCGGGTCTCTTCCGCCCTACCGACGAGGCGGAGAAGGAGCAGGCTGGCTGCCGGACGCCGCCGGTGCAAAGCGGAGAAGGAGACGGAGTGCCGCCACGCGCGGAGAAGGAGCCGCCGAGTGCCCTGATCGTCACTCACGGAGGAGGAGGCGGTGGAGGAGGCGGAGTGCCCCGACTCACGGAGGAGGAGGAGGAGGCGGAGGCGCCCATTCGGAAGGTTGATGAGATCCTTCCGCCATAGGCATGGAGTCTTGAGCGTAACCCAGCCGATACTCCCTTCACCGTAGGGTGGTCAAGCCGAGGTCCTCAAATCCTCCGTTATTTCATCGACCATCACCTTAGCATATCCTTTCGAATCGGCCGCAGTGAAAAGTTGAGTCGGGTTTAGTAGGATAAACAGAGCCAACAACCGCCTTGACCTTCAAATTGCTCCATTGCGCCATAAGGTGGCAATTTTCAGCATCCGTGATAGCATCCACGGATAGCTGGCAGGAGCCGTCAAGGCATGTGCTCTGGCTGAAGCAGCTCGGTGGAAGCCACGCCGCTTCTCCGCTGAGATGGCGGGTAGCTTCGGGAAGCTTCGCAGGTCGCTTGTTGTGATCGCTGCTTCGTTCCTCTTCTCGTTCCTCTAGCCCCATTACCCTTTCGTGCAGCGCCTGCATTAGGCTCTGCTCCGTTTTTCCTCCTCTCATGGGTTTTGTAACCCCATGCGTCCGAAATCCAGCCTTCCACGAAACGGAACTGGCGTCCCTCGTGTCCGTCCTGTGGTGCTCAGGATTCCCGAGGGCCATTGTGAGCTCGTCCTTCTCCCCGTCTCGAACGAACTTCCTTGCTGCGCTGCTTCGATATAATGCTGAAGCCTCTTGACCGGTATGTCCAATTGTTCGTCCGCCCAAATGCACTTCCCGTTATAGGGTCCAAGGATCCGCCGCCCCAAAGAACCAAGTCCGCAACGGTCCGGCAGTTCATTGTCTCGGTTCGATCCCTTTATCAAGCAGATCATTCTCAGCCTTGGCCCATTTAGGCCGGGCTACGAGGTAGCCACCGACCCCGCGGCGATGGTGAAGCTTCTTCTTCGCAGCATTTCTCTTGTTTGTCGCTGACATCTTTTTACTCTTTTCTCGATGTCTTGTAGGCCACAAATGCGGGCCACCATCTCGATCTTCTCATATTTGCCCTTTAATTCTGGTGTCTCATTTTTTCGACATACGTATTGAGTTCTTTCTTCCAATTCCTGGATAGTTCTGCCATCTTCTTAAGAGCAAAAGACTTGATTAATGGCTCTATTATCTGGCTTCTCCGGATCATCCTCTAGCGGTAGGGTCAAATTTGACTTCAGCTCAGTCCAAAGATCATTTTTCTGCATATCATTGACACAAGACACCTCGTGGTCTTCGTTCTTAGGATTATACCATTGGTGGATGCTGATCGATCTTGTCCCTAACCGTAACCCCGTGACCGAGCAACAAATGCCTTCTTTGTCGGTAGGGTTCAATCGGTTGGCCGTCGACGCGATTTGTATGATCTCAAACTTTTCATCCGAGCTCAACTTTTTCTTCGGCCTCGTCTCTTTACCAAAGTTGTGCTCGATCCGGGGCTAGAAAAAGAACAAAGACGAGAGTTAATTAATATGTGTACATATATACCAAAACAAAGACGAGAGCTAGTCAAGACAGCTCAACTAATATATATACCTGGCCGGACTCGGTTTGGTGATCACCGAGCCGCCCTCACGGTCTACTTCTTCACCCTCTCCTTCTTGCACCGCATTGGGTCATCGGAGCCATGTAAATCATAGCCAGCTGCTTCTTCACCCTCTCCTTCCGCACCATTGTTGTCGTTGAGAAACATCAATGAGCGAGGCGACATCACTTCCTTGTGCGATTATGTCCCTCAACAACGCTTCTTGTGCTTCGTCTCGGGGGTGTCCATAGTTTCTACAAATATTTACAACATGGCAATTATTATTCAAACATGACAGATATGGATATATTAGTGCCAACGAGAACTAGCTAGCTAATCACAATAAGGAATCATATTAGTGGCCTTGACGCTGCTTCTCTAGGGTTTGGGGTGGCCTCACAACGCTTCAAGGGTTAGGGGTGGCCTCGAGAACGCTTCAAGCTAGGAGGGTAATATCGACCCCCCACGTGTTGAAGCTATCGGGAGGGGTCGGCGTTGAACAGACATCTATGTCCCACAAGTGACGTGGGCATCGACGCCCTGTAGGGTCGAGGGTCGTGGATCGCCGAGCGGTCGGGTCAAGGGGTCAAGATCGCCGAGGGTCGGGAGGTTGCCTAGTGTCAAAGGATTCAACAAAACCATGTCTTCATCATTAGGTAGAAATAGGTGCATGATGGTGAAGCTTCCAAAGTTGTTTTGAACGGAGTCCCGAGATAGGATAATTCGCTTTTGGTACAAAGTTCAGCAAAAGGAAAATTATCCTATCCGGACTCCATTCCGTAACAACTTTGAGGACTTCGCACCATCATGCCATGGTTACTTCCTGCTAATGATGAAGCCATGGATTTATTCAATACTTTGACACTATAGGAACCTCGACCTGAAACCTTCGACCCTTGACCCCTTAACGACCCTCGACCCTCTACCCTAGTTCCCGACCTCGACCCCTCGGCGATCCTCGACACCCTCCTTCCCGATAAAATTAAGAAGAAGAAGAAAAAAAAGAGAGAGAAAAAGGAGAAGAAGCTCCTCTATTCCTTCTTCTTCTTCTCTTTTTTCTTCTTCTTTTCTTCTTCCTCTCCTCGCCTTCTCCTTATTCTTCTCCTTCTTTCTCTACTTATTTTCCTTTTCCTTATTTTACTTTTTCCTCTCCACTAACATAAAATGCACTAACCTAAAATGCAACAAACATAAAATGCACTAAATCGATCAACTAACCTAAAATCAGTGATAAAATGCACTAACCTAAAATCGATATCTACTAACAACTTAAAAAAAATACATATATGAAAAATGCATATATTAAAAAAACATCATCATTTCATCAACAGAAAAAATAGTATATTTTCTAAAATCTATCTTTTGCATATATACATCAACATATATATACACTAACCTAAAATGCACAAAATGTTATCGGAGAGGGGTATATCGACCCCCTCATGTATCCACATACATACATCTATACATACATATATACTTACATATATGTATAAATTTTGCATATAGAAACTTTTGCATATATAAAGTTTTTCTAAAATCTAACTTTTGCATTATATGAACATATATACACAGAGAACATATACATAAAATGCACAAAAAATAAGAGGAAAGGGATGCCGGCCGGACCGAAAGGCGGCGGGTCGGGGTCGGGCCGGGCAGGGCGGCGGCGACGGGTCGGGCCGGGCCGGGCGGGCAGGGCGGCGGGGCGGGCGACGGCGACGGCGACGGGTAGGTGTAGGGCGGCGCAGGTGGCGACGGCGACGGGTCGGGCCGGGCAGGGTGGCGGCGCGGCGACGGTGTTGGGGCGATCTGGTGCAGGCGGCGGGTGGTCGGGTCGGCAGCGGCGGCGGCGCGCGCAGGGCAGCGCGGCGACAGTGCCGGGCAGTCTTGGGTCGGGGCGGCAGGGCGGCGGCGACGGCGAGGTGGACCAGCTCGACGGCGTCGGGGCAGGGCTCGACGGCGACGCCGACGAGGAGCGTAAAGCGCCGGGCGAGAAGAAACAGATGAATTTTGGCTAAAACTGCTAAGTGTATATATATAGCAGCAGATTAGTCCCGGTTGGAGCCACCAACGGGACCAAAGGCCAATTTTCAGCAGCCCAAAGGGCAGGAGCGGCGGCCTTTGGTCGGTTGGTGGCACCAACCGGGACTAAGGGGCATTGGTCCCGCTGGAGCCACGAACGGGACTAATGCCCTTTAGTCCAAGTTGGTGCCACCAACCGACCAAAGGCAATGTGCTGCCCTGCGCCAAATGTTTAGTCCCACTCGCTAGTTGAGAGGAGCCGCACCAGCTTATAAGGTGCGGTGCGGCTCCCTCTCGAGCTCCTCTCTAAAGCAGGCTGTGCCTAACTCGCCATCTGTGCTCGTGGGCTCTTTGGGCCTTCCGCTGGCCTGAATCCCGCCCATAGGGTTTCTAGTCGTATTCAGGCCGTGGGGGCCCGAGAGGTGGCAATTTTTTGCTTTATATTTTATTTCTTTTTGCTTTTAGTTTTAGAAAAATATAAACTTTCTATTAGTGCCATTAGTTTTAAAATTTGAAAACACTTTTTTGTTTTCTTTGTTGCTTTATTTATTTTATTTTGTTTCTACTTACAACAAAATACTTATTGTTGCTATTTTTATTTTTTTCAAGTTTTTTGTTTTGTTTTCTGCATTATTTATTTTCTTTTGGTTTTTGCTTTATTTTTTAATTCATTTTGCTTTTAGGTCAGCAAAATTATAAACTTTCTGTTAGTGCTTTTAGTTTTAGAAAAATATAAACTTTCTCGTTAGTGCCATTAGTTTTAAAATTGAAAACACTTTTTTTGTTTTCTTTGTTGCTTTATTTATTTTATTTTGTTTCTACTTACAACAAAATGCTTATTGTTGCTATTTTTATTTTTATTTCAAGTTTTTTTGTTTTGTTTTCTGCATTATTTATTTTCTTTTGGTTTTTTGCTTTATTTTTTAATTATTTTTGCTTTTAGGTCAGCAAAATTATAAACTTTCTGTTTGTGCCATTAGTTTTGTAAAATTTGAATTCTTTGAAATTTGTGTGAATCACAAGTTTGTGAGCTCAACAAGGCGTAGAGGGACGAGCTTATAAACCGGTGTGAGCGCAAACAGTGCTGTCACCTCTGAGACGTGTTTCCAACCAACTGCTGAAAGTCCTGATGTGTTCACATGTAATCCGATCGCCGACCGCTCCGGTGTTTGGAGCGCAGATCGTTCTTGTGTTCATCGACATACGGGTCGCCAAGGTAGAGTTCTCAGAAGCTGTAGTGTGCTTGAGACCAAGAATATCCGCCCCTGCATATTATTGAGTCTCTTCCAAGCGTGTTGCTTTCAATCAGTCTCCCATCATACCGCGATTTAGGGAGACCTATCTTATTAAGGTCAGGAATGAAGTCAACACAAAACCCGATGACATCCTCTCGCTTGATGGCCCATGGAGATGCTTCCTTCGGCCTAGCACGGTTCTTAATATATTTCTTTAGGACTCCCATGAACCTCTCAAAGGGTACATATTGTGTAGAAATACGGGCCCCGTAATGACAATATCGTCGACTAGATGAACTAGGACGCGCCATGATATTGAAGAAGGATGGTGGGAACACCAGCTCAAATCGACAAGACATTGCGCCACATCACTCCTTAGCGCTGGTACGATTTCTGGATCGATCACTTTCGAGATATTGCATTGAGGAATGCACATAGCTTCACAATGGCTAATCGGACGTTTTCGGTAGAAGCCCCTCAATGCAACCGAAGCGATTGCGCCATAATCACGTGGCGTCATGAGACTTTAGGTTCGGAACTTTTCTCCGCATATTTATTATTCCCTTTATATTCGACGAGAAGCCGCCGACCTTCATATCGAAGCAGGCATTGAAAGAATATTTCTTTCTCTTCTTTCGTAAGAGCGTAGCTGGCAGGACCTTCATACTGCTTCGGAGGCATGCCCTCTTTTTCGTGCAAGCGTTGCAGGTCCTCTCGTGCCTCATGTGTATCTTTTGTCTTCCCATACACGCCCAAGAAGCCGAGCAGGTTCACGCAAAGGTTCTTCGTCACGTGCATCACGTCGATCAAGAGCGGACCTCTAGGTCTTTCCAGAGGGTAGGTCCCAAAATATAGATTTCTTCTTCCACATGGGTGCGTGATTCTCGGCGTCATTCGAATAGCTAGTCCGTCGGGACCCTTTCCAAAGATTACGTAAATCATTGACCATAGCAAGTACGTGATCACCGGTACGCATGGCGGGCTTCTTCCGTGATCTGCCTCGCTTTGAAATGCTTGCCTTTCTTTCGACATTGATGGTTGGTCGGAAGAAATCGACGACGCGGCCTGTAAACATTCTTCCCGCAGCTTCCTGTATATACTATCGGTGTCAAGTAAGCAGTGCGTGCATGTGTGGTATCCCTTGTTTGTCCGTCCCGAAAGGTTACCGAGAGCGGGCCAATCGTTGATGGTCACGAACAGCAACGCCTTTAGGTCAAATTCTCCTTTTGTTCTCATCCCATGTACGCATAACCGCTTCCATTCCACAGCTGTAAAAGTTCTTCAACTAATGGCCTTAGGTACACATCAATGTCGTTGCCGGGTTGCTTAGGGCCTTGGATGAGAACTGCATCATAATGAACTTCCGCTTCATGCACATCCAAGGAGGAAGGTTATACATACATAGAGTCACGGGCCAGTGCTGTGATTGCTGCTCGCTCCCGAAAGGATTAATGCCATCCGCGCTTAAAGCAAACCATACGTTCCTTGGGTCCTTTGCAAACTCATCCCAGTAGATTTCTCTCGATTTTTCTCCATGCGACCCGTCACGGGTGCTCTCAACTTCCCGCCTTTCTTACGGTCCTCACTGTGCCATCGCATCAACTTGGCATGCTCTCCGTTTTCAACAGACGTTTCAAGCGTGGTATTATAGGAGCATACCACATCACCTTCGCAGAACCCTCTTCCCGGAGGCTCGCCGTCAACATCACTGTGGTCATCTTGTTCGATCTTATACCGCAATGCACCGCATCGGGCATGCGCTCAGATCCTTGTAGGCACCACGGTAGAGGATGCAGTCATTAGGGCATGCATGTATCTTCTCCACCTCCAATCCTAGAGGGCATACGACCTTATTTGTTGCGTATGTCTTTGTCGGGCAATTCGTTATCCTTTGGAAGCTTCTTCTTCATTATTTTCGTAGCTTCTCAAATCCTTTATCAGCACAAGATTCTCCGCCTTCCACTGCAGCAATTCGAGTACGGCACCGAGCTTTGTGTTGCCATCTTCGCAATTGGGGTACAACCCTTTTTGTGATCCTCTAACATGCGATCGAACTTCAGCTTCTCCTTTGACTTTCACATTGTGTCCTTGCATCGACAATGACCCGGCGGAGATCATCATCATGGGGCACATCGTCTGTTCCTCTTGATCTTCAGCAGCTTCGCCGCAGCAGCACCATCGCACATCGTCTGTGCATCTTGATGTTCAAGAGCATCACCGTATTCAGGGGCACATAGTTGTCATCGTACTCTTCTTCCTCGTCGCCTTCCATCATAACCCCTATTTCTTCGTGCCTCGTCCAAACATTATAGTGTGGCATGAAACCCTTGTAAAAGGTGGGTGTGAAGGATTTTCCGGTCGAGTAAGACTTCAGATTCTACATATAGGGCATGGACAACACATAAAACCATTCTGCTTGTTTGCCTCAGCCACTTCGAGAAAAGCATGCACGCCTTAATGTACTCGGAGGTGTGTGCATCACCGCCCATCCATTGCCGTTCATCTGCGTGCATTATATATAATTATGTGTCAAAATCATTACAGAACATCATGAATAGATAATTAATGACCAAATTAATAGAAGTTCATCATCACATAAAACCAAAGTACATACATAGTTCTCATCTAACAACATAAAGCTCGCAGAGCATCTAAATTAATTAAACCATACATTGAAACTATGTAAAACATTTCAATGTGAAAACAAATACGATCATAATCGCAACCAAGGTAACAACTGATCCAACGGCATAATGATACCAAGCCTCGGTATGAATGGCATATTTTCTAATCTTTCTCATCTTCAAGCGCATTGCATCCATCTTGATCTTGTGATCATCGATTTACATCCGCAACATGCAACTCCAATATCATCTTCTCCTCCTCAAGTTTTTTTATTTTTTCCTTCAAGAAATTGTTTTCTTCTTCAACTAAATTTAACCTCTCGACAATAGGGTCGGTTGGAATTTCCGGTTCAACAACCTCCTAGATAAATAAAATCTATGTCACGTTGGTCGACATAATTTTCATAAACAATAAATGAACCAATAGTTATGAAAAGATAATATATACCACATCCGAATCATAGACAGGACGAGGGCCGACGGGGGCGGATACCAAAACCATCGCACTATATAAGATGCAATAACAAAAGTAAGAAAATAATACAAGTAAGAATATTTTTCCTTTCGTAAAGAAGATAAGAACAAGAGGCTCACCACGGTGGTGTCTTGGCGATGAGATCGGCGCTGGTGATCGACGGCTGTGAAGACGGGACGGGCGTGACGGACCGCTAAACCTAGACAAATATTGAGGAAAATGGAGGTTGGAGGTCGAGCTTGAGAGGAGAAAGCTTAAGTAGTGTGGCTCGGGCATTTCATCGAACACCTCATGTGCATAGGAGGTGAGCTAGAGCACCACAATGCCCCCTCGCCCGGCAAGAGAAAACAGAGCAATGGAGTGCTCTGTCATGAGCGAGGGGTATATATAGGCAGCACTATTGGTCCCGGTTCGTGGCATGAGCCGACTAAAGGAAGCCTTTGGTCCTGGTTCATGCCACGAACGGGACCAATAGTGGTGGGCCAGAGCCAGGACCATTGGTCCCGGTTCGTCCCACCAACCGGGACCAAAAGGTCCGGATGAACTGGGACCAATGGCCCACGTGGCCCGGCCGGGCCCTCGGGCTCACTTAACCGGGCAAATAGTTTCCATTGGTCCCGGTTCTGGATTGAACCGGGACTAATGGGCTAAACTGCCCTGGACAAAAGCCCCTTTTTCTACTAGTGTTAGCAAACTCCACATAGTCAACTATCATTTAGTCTTTCACAATTGCTAACACTCACGTGATATTTATGGGTCCAAAGTTTTAATCGAACACAGAGAAAGATAGGGGCTTATAGTTTCGCCTCCCAACCTTTTACCTCAATGGTAATGACAACAATAATAATTTATGAACGCCTACATCCAAGTGGATATATATATATGGATGACCCCAACACAAAGTGCTTGCCAAAGGAAAAAAATGTAAAAAGGAAAGGTGTTGATCACCATGACTCTTGTACAAGGGTAGAAGATAAATAGTAAAAGATAGGCCCTTCGCAGAGGGAAGCAGAGGTTGGCATGCGCTTTTATGGTTGGATGCACAAAATCTTAGTGCAAAAGAACGTCACTTTATATTGCCACTTGTATATGGACCTTTATTATGCAGTCTGTCGCTTTTATTGCTTCCATAACAAGATCGTATAAAGCTTATTTTCTTCACACTAATAAGTCATACATATTTAGAGAGCAATTTTTATTGCATGCACCGATGACAACTTACTTGAAGGATCTTACTCAATCCATAGGTATGTATGGTGGACTCTCATGGCAAAACTGGTTTAAGGATATTCGGAAGCACAAGTAGTATCTCTACTTAGTGCAAAGAATTTGGCTAGCATGAGGGAGAAAGGCAAGCTCAACAAGTTGGATGATCCAAGACAATATAACTTTTCAGATATAGGAAAACATAACCCATTACGTTGTCTTCCTTGTCCAACATCAAACTTTTAGCATGTCATATTTTAATGAGTGCTCACAATTACAAAAGATGTCCATGCTAGTATATTTATATGTGAAATCTCTATTCCTTCAATATTCTTTCATGAATTGTTCAAATGACCAATACAATGTTTGCTAACCCTCAATAAATTCACAACCTCTACTTTTTATATGTGAAGTCATTACTCCCCATGGGATAAGCATATGAAACATATATAATTTCAGATTTATGACATTCAAATCACTCAACCATTTACTCATAGGATATAAGTGAAGCACACGAGTAAATGACAAACTACTCCAAAAAGATATAAGTGAAGATCAATGAGTAGTTAAATAATTATGTAACTATGTGAGGACTCTCTCTCATTTAAGTATTTCAGATCTTAAGTACTTTATTCAAGCAGCAAGCAAAACAAAATAAAATGGCATTGCAAGGATAGCACGACTCATGCGAAGAAGCAAAAACTTAGATTCAACCGATACTAACTGTTAATTGTTGAAGAAGAAAGGTGGGATGCCTACCGGGGCATCCCCAAGCTTAGATGCTTGAGACTTATTGAAATATTATCTTGGGGTGCCTTGGGCATCCCCAAGCTTGAGCTTTTGTGTCTCCCTAATTCCTTTCATATCACGGTTTCCTAAATCTCAAAAACTTCATCCACACCAAACTCAACAAGAACTCGTGAGATAAGTGAGTATAAAACAATGCTAAATGTCTTTGCATATTTAATACTCATATTCTCAAATAGAATCATTAAACAAGCAAGCATATGCAAACAATGCAAACATAACAGCAATCTGCCAAAACAGTATAGTCTGTAAAGAATGCAAGATTCATCATACTGCCCTAACTCCAAAAATTATTAGAAAATTACTACGCTGTAGAAGATTTATCAGAGCTCACTATGCAAAAAGATTCAACATTATATCACTCTCTTACTTTTCTAGGGAATTTTTGCAACAGCGGTAAACTTTCTGTTTTGAAACAGCAACATGTATACTTGCAAAATAAGCATGGTAAAGGCTATCCTTGACATTTTTATTGAAAATATAGATGCAAGCATTATTCTAAATAACAGCAAGCAAATACTAACAAAATAAAATGAAGCTCCAAGAAAAACACATATCATGTGGCGAATAAAAATATAGCTCCAAGTAAAGTTACCGATGAACGAAGACGAAAGAGGGGATGCCTTCCGGGGCATCCCCAAGCTTAGGCTCTTGGATGTCCTTGAATATTACCTTGGGGTGCCTTGGTCATCCCCAAGCTTACGCTCTTGCCACTCCTTATTCCATAGGTCATCGAATCTTTACCCAAAACTTGGAAACTTCACAACACAAAACTAAAAACAAAACTCGTAAGCTCCGTTAGTATAAGAAAATAAAACCAAAACTTAGGTACTATTGTGAACTCATTCTAAATTCATATTGGTGTAATATCTACTGTATTCCAACTTCTCTATGGTTCATACCCTCCGATACTACTCATAGATTCATCAAATAAGCAAACAACACATAGAAAACAGAATCTGTCAAAAACAGAACAGTCTGTAGTAATCTGTATCAAACGTATACTTCTGTAACTCCCAAAATTCTGAAATAAATTGTTGGACGTGAGTAATTTGTCTATTAATCATATGAAAAAATAATCAACCTAAAAGCAATCTCCATTAAAAATGGCAGCTAATCTCGTGAGCGCTAAAGTTTCTGTTTTTTTTTACAGCAAGATCATATAGACTTCACCCAAGTCTTCCCAAAGGTTCTACTTGGCACAAACACTAATTAAAACATAAAACCACATATAACCAGAGGCTATATGAATTATTTATTACTAAACAGGAGCAAAAAGCAAAGAACAAAAATAAAATTGGGTTGCCTCCCAAGAAGCGCTATCGTTTAAAGCCCCTAGCTAGGCATGATGATTTCCATGATGCTCACATAAAAGATAAGAATTGAAACATAAAGAGAGCATCATGAAGAATATGACTAGCACATTTAAGTCTAACCCACTTCCTATGCATAGGGATTTTGTGAGCAAACAACTTATGGAAACAATAATCAACTAGCATAGGAAGGCAAAACAAGAATAACTTCAAAATTTTAAGCACATAGAGAGGAAACTTGATATTATTGCAATTCCAACAAGCATATGTTCCTCCCTCATAACAATTTTCAGTAGCATCATGAATGAATTCAACAATATAACCAGCACATAAAAGCATTCTTTTCATGATCTACAAGCATAGAATTTTTATTACTCTCCACATAATCAAATTTCTTCTCATGAATAGTAGTGGTAGCAAACTCAACAAAATAACTATCATGTGAGGCATAATCCAATTGAAAACTAAAATCATGATGACAAGTTTCATGGTTATCATTATTCTTTATAGTATACATGTCATCACAATAATCATGATAGATAGCAACTTTGTTCTCATAATCAATTGGAACCTCTTCCGAAATAGTGGATTCATCACTAAATAAAGTCATGACCTCTCCTAATCCACTTTCATAATTATCACAATAATATTCAACATCCTCCAAAATAGTGGGATCATTACTTCCTAAAGTAGACACTCTTCCAAACCCACTTTCATCAATATAATCATCATAAATAGGAGGCATGCTTTCATCATAATAAATATTCTCATCAAAACTTGGGGGACTAAACATATCATCTTCATCAAACATAGCATCCCCAAACTTGTGGCTTTGCATATCATTAGCATCATGGGTATTCAAACAATTCATACTAACAACATTGCAATCATGCTCATTATTCAAAGATTTAGTGCAAAACATTTTATAGACTGCTTCTTCTAGCACTTGAGCACAATTTTCCTTACCATCATTCTCACGAAAGATATTAAAAAGATGAAGCGTATGAGACAAACTCAATTCAATTTTTTTGTAGTTTTCTTTTAAAGACTAAACTAGTGATAAAACAAGAAACAAAAAGATTCGATTGCAAGATCTAAAGATATACCTTCAAACACTCACCTCCCCGACAACGGCGCCAGAAAAGAGCTTGATGTCTACTACACAACCTTCTTGTAGACGTTGTTGGGCCTCCAAGTGCAGAGGTTTGTAGGACAGTAGCAAATCTCCCTCAAGTGGATGACCTAAGGTTTATCAATCCGTGGGAGGCGTAGGATGAAGATGATCTCTCTCAATCAACCCTGCAACCAAATAGCAAAGAGTCTCTTGTGTCCCCAACACACCCAATACAATGGTAAATTGTATAGGTGCACTAGTTCGGCGAAGAGATGGTGATACAAGTGCAATATGGATGGTAGATAAGAGTATTTGTAATCTGAAATTATAAAAACAGCAAGGTAACAAGTGATAAAAGTGAGCATAAACGGTATTGCAATCGTAGGAAACAAGGCCTAAGGTTCATACTTTCACTAGTGCTAGTTCTCTCAACAATAATAACATAACTGGATCATATAAATATCCCTCAACATGCAACAAAGAGTCACTCCAAAGTTACTAATAGCGAAGAACAAACGAAGAGATTATGGTAGGGTACGAAACCACCTCAAAGTTATCCTTTCTGATCTATCTATTCAAGAGTCCGTAGTAAAATAACACGAAGCTATTCTTTCCGTTCGATCTATCATAGAGTCCGTACTAGAATAACACCTTAAGACACAAATCAACCAAAACCCTAATGTCACCTAGATACACCATTGTCACCTCAAGTATCTGTGGGCATGATTATATGATATGCATCACACAATCTCAGATTCATCTATTCGACCAACACAAAGTACTTCAAAGAGTGCCCCAAAGTTTCTACCGGAGAGTCAAGACGAAAACGTGTGCCAACCCCTATGCATAGATTCCCAAGGTCACGAAACCCGCAAGTTGATCACCAAAACATACATCAAGTAGATCACGTGAATATCCCATTGTCACCACAGATAAGCACGACAAGACATACATCAAGTGTTCTCAAATCCTTAAAGACTCAATCCGATAAGATAACTTCAAAGGGAAAACTCAATCCATTACAAGAGAGTAGAGGGGGAGAACCATCATAAGATCCAACTATAATAGCAAAGCTCGCGATACATCAAGATCGTATCACCTCAAGAACACGAGAGAGAGAGAGAGAGAGAGAGAGAGAGAGAGATCAAACACATAGCTACTGGTACATACCCTCAGCCCCGAGGGTGAACTACTCCCTCCTCGTCATGGAGAGCGCCGGGATGATGAAGATGGCCATCGGTGAGGGATCCCCCTTCCGGCAGGGTGCCGGAACAGGGTCTCAATTGGTTTTTGGTGGCTACAGAGGCTTGCGGCGGCGGAACTCCCGATCTAGGTTATTTTCTAGAGGTTTCTGTATTTATAGGATTTTTTGGCGTAGGTCTCACGTCAAGGAGGTGCCCGAGTCGTCCACGAGATAGGGGCCCGCGCCCAGTGGGGGTGGGTGCGCCCCCCACCCTCGTGGACAGCCCGGGACTCTTTTGGCCCAACTCTTTTACTCCAGGGGCTTCTTTTGGTCCATAAAATATCATCAAAAATTGGCACGTCAATTGGACTCCGTTTGGTCTTCCTTTTCTGTAAAACTCAAAAACAAGGAAAAAAACAGAAACTGGCACTGGGCTCTAGGTTAATAGGTTAGTCCCAAAAACAATATAAAAGTGCATAGTAAAGCCCATTAAACATCTAAAACAGATAATATAATAGCATGAATACTTCATAAATTATAGATACGTTGGAGACGTATCAGGGTCCACTCGGTAATGCATCATCATAATGAGCTCAATGTGACTAAGTAGTTAGTCGCGGGATCATGCATTACGGAGCGAGACTTGCCGGTAACGAGATTGAATGAGGTATTGTGATACCGACGATCAAATCTCGGGCAAGTAACGTACCGATTGACAAAGGGAATTATATACGGGATTGATTGAATCCCTGACATCGTGGTTCATCCGATGAGATCATCGTGGAACATGTGGGAGCCAACATGGGTATCCAGATCCCGCTGCTGGTTATTGGCCAGAGAGCTGTCTCGGTCATGTCTGCATGATTCCCGAACCCGTAGGGTCTACATTCTTAAGGTTCAGTGATGCTAGAGTTGTTATGGGAATTAGTGTGCAGTTACTGAATGTTGTTTGGAGTCCCGGATGAGATCCCGGATGTCACAGGAGTTCCGGAATGGTCGGGAGGTAAAGATTTATATATGGGAAGTCCTATTTTGGGCACCAAAAAATGTTTGGGATTTTTCGGTATTGTACCGGGAAGGTTCTAGAAGGTTCTGGAGTGGGGGCCACCTGCATGGGGTACCCACATGAACGTGGGTAGTGGGGGAAAGGCCCCACACCCCTGGTCAAGGCGCACCAAGATCCCCCCTTAGAAGGAATAAGATCATATATATATATCCCGAAGGGATAAGATCAAGATCCCTAAAAAGGGGGATAACAAGCGGTGGGGAATGGGATTTCTTTCCTCCCACCTTTGACAACGCCCCAATGGATTTGGAGGGCAATAAACCAGCCCCCTCCACCCCTATATATAGTGGGGAGGCGCATGGGAGCTTCATGCTTGCCCGTGGCGCAGCCCTCCCCCTCTCCAACTCCACCTCCTCCTCAGTAGTGCTTGGCGAAGCCCTGCCGGAGAACTGCAAGCTCCACCACCACGCCGTCATGCTGCCGGAGCTCTCCTTCAACTTCTCCTCTCCCCTTGCTGGATCAAGAAGGAGGATACGTCCCCAGGCTGTATGTGTGTTGAATGCGGAGGCGCCGTCCATTCGGCGTTAGATCGGATCTTCCGCGATTTGAATCGCCGCAAGTACGACTCCCTCATCCGCGTTCTAGTGACGCTTCCGCTTAGCGATCTTCAAAGGTATGAAGATGCTCATCATCTCCCTATCTTGTTGCTAGAATCTCCATAGATTGATCTTGGTGATGCATACAAAATTTTGAATTATTGCTACGTTCCCCAACAGTGGCATCATGAGCTAGGTCTATTGCATAGATTATATGCACGAGTAGAACACAAGTAGGTGTGGGCGTTGGTTTGTTCGATTTTCTTACCGTTACTAGTCCTATCTTGGTTCGGCGGCATTGTGGGATGAAGCGGCCCGGACCGACCTTACACGTACGCTTACGGGAGACATGTTCCACCGACTGACATGCACTTGTTGCATAAGGTGGCTAGGGGGTGTCTATCTCTCCCACTTTAGTCGGATCGGATTCGATGAAAAGGTCCTTATGAAGGGTAAATAGCAATTGACATATCACCGTTGTTGCTTTTGCGTAGGTAAGAAACGTTCTTGCTAGAAACCCATACCAGCCACCTAAAACGTGCAACAACAATTAGAGGACGTCTAACTTGTTTTTGCAGGATATGCTATGTGATGTGATATGGCCAAAAGAATGTGATGAATGATATATGTGATGTATGAGATTCATCATGTTCTTGTAATAGGAACCAGGACTTGCATGTCGATGAGTATGACAACCGGCAGGAGCCATAAGAGTTGTCTTAGTTTATTGTATGACCTGCGTGTCATTGAAAACGCCATGTAATTACATTACTTTATTGCTAACCGTTAGCCATAGTAGTAGAAGTAATAGTTGGTGAGACAACTTCAGGAAGACACGATGATGGAGATCATGATGATGGAGATCATGGTGTCATGCCGGCAATGAAGGTGATCATGCTGCGCCTCAAAGATGGAGATCAAAGGGGCAAGATGATATTGGCCATATCATGTCACTTTATGATTTGCATGTGATGTTTGTCATGTTTACATCTTATTTTCTTAGAATGACGGTAGCATAAATAAGATGATCCCTCACTAAAATTTCAAGAAAGTGTTCCCTTAACTGTGCACCGCTGCGAAAGTTTGTTGTTTCGAAGCACCACGTGATGATCGGGTGTGATAGATTCTAACGTTCGCATACAACGGGTGTAAGCCAGATTTACACACGCGAAACACTTAGGTTGACTTGACGAGCCTAGCATGTACAGACATGACCTCGGAACACAAGAGACCGAAAGGTCGAACATGAGTCGTATAGTAGATACGATCAACATGAAGATGTTCACCAATGATGACTAGTCCGTCTCACGTGATGATCGGACACGGCCTAGTTGACTCGGATCATGTATCACTTAGATGACTAGAGGGTTGTCTATCTAAGTGGGAGTTCATTAAATAATCAGATGAACTTAAGTATCATGAACATAGTCAAAAGGTCTTTGCAAATTATGGCGTAGCTTACGCTTTAGTTCTACTGTTTAAGATATGTTCCTAGAGAAAATTTAGTTGAAAGTTGATAGTAAAAATTATGCGGACTGGGTCCATAAACCGAGGATTGTCCTCATTGCTGCGCAGAAGGATTATGTCCTTAATGAAGGAAATATGCCCTAGAGGCAATAATAATGTTATTATTTATTTCCTTATATCATGATAAATGTTTATTATTCATGCTAGAATTGTATTAACCGGAAACATAATACATGTGTGAATACATAAACCTACAGAGTGTCACTAGTATGCCTCTACTTGACTAGCTCGTTAATCAAAGATGGTTATGTTTCCTAACCATGAACAAGGAGTTGTTATTTGATTAACGGGATCACATCATTGGTTGAATGATCTGATTGACATGACCCATTCCATTAGCATAGCACCTGATCGTATAGTTTGTTGCTAGTGCTTTTCTTCATGACTTATACATGTTCCTATGACTATGAGATTATGCAACTCCCGCTTGCCCGAGGAACACTTTTGGTGCTACCAAACGTCACAACGAATCGGGTGATTATAAAGGTACATTACAGGTGTCTCCGAAGGTACATGTTGGGTTGGCATATTTCGAGATTAGGATTTGTCACTCCGATTGTCGGAGAGGTATCTCTGGCCCTCTCGGTAATGCACATCACATAAGCCTTGCAAGCATTGCAACTAAATGTGTTAGTTGTGAAATGATGTATTACGGAACGAGAAAAGAGACTTGCCAAGAACGAGATTGAACTAGGTATTGATACCGACGATCGAATCTCGGGCAAGTAACATACCGATGACAAAGGGAACAACGATGTTGTTATGCGGTCCGACCGATAAAGATCTTCGAGAATATGTAGGAGCCAATATGGGCATCCAGGTCCCGCTATTGGTTATTGACCGAGAGGTGTCTCGGTCATGTCTACATAGTTCTCGAACCCGTAGGGTCCGCACGCTTAACGCTTCGATGGCGGTTATTATAAGTTTATATGATATTGATGTACCAAGGTTGTTCGAGTCCCGGATGAGATCACGGACATGACGAGGAGTCTCAAATGGTCGAGACATAAAGATTGATATATTGGAAGCCTATGTTTGGACTCGGAATCACTCCGGGTGAAATTGGGAATTTTACCGAGTACCGGGAGTTACCGGAACCTCCGGGGGTCAATGGGCCTTGATGGGCCTTAGTAGGAAAGAGAAAAGGGGCCATAGTGCTGGTCAGACCTTCCCCCTTCCCTAGTCCTATTAGGACTAGGAGAAGGGGGCGCCTCTCTCTCCCTTCCCACTTGGGGAAACCTAGTTGGACTAGGATTTGGGGGAATCCTACCCTAGTAGGAGTAGGACACCTGGCGCACCTCTCCTTGGCCGGCCAGCCCCTCCCTTCCCTCCTTTATATACAGGGCAGGGGCACCCCATGACACACAAGTTGATCATTGAGATCGTTCCTCAGCCGTGTGCGGTGCCCCTTCCACCAAACTACACCTCGAATATACCGTTGCGGAGCTTAGGCGAAAGCCTGCGCCGGTGGAACATCATCATCGCCACCACGCCGTCAGGTTGTGAAACTCTCCTCAACACTCAGCTGGATCGGAGTTCGAGGGACGCCATCGAGCTGAACGTGTGCAGAACTCGGAGGTGCCGACGCTCGGTACTTGGATCGGTTGGATCGGGAAGAAGTACGACTACTTCCTCTACGCTGCGCCAACGCTTCCGCTGCTGGTCTACAAGGGTACGAGACAACACTCTCATCTCGTTGCTATGCATCACCATGGTCTTGCGTGATCGTAGGAAATTTTTGAAATTACTACGTTCCCCAACAGTGGCATCCGAGCCTGGTTTTATGCGTTGATGTCATATGCACGAGTAGAACACAAGTGAGTTGTGGGCGATACAAGTCATACTGCCTACCAGCATGTCATACTTTGGTTCAGCGGTATTGTGAGATGAAGCGCCCGGACCGACATTACGCCAGACGCTTACGCGAGACTGGTTTCACCGCCCGAGCACTCGTTGCTTAAAGGTGACCGCGCGGTGTCTGTCTCTCTCACTTTAGTTGAATCGAGTGTGGCTACGCCCGGTCCTTGAGAAGGTTAAACGGAGTCTATTTGACGAAGTATCGCTGTGGTTTTGATGCGTAGGTAAGAACGGTTCTTGCTCAGCCCGTAGCAGCCACGTAAAACTTGCAACAACAAAGTAGAGGACGCCTAACTTGTTTTTGCAGGGCATGATGTGATGTGATGTGGTCAAGACGTGATGCTATATTTTATTGTATGAGATGATCATGTTTTGTAACCGAAGTTATCGGCAATCGGCAGGAGCCATATGGTTGTCGCTTATTGTATGAAATGCAACGCCATGTAATTGCTTTACTTTATCACTAAGGAGTAGCGATAGTCGAGAAGCAATAGTTGGCGAGACGACAACGATGCTACGATGGAGATCAAGGTGTCGCGCGGTGACGATGGTGATCATGACGGTGCTTCGAGATGGAGATCACAAGCACAAGATGATGATGGCCATATCATATCACTTATATTGATTGCATGTGATGTTAATCCTTTATGCATCTTATTTTGCTTTGATTGACGGTAGCATTATAAGATGATCCCTTACTAAATTATCAAGAAGTGTTCTCCCGAGTATGCACCGCTATGAAAGTTCTTCGTTTGAGACACCACGTGATGATCGGGTGTGATAGGCTCTACGCTCAAATACAACGGTGCAAAACAGTTGCACACGCAGAATACTCAGGTTATACTTGACGAGCTATGCATATAAGATATGACCTCGAACACGGAGACCGAAGGTCGGCGTGAATCATATAGTAGATATGATCAACATATTGATGTTCACCATTGAAACTACTCCATCACACGTGATGATCGGTCATGGTGTAGTTGATATGGATCACGCAATCACTTAGAGAATTGGAGGATATTTTTCTAAGTGGGAGTTCTTAAGTAATATGATTAATTGAACTTAAATTTATCATGAACTTAGTACCGATAGTATCTTGCTTGTCTATGATGTGTAGATAGATGGCTCGTCTTTGTTGTTCCGTTGAATTTTAATGCGTTCCTTGAGAAAGCAAAGTTGAAAGATGATGGCAGCAATTACACGGACTGGGTCCGTAATTTGAGGATTATCCTTATTGCTGCACGGAAGAATTACGCCTGGAAGCACCGTTAGGTGCCAGGCCTGGTGCAAGGGCTGCGCCGAAGTTGTGAACGTCCGCAAAGCAAAGCTGATGACTACTCTATAGTTCAGTGTGCCATGCTTTACGGCTTAGAACCGGGACTTCAACGTCGTTTTGAACACCATGGAGCATATGAGATGTTCCAGAGTTGAAGTTAATATTCAAGCTTAATGCCCGGATTGAGAGATATGAAGTCTCCAATAAGTTCTATAGCTGTAAGATGGAGGAGAACGGTTCTCGTCAAGTGAGCATATACTCAGAATGTCCGGATATAACAATCACTTGATTCAACGGGAGTTAATCTTCCGGATGATTGCGTCATTGATGAATTCTCCAATCATTGCCACCAAGCTACAAGAGCTTCGTGATGAACTATAATATGCAAGGGATGACCAAAACAATGCCCGAGCTCTTCGCGATCTGAAAGTCATGGAGGTAGAAATCAAAAGGAGCTTCAAGTGTTGATGGTTAACAAAACCACTAGTTTCAAGAAAAGGGCAAAGGAAAGAAAAGGAAACTTCAAAAGAGCGGCAAGCAAGTTGCTAATCAAGAGAAGAAACCCAAGTCTGGTCCTAAGCACAAACCGAGTGCTTCTATTGCAAGCAGGCTGGTCTTTGAAGCGGAACTGCCCCAAGTATTTGGCGGATAAGAAGGATGGCAAGGTTAACAAAGGTATATGTGATATACATGTTATTGATGTGTACCTTACTAATACCGCAGAGCACTGGTATTTGATCTGGTTCATTGCTAATATTTGCAACTCAAACAGGGCTACGGATTAGCGAAGATTGGCTAAGGACGAGGTGACAATGGCGTGGGAAATGGTTCCAAAGTCGATGTGATCGCGATCGGCACGCTACCTCTACATCTACCTTCGGATTAGTATTAGACCTAAATAATTGTTATTTAGTACCAGCGTTGAGCATGAACATTATATCTGGATCTTGTTTGATGCGAGACGGTTATTCATTTAAATCGAGAATAATGGTTGTTCTATTTATATGAATAATATCTTTTATGGTCATGCACCATTGAAGAATGGTTTGTTTTACTTAATCTTGATAGTAGTGATACACATATTCATAATGTTGAAACCAAAAGATGCAGAGTTGATAATGATGGTGCAACTTATTTGTGGCACTGCCGCTTAGGTCATATCGGTGTAAAGCGCATGAAGAAACTCCATACCGATGGACTTTTGGAGTCACTTGATTATGAATCACTTGGCACTTGCGTAACCGTGCCTTATGGGCAAGATGACTAAAACACCGTTCTCGGAACTATGGAGAGAGCAACAGATTTATTGGAAATCATACATACCGATGTATGTGGTCCAATGAATGTTGAGGCTAAATGGCGGATATCGTTATTTTCTCACCTTCACAGATGATTTGAGCAGATATGGGTATATCTACTTAATGAAACACAAGTCTGAAACATTTGAAAAGTTCAAAGAATTTCAGAGTGAAGTGGAAAATCATCGTAACAAGAAAATAAAGTTTCTACGATCTGATCGTGGAGGAGAATATTTGAGTTACGAGTTTGGCCTACATTTGAAACAATGCGGAATAGTTTCGCAACTTACGCCACCGGAACACCACAACGTAATGGTGTGTCCGAACGTCGAATCGTACTTTATTAGATATGGTGCGATCTATGATGTCTCTTACTGATTTACCGCTATCGTTTTGGGGTTATGCTTTAGAGACGGCTACATTCACTTTAAATAGGGCACCATCTAAACCGTTGAGACGACGCCTTATGAACTGTGGTTTGGCAAGAAACCAAAGTTGTCGTTTCTGAAAGTTTGGGGCTGCGATGCTTATGTGAAAAAGCTTCAACCTGATAAGCTCGAACCCAAATCGAGAAATGTGTCTTCATAGGATACCCAAAGGAGACAGTTGGGTACACCTTCTATCACAGATCCGAAGGCAAGATTTTGTTGCTAAATTCGGAAACTTTTTGAGAAAGAGTTTCTCACGAAAGAAGTGAGTGGGAGGAAAGTAGAACTTGATGAGATAATCTGTATCTACTCCCTTATTGAGAAATAGTACATCACGTAAAACAGTTTCGTGACACCTACACCAAATAGGAGGAAGCTAATGATGATGATCATGAAACTTCAGATCAAGTTTCTACAGAACTTCAGAGATCAACCAGAGCAAGATCCGCACTGAGTGGTACGGTAATCCTATTTTGGAAGTCATGTTACTAGAACATGATGAACCCACGAACTATGAAGAAGCGATGGTGAGCCCAGATTCCACAAAATGGCTTGAGGCCATGAAATCTGAGATGGGATCCATGTATGAGAACAAAGTGTGGACTTTGGTTGACTTGCCCGATGATCGGCAAGCAATTGAGAATAAATGGATCTTCAAGAAGAAGACCGACGCTGATGGTAATGTTATCGTCTATAAAGCTCGACTTGTTGCAAAAGGTTTTGACAAGTTCAAGGGATTGACTACGATGAGACCTTCTCACCCGAAGCGATGCTTAAGTCCGTCCGAATCATGTTAGCAATTGCCGCATTTTATGATTATGAAATTTGGCAAATGGATGTTAAAACTGCATTCCTGAATGGATTTACGGAAGAAGAGTTGTATATGATGCAACCAGAAGGTTTTGTCGATCCAAAGGAGCTAACAAAGTGTGCAAGCTCCAGCGATCCATTTATGGACTGGTGCAAGCCTCTCGGAGTTGGAATAAACGTTTTGATAGTGTGATCAAAGCATTTGGTTTTATCTGACTTTTGGAGAAGCCTGTATTTACAAGAAAGTGAGTGGGAGCTCAGAGCATTTCGATATTATATGTGGATGACATATTATTGATCGAAATGATATAGAATTTCTGGATAGCATAAAGGGATACTTGAATAAGAATTTTTCGATGAAAGACCTCGGTGAAGCTGCTTACATATTGGGCATTAAGATCTATAGAGATAGATCAAGACGCTTAATAGGACTTTCACAAAGCACATACCTTGATAAAGTTTTGAAAAAGTTCAAAATGGATCAGGCAAAGAAAGGGTTCTTGCCGGTATTACAAGGTGTGAAGTTGAGTAAGACTCAATGCCCGACCACCGCAGAAGATAGAGAGAAAATGAAAGATGTTCCCTATGCTTCAGCCATAGGCTCTATCATGTATGCAATGCTGTGTACCAGACCTGATGTGTGCCTTGCTGTAAGTTTAGCAGGCAGTACCAAAGTAATCCAGAGTGGATCATGGACAGCGGTCAAGAACATCCTTAAGTACTTGAGAAGAACTAAGGATATGTTTCTCATTTATGGCGGTGACAAAGAGCTCGTCAGAACGGTTACGCCGACGCAAGCTTTGACACTGATCCGGACGATTCTAAATCGCAAACCGGATCGATTTACATTAAACGGTGGAGCTGTCGGTTGGTGCAGTTCCAAACAAAGCGCCGTTATGGATCTACATGTGAAGTTGAGTACATAGCTGCTTCGGAAGCAGCTAATGAAGGAGTCTGGATGAAGGAGTTCATAACCGATCTAGGTGTTGTACCTAGTGTATCGGGTCCAATGAAAATCTTTTGTGACAATATCGTGCAATTGCCTTGGCAAAGGAATCCAGATTTCACAAGAGAACCAAGCACATCAAAAGACGCTTCAACTCCATCCGGATTTGGTCCGTGGGAGACATAGAGATATGCAAGATACATACGGATCTGAATGTTGCGCACCGTTGACTAAGCCTCTTCCACGAGCAAAACATGATCAGCACCAAGATTCCATGGGTGTTAGAATCATTCTTGTGTAATCTAGATTATTGACTCTAGTGCAAGTGGGAGCTGAAGGAAATATGCCCTAGAGGCAATAATAATGTTATTATTTATTTCCTTATATCATGATAAATGTTTATTATTCATGCTAGAATTGTATTAACGGAAACATAATACATGTGTGAATACATAAACCTCAGAGTGTCACTAGTATGCCTCTACTTGACTAGCTCGTTAATCAAAGATGGTTATGTTTCCTAACCATGAACAAGGAGTTGTTATTTGATTAACGGGATCACATCATTGGTTGAATGATCTGATTGACATGACCCATTCCATTAGCATAGCACCTGATCGTATAGTTTGTTGCTAGTGCTTTTCTTCATGACTTATACATGTTCCTATGACTATGAGATTATGCAACTCCCGTTTGCCCGAGGAACACTTTTGGTGCTACCAAACGTCACAACGAATCGGGTGATTATAAAGGTACATTACAGGTGTCTCGAAGGTACATGTTGGGTTGGCATATTTCGAGATTAGGATTTGTCACTCCGATTGTCGGAGAGGTATCTGGGCCCTCTCGGTAATGCACATCACATAAGCCTTGCAAGCATTGCAACTAAATGTGTTAGTTGTGAAATGATGTATTACGGAACGAGAAAAGAGACTTGCGAAGAACGAGATTGAACTAGGTATTGGATACCGACGATCGAATCTCGGGCAAGTAACATACCGATGACAAAGGGAACAACGTATGTTGTTATGCGGTCGACCGATAAAGATCTTCGTAGAATATGTAGGAGCCAATATGGGCATCCAGGTCCCGCTATTGGTTATTGACCGAGAGGTGTCTCGGTCATGTCTACATAGTTCTCGAACCCGTAGGGTCCGCACGCTTAACGCTTCGATGATGTTATTATAAGTTTATATGATATTGATGTACCGAAGGTTGTTCGAGTCCGGATGAGATCACGGACATGACGAGGAGTCTCAAATGGTCGAGACATAAAGATTGATATATTGGAAGCCTATGTTTGGACTCGGAATCACTCCGGGTGAAATTGGGAATTTTACCGAGTACCGGGAGTTACCGGAACCTCCGGGGGTCAATGGGCCTTGATGGGCCTTAGTAGGAAAGAGAAAGGGGCCATAGTGCTGTCGCACCTTCCCCCTTCCCTAGTCCTATTAGGACTAGGAGAAGGGGCGCCTCTCTCTCTCCCTTCCCACTTGGGGAAACCTAGTTGGACTAGGATTTGGGGGAATCCTACCCTAGTAGGAGTAGGACACCTGGCGCACCTCTCCTTGGCCGCCAGCCCTCCCTTCCCTCCTTTATATACAGGGCAGGGGCACCCCATGACACACAAGTTGATCATTGAGATCGTTCCTTAGCCGTGTGCGGTGCCCCTTCCACCAAACTACACCTCGAATATACCGTTGCGAGCTTAGGCGAAGCCTGCGCCGGTGGAACATCATCATCGTCACCACGCCGTCGTCTCGTGAAACTCTCCCTCAACACTCGGCTGGATCGGAGTTCGAGGGACGTCATCGAGCTGAACGTGTGCAGAACTCGGAGGTGCCGTACGTTCGGTACTTGGATCGGTTGGATCGGGAAGAAGTACGACTACTTCCTCTACGTTGCGTCAACGCTTCCGTTGCTGGTCTACGAGGGTACGTAGACAACACTCTCATCTCGTTGCTATGCATCACCATGGTCTTGCGTGATCGTAGGAAAATTTTTGAAATTACTACGTTCCCCAACACTTAATGCACCGCTTGGTGTGCTGAACCTCGAACGTCGTTTGTGGATGTTGTGAACATCTGACATACACATTTTGATGACTACGTGATAGTTCAGTAATGTTAAACGGTTTAGAATTGAGGCGCCGAAGACGTTTTTAGAAACGCCACGGAACATATGAGATGTTCCAAGGTCTGAAATTGGGATTTCAGGCTCGTGCCCACATCAAGAGGTATGAGACCTCCAACGAGTTTCTTAGCCTGCAAACTAAGGGAGAAAAGCTCAATCGTTGAGCATGTGCTCAGATTGTCCGAGTACTACAATCACTTGAATCGAGTGGGAGTTAATCTTCCAGATGAGATAATGATGTTTCTCCAAAGTCACTGCCACCAAGCTACTAGAGCTTCGTGATGAACTATAACATATCAGGGATAGATATGATGATCCTTGAGCTATTCGTGATGTTTGACACCGCGAAAGTAGAAATCAAGAAGGAGCATCAATTATTGATGGTTAGTGAAACCACTAGTTTCAAGAAGGGCAAGGGCAAGAAGGGATACTTCATGAAACGTCAAATCAGTTGTTGCTCTAGTGAAGAAACCCAAGGTTGAACACAAACCTGAGACTAAGTGCTTCTGTAATGAGGGGAACGGTCACTGAAGCAGAACTACCCTAGATACTTGGTAGACGAGAAGGCTGGCAAGGTCGACAGAAGTATATTGGATATACATTATATTAATGTGTACTTTACTAGTAATCCTAGTAGCACCAGGGTAATAGATACCGGTTCGGTTGCTAAGTGTTAGTAACTCCAAAATAAAAGGCTACGGAATAAACGAAGACTAGCCAAAGGCGAGGTGACGATATGTGTTGGAAGTATTTCCAAGGTTAATGTTATCAAACATCGCACGCTCCCTCTACCATCGGGATTGGCATTAAACCTAAATAATTGTTATTTGGTGTTTGCGTTGAGCATAGACATGATTGGATTATGTTTATCGCAATACGGTTATTCATTTAAGGAGAATAATGGTTACTCTGTTTATTTGAATAATACCTTCAATGGTCTTGCACCTAAAATGAATGGTTTATTGAATCTCGATCGTAGTGATACACATGTTCGTGCCAAAAGATATAAGATAGTAATGATAGTACCACCTACTTGTGGCACTGCCATTTGAGTCATATTGGTATAAAACGCATGAAGAACCTCCATGTTGATGGACCTTTGGACTCACTCGTTTTTTGAAAAGTTTGAGACATGCGAACCATGTCTATTGGTATGCACGCATGAAGAAACTCCATGTAGATGGATCGTTTGGACTCACTTGATTTTGAATCACTTGAGACATGCAAATCATACCACATGGGCAAGATGACTAAAAAGCCTTGTTTTCAGTAAGATGGAACAAGAAAGCAACTTGTTGGAAGTAATACATTTTGATGTGTGCAGTCCAATGAGTGCTGAGGCACACAGCGGATATCGTTATGTTCTTACTTCACAAATGATTTGAGTAGATGTTGAGTATATTTACTTGATGAAACACAAGTCTGAATTATTGAAAGGTTCAAGTAATTTCAGAGTGAAGTTGAAGATCGTCATGACAAGAGGATAAAATGTCTATGATATGATCATAGAGATGAATATTTGAGTTACAAGTTTGGTACAAAATTAAGACACTGTGGAAATTGTTTCACAACTAATACCGCCTGGAACACCATAGTGTGATGGTGTGTCCGAACATCATAGTTGCACCCTATTGGATGTGGTGCATACCATGATGCATCTTATCAAATTACCACTATCGTTTATGGGTTAGGCATTAGAGACAACCGCATTCACTTCAAATAGGGCACCACGTAATCCTGTTGAGATGACAGCGTATGAACTATGGTTTAGAGAAACCTAAGCTGTCATTATTTAGAAGTTTGGGGCTGCGATGCTTATGTGAAAAAGTTTTAGCCTAATAAGCTCGAACCCAAAGTGGACAAATGCATCTTCATAGGACACCCAAAATAGTTGGGTATACCTCCTATTTCAGATCCGGAAGCAAAAGTGATTGTTTCTAGAAATGGGTCCTTTCTCGAGGAAAAGTTTCTCTAGAAAGAATTGAGTTGGAGGATGGTGGAGACTTGATGAGGTTATTGAACCATCACTTCAACCAGTGTGTAGCAGGGCACAGGAAGTTGTTCATGTGGAGCCTACACCAGTTGAAGTGGAAGCTGATGATAGAGATCATGAAACTTCGGATCAAGTCACTACCAAACCTCGTAGGTCGACAAGGACGTGTACTGCTTCAGAGTGGTACGGTAATCCTGTCTTGGAGGTCATGTTGCTAGACAACAATGAACCTACGAGCTATGGAGAAGCGATGGTGGGCCCGAATTCCGACAAATGGCTCGAGGCAATAAAATTCGAGAGAGGATCCATGTATGAAAACAAAGTGTATACTTTGGAAGAACTACTTGATGGTCGTAAGGCTGTTGGGTACAGATGGATTTTAAAAGGAAGACGAACAATGATGGTAAGTGTTATTAAGAAAGCTCGACTTTTCGCTAAGATGTTTTCCGACAAGTTCAAGGAGTTGACTACGATGAGACTTTCAGACTCGTAGTGATGCTAAGAGTCTATTGGAATTATATTAGCAGTTACTGCATTATTTATGAAATCTTGCAGATAGGATGTCAAAACATTATTTTCTCAAAGAGTTGCTTGAGGAAAGGTTGTATGTGATACAACCAGAAGGTTTTGTCAATCCTAAAAGATGCTAACAAGTATGCAAAGCTTCAACAATCCTTCCAAGGACTGGAGTAAGCATCTCGGAGTTGGAATATACGCTTTGATAAGATGATCAAAGATTTTGGGTTTATACAAAGTTTATGAGAAACTTGTATTTCCAAAGAAGTGAGTGGGAACACTATAGAATTTCTGATGAGTATATGTTGTTGACATATTGTTGATCGGAAATTATGAAGAATTTCTGGAAAGCATATAGGGTTGTTTTAAAAGTGTTTTTCAATGGAAACCCTGGATTAAGCTACTTGAACATTGAGCATCAAGATTTATAAGGATAGATCAAAAACACTTAATAGTTGTAACATCCCAAATTTTCAATTTGGAATGTTATACATTAAGTCATCATGCATATCATATTTTCTTGCATTTTCCAGATCCTAGAAAATTTCACGCAACTCAAGGACCCCGGAGAGAGTTGGAGATTTCATTATTTTCATATTTGGGTTTTCTCAAATTCTGAAAATAGGATCATTTGGATTTATTTATTTATCTTCAAATATTTTTCCAATAAAAAAATAAGAGAGGGAATAATATGACTTTCCCAACATTTAGGAAAAAATGAAGATTTAATGAATAAATCAAATTTTGGGTTTTTTCGAAGTTTATTTGCTTTAAGGAAAAAAATTAGTATTTTAAAAATATGCATTTTAGCCCCGTATTAAAATTCATTTTGTTCGACTCATTTTTAGGAGTCGGGGAAAATTATATTTTTTTAAGTTTGGAGTTCGTTTAGTTTTATTTTTAATTCGTTTTCGTTTTTTTTTAAACGCCATGCCCCGCCTGGGCCAAGGGCCCACTGCCCAAGCCGCTGCCCAGCCGCCCTCCACTCGCCACCTTGCATGCCAAGCCTCTCCGCCCCCGCGGCCGAGTCAAGGAGGACTCCTCCTCCTCCTTGCTTGCCCCCTCCCCAAGCTACTCCCCCCCTCTTATATACCCCTCACCCCCCTCCTCCCCAACCCCGCCGCCGCCGCCCCCCAACCAGCCTTGCCGCCGCCGCCGCCTTGTGTAAATCGCCGCCGCCGCCGCCGCATTGCTTCTTGTCGCCGACCCCGCCGAGCCTCGAGCCAGGCCCATGGCGACCTCGCCGGAGGTAGCCACCGCGTCACCCCGGTCCGGTTTTGTTTTAAAACCCGTCCGGTTTTCTTCGTTGTTCGGTTTTTAAACCCTAGATCGGTTTATTTTTTTGTCGGTTTTGTTAATTAGTGAACGTTCACCGATCCGTTCGTTCTAATGAACGCGTTCGCCGGTTAGTTTCTGTTAACGAACGTCCGTTCGTTTAACCGTTCGTCGTTTTTCTTTTAAATCGGATTTAACCCGTTACTTTCCGATTTTGATTTCCGATCCAATCTTCGAATCAGTTTATTTTCTCGCTCGTTTATCGGAATCAGGTGATTCAAGCGCCTGGAGTTTCGTTTCGAAACCGCTGTTCCGACTAATCCACTTAAACAAAGTTTTGCTACTGTAAAATTTGACCTAGTTTCAAATTGCTAAAACTGAGTCGTTTTCCTTTGACGTTTGACTTTTGTTGCTTTATTTGATTCGATTCTTTTTGCACCAGGGTTCTTAAGTTGAATTTTCTGGTTAGATCTTCTATCCGAGATTTCCCTGTGCATTAGATGAGTACTTATTGTATGCTTGTTGTTTGTCTGCGTTAGATCACCCGAGTCGCCGCTTGTTACTTGAGTCTCTAGGTTTCGGATCGTCGACAAGGCAAGTAACACTTGATCATACCTTTTCTACTACCCAGTTTTATGCATTATCTCTATTCCTCAAACACTTGCATGTTAGGATCTAATTAAATTGTGGGATGGGAAGTAGACCGAGGTAGTACCTATTACTGTTTTACTTATGAAACCTTGGGAGTTACTTCTACGTTTGCTTATTATGCCATGCTATGCCGATGAGCGTGGATTGGGTGAGTGAATATCCATGACAGATGTGAGATGGTAAATTAATGGTTTATCTAAGGTGGCAACTTAAACACACATCCGGGTGGATTGAGGCACCTGGTTTCTATCGAGACTTGCTGTATTTCTTCGGATCGCCACCCAGGCTCAAAGGGATCATAAGATTATTCAAACTAGAAACTTCCGTGTGCAGCCACAAGCCAATATGGGCTCTGGCATAGCTGAGTAAGTTGTGCGAACTCTTACGGGTAGGCTAGCTGATGTAGGGGATGTAGGTTGGTACGGTCTACCCACATGTAAGGTGCTAGTGCTTCTGAAAGACTGTGTCTCGGTCATCCGTTTCTCAAACACCATGTAGTGCGAGAATAAAACGGAGGCGATCGAGTCTTGTGGGGAAAAGTGCGCAAACCTCTGCAGAGTGTATAAACTAATCATGATTAGCTGTGTCCCCGGTTATGGACGTCTTGAGTATCTAGTACTTGAATATCATGTGAATCTCATCATGTTACTTCTAATTAATGTTATTGGGTTTTTAATGAGTACTTTTTAATTGGGATTGAGGATGCTGTCAACCATTCTCAATGTTTAACAACCACCATGATAGTTAAACAAAATTATTCCTTTGCAATAGGGAAAAATTTGCTTTATGCCAAAATGTAACCGTAGAGCTTTTCCACCAGCCATATATGCATGTAGTATAGGCTTATTTCCTCCATTTTTCTCTATGTGTTACATTGCCAGCATATTCCATGTGTTGAATTGTTTTCGGGCTGCAACTTTCATGTTGCAGACTTTTTGACGACAGTAAGGTGTTAGGTCGTGGTTCTATACTCGTGATGCCGATGGAGTTGATGGACTCACTTATCTTCCAAGTCTTCCGCTGTTATCGTTATTAGATGGCCTTAAGCCATATTTATTGTAATAAGTCCCCTTTTGGACAACGCTGTAATGAGGGTGTGATTGCTAATCTGTTATAAATCCTTCAAATCTTGTGTGGTGTCAAGATTCTTGATCCAGGATGACACCGAGCACGAGACTTGATCCATTCGGTCTGGTCGCTCTGAGAGATGGTATCGAGCACACGTTGTTGTGAGGACACGACCACTAAGTTAAAGCCATAGATCATTACTCTCTTCCCATTTTCTAACTCCTCATCTTTTCTACTCTTTTAGGATGAAGGACGCCAAGATCAAGTACGCCCAACCAGATGAAGGCACACCTTTTGGATGAAGGCACACCTTTTGGATTTCACTTGAAGGAAGTCACCAAGTACCTGAATATTGGATTACCAAGTTTCACCGGGACTTTCAACGCCACTCTGCCTGAAGAGGGGCGCTGGAAGATTCAAGATCACGTTCCGGGAAGGACATTCGCCCCAATTACCAAGCCTATAGATAGTGTTTTCAGTGCACCAACTTGGAGTCTGGGAAAGAGCATGGCAGCTCATATCACCATGGGACGCATTGGAGAAGTTTATCAAGAAGACCTCAAAGACACCATCTATCAGATTTGTGGATGCCGAGATGAACAATGGGAGATAGTCAGCACTAAGAAGGATAGATCCATTGCAGCTTTCATCCAGGAGTTAAACCAGCACATTCGACGCCAGGAGAACCAGATGTGCAATGATATGTTAGAGTTGAAGAATGCAAAGGGAAGGATCATCGAACTTGAAGAAGAACTAACGTCTACACGCAAGGACTACATGGACGAGATCGTAGCTCTAGCAAGACACAATAACGATCTTAAGTACGAGATTGAAGAACTCAAGAAGAAGTTGGCGCTCAAGAATGAAGACAAGCACGTCGGCTGTCCAAGCAACTACATCATCATCGACGACACCGATTCGGATCCAAGTGAACCCGACTTTGAAGACGAAGCTGGAGCAGACATCATGGAGTCCTCCACCGGTTCAAATTAATAGATGACCCCCACATATTAGTAGTATTACTTCCATGTAAACATTATAGTACACGCACTTTTGCGATAGTTAGATCGTTGTAAGCCCTTTGTTTGAATTGAATGAAGTGATTTTGTGTGCATTTGCTCATATACATTGGGTAGTGTTTCTCCTTAGACCCCACTCTATTCTTAATTTCTCGTCTTTTCTAAACCCATCAGATGCCTCCGAGACGCGACCCCGGGTTTGTTTTTCCGCCAGAGATCACCCAGTTGATTCAGCAGCAGAACACTTTGATTCAAACATTGGTGCAGAACCAAGGCAACAACAACAACAACAATCCACCACCTCCACCACCTGCGGATCACTTGACTCGTTTCCTTAGGCTGAATCCGCCGGTGTATTCCAGTAGTACCGAGCCTATTGTAGCAGATGATTGGCTCGGCAAGATAGGAAGGGAGTTGACCACTGCAGGATGCACAGATGGAGAAAAAGTGAAGTTTGCTGCACACCAACTTGAAGGACCAGCGGCAGCATGGTGGGAAAACTTTACAGCCACTTACCCTGTAGACACTGTCACATGGGATCAGGCCACAAGCTTTCGCGACTGCCCATGTTTCAGCAGGAGCTATGGCCATGAAGAAGCGTGAGTTTCGCAACTTACGCCAAGGAGGAAGGACAGTTGGCGGTATGTGGATGATTTTAGTAAGTTAGCACGTTATGCCCCGGATAGCGTTACTACTGATCTGACTAAGCGGGAGAAGTTTGGAAGGACTGAATGATGAGTTCAGCATGCAGTTGATGGTAGCAAGTTTCAATAACTACCAGGAGTTGGTAGACCGAGCCCTCATGATTGAAGGAAAGCAGCAGCAAATTGAGAACCGCAAGAGGAAGTATGGGCAGGAAAGTATAACTCGAGCTCAGCAGAAGCCTCGTTATACCCCTAAACAAGGAATTCAGTTTCAGCATACCCATGGAGGAGGTAATTCGCACAACCATAATGGCACCAAGAATGGGAGCGGAATGGAGGAAGCAATGGACAGAACCGCACCAACCCGTCAACACCATCCAAGGTAGAACTGAGTCACATCACTTGCTTTAAGTGCCGCAAGGCTGGGCATTATGCAAATGACTGTCCGAAGGCGAATGGAAATGGCAATGGAAGCTCGAAAGAAGCCAAACCCTTTCAACAGGGGACGGGTGAACCACATTGATGTGGAGGAGGTTGAAGATCAGCCCGATGCAAGATGTCGGTAAGTTTTTGGTTAAGTCATTTACTGCAGTTGTTCTTTTCGATCTTTGGTGCATCACATTCATACATATCAAGGGATTTGTGGATAAGTACAAATTACCGACCCAAGCCCTTAGGTCACCCATGCTAGTAACCTCACCCGAGCAGAATACATGGCTAGTAAATGGTGTGATCGATCGCCATTAAGGATTGGACACTATGTTTTCCCTCGGACCTAATAGTTCGGAATCCCAAGGATTGGATGTGATATTAGGCATGGATTGGTTATCAAGTATGGAGGAACATAGATTGCACCACTAAGTCAATTTTGCTCACCACACCGAAGGAAGAAGGATCAAACGCATTATCGACACGAGCCGAGGAGAGCGCAAGTAAATTGCTTATCAGGAGTTGTGCAGGAAGAAGTACCAGTGGTGAAGGATTTCTCTGATGTATTTCCGGAAGAGTTGCCAGGAATGCCACCGGATAGGGACGTTGAGTTTTTGATTGAACTTTTGCCAGGAACAGGTCCAATATCAAAGCGACCATACAGGATGCCCGCACAGGATTTGGCGGAAATCAAGAAGCAGATTAAGGAACTATTGGATAAAGGTTTTATACACCCAAGTTCTTCACCTTGGGGATCACCCGTACTGTTAGTGGAGAAGAAGGATGGATCGTTAAGGATGGTTGTTGATTATCGTGGATTGAATGAAGTAACAATCAAGAACAAGTACCCACTACCAATGATAAATGATCTGTTGATCGTTTGCAAGGAGCTAAAGTGTTTTCCAAGATCGACTTGCGATCAGGGTACCATCAGTTGAAGATTCGGGAGCAGGACATACCTAAGACAGAGTTTACCACGAGATATGGACTGTATGAGTATACCGTTATGTCATTTGGACTGACTAACGCACCAGCCTATTTCATGAACCTGATGAACAAAGTGTTTATGGAGTTTTGGATAAGTTAAATCGTGGTGTTCATAGATGATATTTTGATTTTCTCGAAGAATGAAGAGGAACATAAGGAACATTTGCGATTGGTTTTGGAGAAACTAAGGGAACACCAATTATATGCCAACTTCAGCAAGTGTGAGTTTTGGCTAAAGGAAGTTGGATTTCTTGGACATGTTATATCCGGAGAAGGAATAGCAGTTGACCCCACAAAGGTTGAGACCGTAACCAAATGGGAAGCACCAACAACAGTTGGAGAGATTCGGAGTTTCCTTGGACTCGCAGGATACTACCGAAGATTTATTGAGAATTTCTCAAGGATTGCAAAGCCTATGACAGAATTGTTGAAGAAGGATACCAAATTCATATGGACTGAGGACTGCGAGGCAAGTTTTCAGGAGTTGAAGAAAAGGTTGGTTACCTCACCAGTGTTAATATTGCCGGATCATACCAAGGATTATGAGGTGTATTGCGATGCTTCACTCGAGGACTTGGAGCAGTGCTTATGCAGGAAGGAAGAGTTGTTTCGTATGCTTCACGACAGCTTAAGCCTCATGAGTTGAATTATGCCACACATGATTTGGAATTAGCAGCCGTTGTGCATGCATTGAAAACATGGAGACATTTTCTCATAGGAAATCATTGTGAAGTGTACATGGATCACAAGAGTTTGAAGTACATCTTCACACAGAAGGAATTAAATCTCAGACAGAGGAGATGGTTAGAGCTTATCAAGGATTATGATATGAGATTGCATTATCACCCCGGAAAGGCTAACGTTGTAGCAGACACATTGAGCCGTAAGAGCCACGTCAATACCCTAATGATGGGAGGAATACCCAATGAGTTAGCCGAGGACCTTCGAGAGCTATGTTTGGAAATAGTTCCGAGAGGCTATGTAGCAACATTGGAGATTCAGTCTACACTGATGGACAAAATCAGGGAAGCCCAAAAGGCAGATAAGGAAGTTGCCTCTATAAAGGAGGAAATGAGCAAAGGAAAAGCTAAAGGATTTCGTGAGGATGAGCACGATACCCTATGGTTTGAGGACCGTGTTTATGTGCCAAATAACCCGAAGATCAGGAAGTTGATTTTGCAAGAAGCCCATGATTCACCCTATTCGATTCACCCAGGAAATACCAAGATGTATTTGGATTTGAAGAATACTTTCTGGTGGACCGGAATGAAGAAGGATATTGCGGAGTATGTAGCAGTTTGCGATGTATGTCAGAGAGTAAAGGCAGAACATCAGAAGCCAGCAGGATTGTTACAACCATTGCCGATACCCGAATGGAAGTTGGATAAACTAGGCATGGATTTCATCACAGGTTTGCCAAAGACTCGTTCAGGATATGACTCGATATGGGTTATAGTCGACCGCTTGACGAAGGTAGCTCATTTCATTCCAGTCAAGACTACCTATAGCAGTGCTAAGTTGGCAAAGATATACATGACTAGAATTGTGTGTTTACACGGAGTTCCGAGGAGTATCGTATCGATAGAGGAACCCAATTTACCTCAAAGTTTTGGAACCGGTTACACGAAACATTGGGAACCAGGCTGGAATTGAGACAGCTTTCCACCCTGAACCGATGGATGGTGAGAGAGTCAATCAGATTTTGGAGGATATCTTTGAGAGCTTGTGCACTAGATTATGGATCTAGTTGGGATGATAATTTGCCGTATGCAGAATTTTCTTATAACAACAGTTACCAAACCAGCTTGAAGATGGCACCTTTCGAGGCTCTGTATGGAAGGAGATGCAGGACACCATTGTCATGGGAATGGCGGAGATCGTCGATTGTTTGGACCAGATTTGATTAAGGTCGAGCGAGCGAAGGTTAAGTTGATTCGAGATAGGCTCAAGGTAGCCCAGTCCGAACATGTAAGAGCTATGCGGATTCAAAGCGCAAAGCGATTGAATATGAATTTGGAGACAGAGTATATCTTAGAGTATCCCGCTCGAGGAGTTAAGCGTTTTGGAGTTAAAGGAAAATTAGCACCACGTTTAGTTGGACCGTATAAGATTTTGCAACGCATGGGAGAAGTTGCTTATAAGCTGGAATTGCGGAGGGACTGTCGGGAGTTCATGATGTATTCCATGTTTCTCGGTGAAGAAATGTCACTCCGAGATAGCAGAGATACCGCTAAGAGATACAATGTACTTTGGAAGCAATTCAGTTGAAGGATGACTTAACATATGAGGAAAACCAGTCAAGATCCTCGATTATGCCAGCAGAGTTACTCGCAGCAAGGTTATCAAGTTTTGCAAGGTTCGATTGGAGCCACCACATGAAGATGAAGCCACACGGGAAAGAGAGGAAGATTTTCTCAAGGACCACGCTCACCTATTTTCTAGCCAACCCGAATCTCGAGGGCGAGATTCATCTTAAGGGGGGTAGGTTTGTAACATCCCAAATTTTCAATTTGGAATGTTATACATTAAGTCATCATGCATATCATATTTTCTTGCATTTTCCAGATCCTAGAAAATTTCACACAACTCAAGGAACCCGGAGAGAGTTGGAGATTTCATTATTTTCATATTTGGATTTTCTCAAATTCTGAAAATAGGATCATTTGGATTTATTTATTTATCTTCAAATATTTTTCCAATAAAAAAATAAGAGAGGGAATAATATGACTTTCCCAACATTTAGGAAAAAATGAAGATTTAATGAATAAACCAAATTTTGGGTTTTTTTGAAGTTTATTTGCTTTAAGGAAAAAAATGAGTATTTTAAAAATATGCATTTTGGCCCCGTATTAAAGTTCATTTTGTTCGACTCATTTTTAGGAGTCGGGGAAATTTTTTTTTTAAAGTTTGGAGTTCGTTTAGTTTTATTTTTAATTCGTTTTCGTTTTTTTTTTAAACGCCGCGCCCCGCCCTGGGCCAAGGGCCCAGCCGGCCCAACCGCCCAGCCTGCCGCCCCTCTCATACGCGCCAGCCATGTAGCCGCCCGCCCGGAGTCGAGGAGGACTCCTCCTCCTCCTTGCTTGCCCCCTCCCCAAGCTACTCCCCCCCCTCTTTCTATACCCCTCACTCCCCCCTCTCCTCCCCAACCCTTGCCGCCTTCAACCCCCATGTGCCCTTGCCGCCCCTTGTGCTGTGCCGCCTTGCCGCCTTGCCTGCTGCCGTCGCCGACCCGTCGCCGCCCGCCGGAGCCGAGCCCCTTGGCGACCTCGCGGAGGTAGCCACCGTGTCACCCCGGTCCGGTTTTGTTTTTAAAACCCGTCCGGTTTCTTTCGTTATTCGGTTTTTAAAAACCCTAGATCGGTTTATTTTTTTGTCGGTTTTGTTAATTAGTGAACGTTCACCGATCCGTTCGTTCTAATGAACGCGTTCGCCGGTTAGTTTCTGTTAATGAACGTCCGTTCGTTTAACCGTTCGTCGTTTTTCTTTTAAATCGGATTTAACCCGTTACTTTCCGATTTCGATTTCCGATCCAATCTTCGAATCAGTTTATTTTCTCGCTCGTTTATCGGAATCGGGTGATTCAAGCGCCTAGAGTTTCGTTTCGAAACCGCCGTTCCGACTAATCCACTTAAACAAAGTTTTGCTACTGTAAAATTTGACCTAGTTTCAAATTGCTAAAACCGAGTCGTTTTCTTTTGACGTTTGACTTTTGTTGCTTTATTTGATTCGATTCTTTTTGCACCAGGGTTCTTAAGTTGAATTTTCTGGTTAGATCTTCTATCCGAGATTTCCCTGTGCATTAGATGAGTATTTATTGTATGCTTGTTGTTTGTCTGCGTTAGATCACCCGGTCGCCGCTTGTTACTTGAGTCTCTAGGTTTGGGATCGTCGGCAAGGCAAGTAACACTTGATCATACCTTTTCTACTACCCAGTTTTATGCATTAGCTCTATTCCTCAAACACTTGCATGTTAGGATATAATTAAATTGTGGGATGGGAAGTAGATTGAGGTAGTACCTATTACTGTTTTACTTATGAAACCTTGGGAGTTACTTCTCGTTTGCTTATTATGCCATGCTATGCCGATGAGACGTGGATTGGGTGAGTGAATATCCATGACAGATGTGAGATGGTAAATTAATGGTTTATCTAAGGTGGCAACAAACACACATCTGGGTGGATTGAGGCACTGGTTTCTATCAGGACTTACTGTATTTCTTGGACCGCCACCCGGGCTCAAAGGGATCATAAGATTATTCAAACTAGAAACTTCCGTGTGCAGCCACAAGCCAATATGGGCTCTGGCATAGCTGAGTAAGTTGTGCGAACTCTTACGGGTAGGCTAGCTGATGTAGGGGATGTAGGTTGGTACGGTCTACCCACATGTAAGGTGCTAGTGCTTCTGAAAGACTGTGTCTCGGTCATCCGTTTCTCAAACACCATGTAGTGCGAGAATAAAACGGAGGCGATCGAGTCTTAATGGGGAAAAGTCATAAACCTCTGCAGAGTGTATAAACTAATCATGATTAGCCGTGTCCCCGGTTATGGACATCTTGAGTATCTAGTACTTGAATATCATGTGAATCTCATCATGTTACTTCTAATTAATGTTATTGGGTTTTTAATGAGTACTTTTTAATTGGGATTGAGGATGCTGTCAACCATTCTCAATGTTTAACAACCACCATGATAGTTAAACAAAATTATTCCTTTGCAGTAGGGAAAAAATTGCTTTATGCCAAAATGTAACCGTAGAGATTTTCCACCAGCCATATATGCATGTAGTATAGGATTATTTCCTCCATTTTTCTCTATGTGTTACATTGCCAGCATATTCCATGTGCTGACCCGTTTTCGGGCTGCAACTTTCATGTTGCAGACTTTTCAGACGACGAGTAAGGTGTTAGGTCGTGGTTCTATACTCAGTGATGCCGATGGAGTTGATGGACTCACTTATCTTTCAAGTCTTCCGTTGTTATCGTTATTAGATGGCCTTAAGCCATATTTATTGTAATAAGTCCCCTTTTGGACAACGCTGTAATGAGGGTGTGATTGCTACTCTGTTATAAATCCTTCGAAGTACTGTGTGGTGTCAGCATTACTGATCCAGGGATGACACCTGAGCACAGAGACTTGATCCATTCGGGTCTGGTCGCTACAATAGTACTTTCAGATGAACACATACCGTGACAATAGTTTGAAGGAGTTCAAAATAGATCTGCAAAGAAGGAGTTCTTGGTTGTGTCATAAGGTGTGAGTATTGAGTAAGACTCAAGACCTGACCACGGCAGAAGAGAGAGAAAGGACGAAGGTTGTCCCCTATGCTTTAGATGTAGGATCTACAATATGCTATGCTGTGTACCGCACCTGAAGTGTGCCTTGCCATGAGTCAGTCAAGGGGTACAAGAGTGATCCAGGAATGGATCACAGGACATCGGTCAAAGTTATCCTTAGTAACTAGTGGACTAAGGAATTTTCTTGATTATGGAGGTGGTAAAAGAGTTCGTCGTAAAGGGTTACGTCGATGCAAACTTTGACACTAATCCGTTTGATTCTGAGTAGTAAACCGGATTCGTATAGTAGAACAGTTATTTGGAATAGCTCCAAATAGAGTGTGGTAGCTGCATCACAAGATGACATAGAGATTTGAAAAGCACACACGGATCTGAAGGTTCAGACCCGTTGACTAATAACCTCTCTCACAAGCGAGATATGATCAAACCCCATGGGTGTTGAATTCATTACAATCACATAGTGATGTGAACTAGATTATTGACTCTAGTGCAAGTGGGAGACTGTTGGAAATATGCCCTAGAGGCAATAATAAAATGGTTATTATTATATTTCCTTGTCCATGATAATTGTCTATTGTTCAAGCTATAATTGTATTGACCGGAAACCGTAATACATGTGTGAATACATAGACCACAACATGTCCCTAGTGAGCCTCTAGTTGACTAGATCGTTGATCAACAGATAGTCATGGTTTCCTGACCATGGACATTGGATGTCATTGATAACGGGATCACATCATTAGGAGAATGATGTGATGGACAAGACCCAATCCTAAGCATAGCACAAGATCGTGTAGTTCGTTTGCTAAAAGCTTTTCTAATGTCAAGTATCATTTCCTTAGACCATGAGATTGTGCAACTCCCGGATATCGTAGGAATGCTTTGGGTGTACCAAACGTCACAGCGTAACTGGGTGGCTATAAAGGTAAACTACAGGTATCTCCGAAAGTGTTTGTTGGGTTGGCACGAAACGAGACTGGGATTTGTCACTCCGTATGACGGAGAGGTATCTCTAGGCCCACTCATTAATGTATCATCATAATGAGCTCAATGTGACTAAGTAGTTAGTCGTGGGATCATGCATTACGGAACGAGTAAAGTGACTTGGCGGTAACGAGATTGAATGAGGTATTGTGCTACCGACGATCGAATCTTGGGCAAGTAACATACCGATTGACAAAGGGAATTGTATACGGGATTGATTGAATCCCCGACATCGTGGTTCATCCGATGAGATCATCATGGAACATGTGGGAGCCAACATGAGTATCCAGATCCCGTTGTTGGTTATTGTCCAGAGATCTGTCTCGGTCATGTCTGCATGATTCCCGAACCCGTAGGGTCTACACACTTAAGGTTCAGTGACGCTTGACGGTGTCCTGGACTAGGGGGTACTCACCACGTCGTCTCCCAATTAGTTAGATTAGGCCGAGGACCCCCATGGCCGCACACTCATGGGCCAGTTCGGACAACCCCTGCCGCATACAAGGAAGACTCCACAAGACTTGGCGCCCAAGACAAGGACTCTCCTAAACCCTAGGCCTCCGGTGTCTTATATAAACCGAGGTCAGGCTAGTCAATGGACAATCTCATATTCATTACTACAATCTCGTGGTAGATACATGTACTCTGTACTACACCCATATGAAAACAATCAAAAGCAGCATGTAGGGTATTATCTCTTCAAGAGAGCCCGAAGCTGGGTAAAACCCCGTGTCCATGTCACCATCGCTCCAAGGTGCCTAGCTTAGGACCCCTACTACGAGATACGCCGGATATTGAACCGACATTGGTGCTTTCATTGAGAGCTTGCTGGGTGATCGTCACGGATCAATGGGATGATCAGGTTATATTTTTTCAATCACTTTCATGTAAATTTTCTCTTTTTGCGAAACCCTTGCTATTTTTGCTACGTTCTTCATAGTCAGATCGGAATCCAGAAGGTTTTTTGCGGCGGCGGTCATATCCGTTGTCCGAGGATACCTTGGATCCGAGTTACCCATAGGCCATTAAGGTCCTGGAAAGCCGCGCGTGTAAACAGCAGCCTCGCTACACGGCTCAAAGCGAAGATTATTAAAAAAATAAAATAAAAGGGGCAATCTGAGCAGCAACACAGGCCAGCCGAGGAGATAGCGAGCATGTTGCCCTTGGCCGTCGTGGCAGCCACTCCAAAGGCGACGTCTTCAGGCGCCGTTCTCCTTCCTTGAGGCTTTGGAGTGGAGTCCCTCCCTCCCACCCCCTCGAGCACAGGTGAATGACTGCCCTCCCCTGCTTGGATGACGACGACACTCCGTGTCGTTCTCCTTCCTGAAGGCGTCTTCTGGGGTTTGCTCTTGCGTTGGTGGAGCTGGTGGTGGTGCGGTGAAGGGTGTGGCGGTCTGATCCTTGATGCGGCAGCCTGCGCAGTCCCTGGTGCGGATGGTCTCTGCCACTGTTGCCATACGAGGGGATTGGTGTCTCCTTTTCCGGCACCAGCAGTACCCTGGTTGGTGGGAGTCCCAGTCTCCGACGATTCCAATCCACGACTGGTGCAAGGCTTGGCCCCTCTTCGGCCTTCTCTGTGATATTCCTTCTTCGATCGACGAGTCTTGGCCGGCGTCCTGCCTTGCCGCTGCCGACCATAGTCGTCTAGTGGTCGGTCTCCGTCGTGTGTGGGTCTGTTGCTGCTGTGCTTCATGGCAGCTTGGGCTCCTTGGTCTGGGTTCTTGGAACACCTCCGTCGTTCGCCGGTGCGACACCTGTCGAGCCCAGGTGAAAGGGTAGTGGCCCTTTGCGGCGATGGACACAGACCTTGTGGTTGCTCATGTTTGGCCCTCTGGTTGCAGTCAGCGGCACGATGCATTGCCCGGTGTTGCCCTCCTTCTGAGGCCTTAGTTTGGTTAGTTGTTTTCGGCTTTGCGGTGGTCGATGGCATCGGCACTTGCTGTAGCCTTTGAGTCGTTCCTCGCAGCACTATGTATCTTATTCCGCATTGCTTTCTTTCCCTGTTTTGTAATTCCTTTGTACCCATGGCCGGTTGATGGCTTTGTTAACTCAAAGCCGGGCAAGGTTCCAGCCTTTTCTCGGGCTCGGCCAATGCCTTTTCTCTAAAAAAAGCAGTACAGGTGGGCCGGCTGGCAAGAGTCCTGATCGGAGGTCGCGTGCAGGGAAGTTTCCATCCGTCCTCCTTTTTCCTTATTATTTACCTTTTAATTATGTGTGAAGGAAGGCTACCCTTTTTGTTACGGGTGCACTTCCTACTTAATTATTAATTGAAGTGTGCTAATTGTGTTGCTTGGGAAGTTTTTTTTTTTGAACAGTGAAGGGCCCCGAAGGACCCAGAACTTCATTATTCAAAGCGGTGCGCAGCACATCTTACAAACAGGACTCCAAAGAAACTGAAAATTACAGGCAAGTCCTTGATACTTATGAAAAGGACCCCGAAACTAAAAGGAAAAAGCGATCGGGTCCAAACTGCTCTCGAGTGGATCCAATCATCGCCGGCGCCGGGGACGAACCACTTGGTCCGGCGAGACCTCTGCGGCTGCACCACAGACTCCACTTCAAGCAGCACTGCCTCCCTTGTTGGCATCAAGCCTTGGAGGAATAAAACCGGCCGCCATTCAGCCTGAAGATTCAGCAGATCGTTAGAGAAGGCCGGCCAGCCATGGAGGGCGCCGTAGCTTCTCTGAATCCATTGCTGATTGTGCTCAGGATCCCCATCGTCTGCCTCCAGATTCACACCGGAAGCCCTTCTCTCGACCAGGGAACGACACCACCCTCGTCGAAAGCTAGGATCCGACGAGGCAAGGCACTGGGGGAGCAAACTACCCTGGGATCCTCTCCCTAAATCCCGTCCGCCACCGCGACAGCCGGTAGGAAGCGAGAGAATAACCACAGATGTTTGATCCAGTGCCCCCAACAAGCTTATTATGGGGGGATTCGCCAGATCCGGCTCCTTCCTTAGGCCTCCACCATGGAGGCAGGGAAGAAGGCTCCAGCGGCGACCACCAGAAGCTGCTTGCAAGCTCCGGTGACCAACTCCCCGACGGCATGACGCCAATCCACGACACAAGGCCAAACACCACTAAAACGGCAAACCTACACCTACTACTACTATAGACATGAGCAGCCCAAGCTCCCCTCTCATCCCCACTCCAAACAGCGGCGCCGCCGGAGGAGAAAGAGAGAGGAGCCGGGGAAACCAAGGGGACTCTCAACTGGGAGGAGGAGGAGGAGAGAGAAAGAGCTTGGGAAGTTTGTCCACCAATTTAAAATTAAAGAAAGGGGAGAAACGATCTGACTTGCGGCCACCCCACCACGTGAGATTTCGAGGTCCGCTTGATCTTCATGCAAAAACACAGTACCGGTCGTTCCCCTCGGATTTCAACGGCCTCGCGCTACCTACCGGTTGTATTTTTTCCTAAATTACATGTGTTGTATATATTTTTACACAGAATATATTTTGCCGGTTTGCATGGTTTTTCATGCAGATTTTCTGCGGCCGGCTATAATTCGGTCCGCCGTCGGGAGACTGATGCGATGGTTCGGTCGGTTTCAGTCCGGCCAGTTTTGGCGCAGCCCTGCTTCATCCGAAGTTCGATGAACACTGCATTTGCGACTTAGTCTACTATGCAAATTGGAATCACTTTATGGCCGCATCACATTGTCATCATCATCGTCGTCTAGTGGACCTTCGACACACGTAATCAACTTCGGTTGCGTCACACGCCAACTCTGTGGGTCGATGTCGTCGTCCTGCTTGCATTGATCAAGTTGTGGCGTCGCCTCAAGCGCGCGTCCCTGTGTCAACATCTCCGCGGCAACTCTGTCGGGACGACCTTGGCATTCAGGCCATATTTCTTTAATTATTTAATTTACTTAAATTCATTAAGTAGAGGATTTTTTTTATATAAAAAATATTATTACCTCTGGCTTGTGCTATTTTATCTGTGCAGGCAATTGACTTAGATCGGGCCGCACTATTCCCTCAGCGTGGCGTCCTCGTCGCCCACCTCCATCGACCGAATTGTGTCGCCGCCTTGGAGCGCTGCCCTGTGTTGGCAGCCCCGCATCGTCGCTTCATCAACCAACTCGGCCGGAGACTCCAGTGTCACCCGGCGACCTGCTCCATCACCTCTTCGGAGTGTCGAGCTCTTCGCTTGGCCACAACGGGCTTGGGGGCTTCACCTCTTCGGAGTGCCGATCTCTTCGCTCGGCCACATCGGGCTTGGGGGCTTCACCTCTTCGGAGTGTCGAGCTCTTCGCTCGGCCACATCGGGCTTGGGGGCTGAGACCTTGTCCCGCACCAAGCTCGGACCGCGTCATCAATGCCGAACACATTAACCAGCTAAGTCGCTTTCGTGCTAAAAAACTTTCAGTTTTAAATTTCGTTTGGTCCGACCAAGCATTATACCTTTTTTGGCAAAAAGTTGTTTGTGAAAAAAACTTCCTTGTCCAAACTTTGTTTGTGACACACAAATTCAAATACCCCATTTACTTGGGGGCTTCCTTTATGAAGCCTTTCCTCTTGCAAATGATTATACGTGTGCGGCTTCGTTCCTTGTTCCTGTATTATGCCACAATATGCACCATGTTCACTTAAGCGATTTGCAAGCTGGGTTGCCTTGCTCCTGTGTTTACCTCTACGTTCCCGATTGTATGGCTAGGGAGTAAAGGGAGCACCTCTGCGATTGTCACGATCGGGTCATCCGAGCCGGACCTCAGACTGGGTGAAGCCGAAAGCTAGCGCTCTTACTGTTTTCAATAATGGTCGGCACACGACGGCACTCATGAGTACAAAAAATCTATTTGCACAAGTCTCACAGTAATAGTGAGCAACCGAAGAAAGGTATCGGTGGGGGTACTATTTTCTTCGAAGATGCTTCTTACACTTCGTTAGTAATATAGCATAAGTTCCCCTGGCGCTTTATGCATTACAGCCTTATGGCCTGATTGCCTGGTTATCGAAAACACCGTCGATATTCTCGACAGGGGGAGTACATAACACTTTTCGGTCTTTGACCGAAGAGGGAGAAGCCGACGGCCGGTTAAGACGCGTTCAAAGTTCTGGTGAACACAGATATGATATAAGTACTTTGGTACATACAATCACTATACATAAAATTCTTTTACCCAAGTAAATTGGGGGCTCTTAAAATTTATATGAGCTGTTTTATAGTAAATGTGTTCCTCTTCCTAGTCGTTGCAAAGTCTTTTTTCTATCACTCCTTTTTTCGACGCGAGTGTGTGGTCAATAGCCGGGAGCCTAATTTCCCTCTCAAGGCCGCTAAAGTTTGCTAAAATGGCCTAACGAGAAGTACTCCGCCTTCGGGATAGGAGGTTGAAGCCGTAGGCTGACCCGCTTGAAGTCTTGAGATAGGATGTGTCATGTTAAAGCATGGCAGAAGCACAATTTTTTTTCTAAGACCAATTTTCTGATTGGCACCGAACAATCGATTTAGTTCGGGCGTCGAGTTTTTACTGACTTTTTTTGGTTTTCCAATCCTATGGCACTTTTCAACTATTTGTGTGTTTTCCGCATAAGTCTCGCAGTGCAACGCCGGACACCTTTAGAGATTCAGCAAAAATTCTTGGATATTGCTATATATGCATCAGTTTCGAATTGTGTCTTCGGTCAATAGTTGGGTTGCCCGGCTCCTGTGCTTGCCTCCTATGTTCCGCTTTGTTCGGCTAGGTGTGCAAAGGGAGAACCACTGCGATTGTGCTTCCAGCTCGCATGGTTAAGCACCGCAGTGGAGAAAGCCGAAAACTGACTGTCACAATAAGCGTAAACTGGTCAGCAGTCCGATGACTGTATTAAATGACGGGACGTTCATAACATTGGCTGAAGTGTTTACGGCTTGACCTCGGCTATCGCCGAACACTAAGCGGGGGGGCTACTTGCTGGCCTCCCAACTTTAAGCTCTTATGACTAAGTGAAAGTTATAAAGCTCGCATATCTGATTGCCTCGTTTATGCCAACACAACCGCCTTCGGGCACCGAGACGTCGGCTAAGGGTTGTATTGTTATTTCGGAAACACCCTGCGTAGCATCTATAAGGGGGTAGAAGCCGACGATGGGCCACTTTCAGATTATAAACGGTCGCAACGGAAGTGAAAATTTGGGTTCATTTAGACCACAGAGTTTGGAAGCTTTCCCCGAACTAAATCCTCAGTATTTTCCTCCCACATTGGTCGGAGCTGAGGTTTCATGATCATGCTTAGCATGACAACCCAAAGAAAGGAACCGATAGCGGGACTATTTTCTTTGGACGATGTTTCTTATGTTAAACAATAATATAACATGTCTCTCTGCGTACCTTTGTTTATTAAACCGTATTGCCTGATTGCCTTGTTTGCCGTAAATCTTTGCCCTAATAAAGGCTTTATAAAGTAGGACAAACACTCCTCGGCTGCTGGCCGAGAAGTTTGAAGCTGATGGTCGGTCAACAAAGTTTTGTACAATGCGGATCCGAGCATTAATGATGTAAAGTACTTAGATACATAGAGTCATTACACATAATTTGTGATTTTACTATGGATATCGATCCTTAATTCAGCCTCCCGTGCCCGCATTAAGGCTCGGGGGCTACTAGTTTTCGGGCTTATTATTCACAAATATTAAAAGGGCACATCGATCCCCTGATCTAGTGTTGCCACCCGACCAGTGTCTCGGGGGCTACTGCATTGACAATCCAATGCAGAAAATGTAAAGCGCAATATAGTTTTCGAGGAGATTATAATCCTCAGGTTGGTCGGCCGCACCCAACCTGAGTCTCGGGGACTTTGCACACCGTGTTTCTATTCCTAAGTATGCTGCCGAGCTAGGAATTGATCCTCAGGCTGATTTTATGAATCGACCTGAGTCTCAGGGGCTACTAGGATCAGTGGTTTGATTTTTTTTCCTTCAGGCGCATCCCGGATATTAGGCCAACACACACCTTGAGGGCTACTGGCTATACATCTCGACAGATATTACATTGCATAATTCAGAATTAAATTCATAAAAATCAACCCATGGCCCAGGAGGTGCACCACCTCGGATACAGTCCGGAGTTGGAGCTTGGATATAGTCCGGCGTTGGAGCTCGGATACAGTTCGGCGTTGGAGCTTGGATATAGTCCGGCGTTGGAGCTTGGACATAGTCTAGCGTTGGAGCTCGGATACAGTCCGGTGTTGGAGCTTGTACATAGTCCGGTGTTGGAGCTTGGACATAGTCCGGCGTTGGAGCTTGGACATAGTCCAGCGTTGGAGCTCGGATACATTCCGGCGTTGGAGCTCGGAAGCGGTCCGGCGTTGGTGCTCGGCTGCTAAAGATACCTCGAATGCAGTCCGGTGTTGGAGCTCGGACGCAAGAGGACGTTGCCGCTCGGGAACAACTTCAAACCCGAGGTATGGCATAAAAATAACAAGGCATTGATAAAGGCCGGAAACTTAAAGGGGCTCCTTGGATACCCGACATGTAAACTCTTCGGATTCACTTTGGCGATCCTCAAGATCGAAGATGGGAAGATTTGTTGAACCAGTTTTCAAGACCGACGACCGAAAATGAAGAACAGTTCGGAAGAATCAAGGATCGTCCCCAACTTGAAGAACGGTTCAGGGGGCTACTGACGGTGTCCTGGACTAGGGGGTACTCACCACGTCGTCTCCCAATCAGTTAATTGGGCTGAGGTCCCCCATGGCCGCATACTCATGGGCCAGTTTGGACAACCCCTGCCGCATACAAGGAAGACTCCACAAGACTTGGCGCCTAAGACAAGGACTCTCCTAAACCCTAGGCCTCTGGTGTCTTATATAAACCGAGGCCAGGCTAGTCAATGGACAATCTCATATTCATTACTACAATCTCGTGGTAGATACATGTACTCTTTACTACACCCATATGAAAACAATCAAAAATAGCATGTAGGGTATTATCTCTTCAAGAGAGCCCGGAGCTGGGTAAAACCCCGTGTCCATGTTACCATCGCTCCAAGACGCCTAGCTTAGGACCCCTACTACGAGATACGCCGAATATTGAACCGACAACGCCAGAGTTGTTATTGGAATTAGTGTGCAGTTACCGAATGTTGTTCGGAGTCCCGGATGAGATCTCGGATGTCGCGAGGAGTTCCGAAATGGTCCGAAGGTAAAGATTTATATATGGGAAGTCCTATTTTGGCCACCAGAAATGTTCGGGATTTTTCGGTATTATACCGGGAAGGTTCTAGAAGGTTCCGGAGTGGGGCCCACCTGCATGGGGTACGCACATGAACGTGGGTAGTGGGGGCAAGGCCCCACACCCCCGGTCAAGGCGCACAAAGATCCCCCTTCGAAGGAATAAGATCATATATATCCCGAAGGGATAAGATCAAGATCCCTAAAAAGGGGGATAAGAATCCGTTCGGCGTTAGATCGGATCTTCCGCGATTTGAATCGCCGCGAGTACGACTCCCTCATCCGCGTTCTAGTGACGCTTCCGTTTAGCGATCTTCAAAGGTATGAAGATGCTCATCCTCTCCCTATCTTGTTGCTAGAATCTCCATAGATTGATCTTGGTGATGCATAGAAAATTTTGAATTATTGCTATGTTTCCCAACAATCCACTTGAGGGAAAATTGCTACTGTCCTACAAAACTCTGTGCTTGGAGGCCCAACATGTGTCTACAAGAATAAGGTTGCGTAGTAGACATCAAGCTATTTTCTGGTGCCGTTGTCGGGGAGGTTAGGTAAGCGACACTCACATCCCATCAACGAAGCTCTTTTCTGGCGCCGTTGTCGGAGAGGTGAGTGCATGAAGGTATATCTTTAGATCTTGCAATCAAATCTTTTAGTTTCTTATTTTATCACTAGTTTGGTTTATAAAAAGAAAACTATAAAAAATGGAATTGAGGTTGCGTCATATTATTCATCTTTATAATGTCTTTCATGAAAATGATGAAAAGGAAAATTGTGCTCAATTGATAGAAGGAGAATTCTATAGGATGTTTGGCATAAAATATTTGAATGATGAGTATGATTGCAATGTTGTTGGTATGAATTCTTTGAATATCCATGATGCCAATGATATGCAAAGACATAAGCTTGGGGATGCTATGTTTAATGAAGATGATATTTTTAGTCCCCCAAGATTTGATGTGCAAAAAATTTATAATGATTGCATGCCTCCTATTTATGATGATTATAATGATGAAAGTGGATTTGGAGACGTCATGAATTTATTTAATGTTGAATCCACTATTTCGGAAGAGGTTTCGATGGATTATGACGAGAACAAAGTTGCTATCTATGATGATTATGGTGATGACATGTATGCTATAAAGAGTAATGATAATCATGAAACTTTTCATCATGATTTTAATTTTCAATCTCATGATAGTTATTTTGTTGAGTTTGCTCCCACTACCATTCATTAGAATAAATTTGCTTATGTGGAGAGTAAGAAAATTTATATGCTTGTAGATCGTGAAAAGATTCCTTTATGTGATAGTTATATTGTTGAATTCATTCATGATGCTACTGAAAATTATTATGAGGGAGGAACTTATGCTTGTAGGAATTGCAATAATATCAAGTTTCCTCTCTATGTGTTGAAAGTTTTGAAGTTATGCATGTTTTGCCTTCCTATGATAGTTGATTCTTATTCACGTGAATTATTTGCTCACAAAATTCCTATGCATAGGAATTGGGTTAGGCTTAAATGTGATTTCCATGTGATTCATGATGCCCTTTTTCATGTTTTATTTTTTATTTTTTATGCGAGCATCATTGAAATAATCATGCCTAGCTAAAAGGCATTAAAGAAAAGCGCTTGTTGGGTTATCATGTTTTATGCTACTGTAGTAATCATGTTTTATAGTTTTTGTTTCAATAAAGTGCCATGTAAAGCCTTTGAGATCATGTTGGGTGATAGTTGATTTGATCTTGCTGAAAAACAGAAACTTTTGTGCTCACGAAAGTAACTCTCATTTTTAATAGAAGAGTGATTTTGAGTTGATTCTTTTTGCAGAAGATTAATATACAAATTTCTCACGTGGTCCAATTTTGTTCATAATTTTTGGAGTAGCAGAAGTATGGTTTGAGTACATATTAATACAGACTATTCTGTTTTTGACAGATTCTGTTTTCAATGCATAGTTGCTTGTTTCCTAGTTTCTAGGGCTTATATTGCTCAATATAAATTGTAGAAATAATATGCTAAGTAGGCATTGTGTGGAAACAATTATGAATGTTGTCTTTGACAGTAGCAATAGTGAAATGGTTCTATGGGTCTGGTGTGGGCTCATGGTGGCGAGGGCAGGCAGACTCTGGGCCTGCTTCTAAGCTCGGCGGGCATGGGCGAAGCCCACATTAAATGACTTCCGCGGTCTAGACGGTTGCGGGAATTTTATGGGTCGGCGTTGGAGATGCCCTACCTCTTCTAATCGCAATGAGCATAGTACCCAACGCTTTCGTCAAAAAGAAGAAAAAAGTAACCATTACAGATTACGGTTGTATCTTTACCAAAAAAAGTTACGGCCGTATCTTTTGCACGCCCAATTTGGAAAACCTGAAACTTATTTGTTCGGGTATGGTTTAAGGGCCCACAGCATGACAACACCCCTAAACAAAAAATCTACTTGCACCATTCTATATACTCCCTCCGTCCGGAAATACTTGTCATTGAAATAGATGTATCTAGATGTATTTTAGTTCTAAATACATCTATTTTCATCCATTTTGATGACAAGTATTTCCGAACGGAGGGAGTATCTATCTACACTAGAGGCTAACACGCGCTTCGCCGCGCCGTTTTTCACTCATGAAATCAACTCTTTATATCTATAGATTATTGTGATCAATTGTTTTGTTTTGATTTTATTTGTGTTGGCTTTTATGTTTTTATTTTTTATTGGAGGTGTTTTTTGTTTCGTGTTGGTTGCTGTTGGAGTATTCTTATCAAAAGAAGAGATGAGCTATTCGATGTGTGGTGTGAAGTCCTTGCACATTTTGTCCTTGTTGTCAGTCCGTGGTGATTGTTTGAGCCTTTTGGGAGTTCTTCTTTCACGCTAAACCCATGGAATTACTAATGTGACGCTCACATGGGTCAGCACATGAAGCTCTTGCTTGCTAAGCTTAGCTCCCTGCTCCTCTTGCTTGTTTTCTTTTTTTTTTGCTCACCCCATTGCTAGCTCGGAAAAACTCACCTATCTTTTTTTATTTGAAAATGTTAGTTAAATTAAATGGTGTTTACGAACTTTAAAATAACCATGAATTTTAGAAACATTCATGAATTTAAAATATGTTCACAAAATAAAAAATAAATTGAAATTTAAAAACTATTCACAACATTTAAATGACTGTGAACTTTAAAAATATCCACAAATTTAATCAATATTAACGAATTTGAAGAATTTTTAAATATGTTTTTATTTTTTAAAGTACACAAATTTTAATAAGTGCTCATGAATTAAAACATAAAAAAACAAATAAAACTAAACAACACACACTTACACGTGGGGCCCTAGCCCGACAACCCTCGAAGCAAGAGAGTGCTTCAATTCGAGGCAAATTTAATCAATATTAATGAATTTCAAGAATTTTCAAATATGTTTATATATTTTTTAAAGTACACAAATTTTGATAAGTGGTCATGAATTAAAACATGAAAAGAAAGAGAAGAAGAAATAAAACTAAACAACACAGTTATGCGTGGGGCCTTAGTGACCGCCATAACCCTCGAAGCACCAGAGCGCTTCAATTTGAGGAAGCTTAGTATCTCTACTAGTGGTTGGGGCGCCACCCGGTGGCGCCTCCTAAGAGAAAGTTGGGGGCGGTGCCAGGTGGATTGCGCCCCTTATACTCACCTGTTTGTACTATGTAGTGTTATTGCATTAGACTCAAAGTACATCAATATGAAAGTTGGTGACTGGAACAATAAGACAGAGCTATACAACACATTCAGAGAATGGATCGGCCTTAAAAGAATAATAGTGACATCATATATACTAAGAGGCTTGTATGAACACAAAAGCAATAGTCGGTGGTTCAAAAGTGACAAAATGATAGGACATGCTAATATAAACCACCAACTAATTCAAAAAGTACAGCACCACAGAGGATATGTCAAGAACAAATCAACAAGAGCAGCGCGCGGAACGACCTGTCAATGATGTGCAACATCCTAATCCATGGAATGACCCGTCAATGATGTGCAACATCCTAATCCATGAGAGCCGTGTCTCCTACTAGAACGCCTGATGCTAGATTAGTCCCCGAAGATGCCCCCGCTGGGCAGTGGAAATGAACGGCTTCCAACAAGGCAAGAACACAAAACATGAATATAGGAAGAGGCAGAAGCAAGGAGAGGAGAGGGACCAAACGGCGGCGGCACTTACCTTTTATCTGCTGACCACCGTATCATTCGTCATCGTCACCTCCCACTCCTCGCCCACCACTGCTGATCAACACCGCACTGTCATATTCATGTCAGTACTTCAATAAAAGTGAATTTTCTCCATATAGGGCTTTGTGCTTCTGCTACTAGAATGCATCTACGAAGTCCCTATATAGTATCTGTGACCAAATTTACTCCTCTCCAACGTCCATAATTACCATCTACTCCCTATGTTCCTAAATCTCTTAGATTCTGACATGAACATGATACTATACTGACCTGGTGTACTGGCATTGTTTTAGAATGACGAGGTGGTCCTCACGCCCTGGCGTCGATCTATTCTAGCTCCTCGCCTCATGCTCCGCATGGATCTATGCCCGTCTTCCTTTCTCCTAGTATTCCTCCTTGAAGCCGTTGTCGCTACCACCAGGCCCACATCAATCAGCGGCCACCATCTCTATGGTTTCGCATAGAAATGGGGCAGAGCGGGTGGGTGGAGCAGTGGCCAAGGGAAGGAAATGGGGTGAGGCGGGGCGTCAAGCAAGAACAGAAATTAAGTGTATTTTAGTTCAGAGATATATAAGTGATCTTATTCAGTTGAGTTAATCACATACTGAACAGTTGTTCACTAAGGTGAGAACCCTCAACCCAGCTGATATTGGATGTCCAAACTCAATCATTGCATCCCTAAACATGGAATCATGGTTGAGTTTTTAAGTCTCAAGAATCTGCGTAATTATGGTCATATTCACTGCCATTTTATTTAGATACGCAGGCCAATAGTACACTAATAAACACAGAAATTTCAAGTTTTAAGATTTTTTATAAAGAATTACTTAGTGTCAAAGCAAGATACAGGACTAAATCTGTTTATATGTTCGAGAAAGAAAATTACCAGACCGAGCTACACAAGCATGGTATAAAATTCATCGTTGCAAATTTGAGTCGATGCCCCTGTAAGGTTGTAACTTCAAACATCAAGTCATGTTGCATTTTCTCGACGCATTCCCGACATATCAAGATTCAATCACATAAATCCACAAAAATCTAAAACCTATAGAAAGATCAAACAGAATTAGTTCAAAGAACACTCTGAAATTTGATATGGGATGTCACCGTGACAGTCCTGCACTTGGGCCGAGATATGGTATGTATTGGCACTCTGATTCATGCTTCACTTGCAATAATAAGGATATATTCCCAAGCATCCAAAGTTCTGGAACTTGAACAAAACCTCTAGAGAGGCGCCAACCTTCTCCAAAGCAAGGCATATTATGTTACCAATTCACTACTGCTAGTTGGACGACAATTATGAACCCTTGGCTTGCATTCAGAACAAATGGCATGACCATTGGAGAACGGTATGCACAAATGTGACAATAGTAAAAGAACCTATAGACACATTCATAACTTTCTTTCTGAGCTTAAGGATTTGTAGTGTAAATTCTAAATAATGAGATATCAGCCCTCCTTGTAGAATCAATTGACAAGGAACAGTCTAGACAACGTTGAAAATGAAAAAGGAGAGCGTGCAATCTGTAAGTTCAAAATGTTTGCAAGGTGCTAGTCGGAGGTAGGCCTGATGCATCGGGTGGTTAACTGAAAGGAAGGGATGTCACCTATTAGCGTGAAAGGGATTCATAGAAAAAGGTCACAAACCAAAACCCTATTTTAGCTTTGCCTACCTTGGTCGGCAATGTCATGTTCTTTTGCAACTGGGTATTCTTATATATCGGCATACACATAGAAAGCCAAAAACCTAGAAAGGCTAGTAAGATACAACCGAAATGCTATAGTTAAATGTGATTAGTTCGGCAAGAAGACATACCTGATGAATTGGAGGATACATGGGATCTAAACAAATGGGGCATTCCAATAGCTCATGCCCATTTCTAGAAACTACGACATTTGGATTCTGTGAATGCTTGATAACATGACAAGGATGGCTGCAATCTGATATAACTCTCAAGACAAGTATTATCAGTAACATTGTGTCACCAGTGATACATAAAACTGATACATCAACCTGATAACATGAATTAATCCACAAATATATTCTTCTTGGGAGAAAAGATATATGTCAGTGGCGATACATAAAGGATCTATCATGAGTGCTTGTATCCACTATACAGAGAACATTTCTCTCTGTCAAATAACCTCATAGTAAATTAAATATATTTTTGGAATAAAAACCTGATCTAAGTCCACGGGGTACCAGGGAATAAAATCGTTGGGGCACTGGAAAAAAACATTCAGCAAAAACACATTCCTCGAAGTGAGAAATATTCAGTCCAAAACTATATCAAGATTGAACCTCATACAATTTTCAAGACATGTCATTTATGCTTCTCTTGTATGACTTTCCAATTTCTTTGCTTTCAAAACAAACATATATTGGATGAATTATGAGAACTAACCAGAACTATCTGCATCAGATTGTAGTTACACACGATGATTGTAAATTATTTGACATTATATCCAACTACTAAAATAATAAGGAGAGCTTACGGTTGGAGAGACATACACAGTCTAGAGAAAAAGGGAGTGGATTCACAGCTTTGTGCTCAGCGTCACCAATGCAACTGACCCATACTAATGGTGTCACCTCTAGAGACCGCAACAGTAGGTTGCCAAATAATGGTGCAAGAAGTTATAGTAGCAGCCTTGGAGCTCCACGGCGAAGCTGGTACATAAAAAGAGAATCACACTGGATATTGTTCTTAACTTTCTAGAAAAGAGAAAAAATTGATTGAATTCCTGTTTTTTACACGCAGTATAGCTAGCCACAACATGCCATGGACACTATGAAGCTAACCTTTGTGGCACAGGATTTTTTGTGCCTATCCAGAAGTACAAAAAATATTTCTTTAGGATAGATCGTTTGAAAATAATTCCTTGAAAAAATTTCTCTAGAAGCCCATAAACAAGTCAGGGAGAAAAAGAAAGGAACATCACATGCATCTAGGAAAAACACATGTCTGGAACAACCTCTATGTGGTGGTAAATTGCTAGAAAGGAGAGAAATAATGCATGTTCTCCCAGATTTGTGAACGTAGTTGCATCACTACATGCATACATTGTTCCACCAAGGATGCATATACAGTCTGCATTAAGGCACACATATCCCTCTTCCAAAAAAATGAAGCAAGCAATGTATTGTATCCGTCATATGAATGATATGCTTGTAGTCAATTAAGTACAAAGTTTAAACTAGAAATCAAGTGGGATAAAATTTGAAACCGTAAATCCAAAGAACGAACTGAAATTCAAGATCGTCAAGACGATAGCAGGCCAACCATTTTTTGTGAAGTTGTCGTACTCAAAATCTCAGTCAGTAATGCGACCAGTGAAGTCACGTAGCACCTAGGAAAAAGCATAGATTGATTTGCTTAAATTAAATGAGATTTAAGTGGCAATTTCTTTAGAGAATAAGTGAAAAAACTGCACATAAAATTTGGGCAGGGAGGGTGGTATCCTCAACATTGTTTCCATATGAGCAGGGGGAAATGTTATAATCTACATCACCAGCATCCTCTTTTATCCCCTCTTCTTTGTGTGCATTAATTAGTACATTTTTCTGAATTCTGCTTGTTAAAACAGGGCCATGCTAACAACGTGAAACTAACAAAAGGTTGATTGTATCCAGAACTTGATAATAAATAAAAAGCTCTTGACTTCACTGCAAGAAAAAGCAGGAAGATGTTAACATGAAGCTGGCTATATAACATATTAATATAGTTTAGGATCAAAACTGAAACAAATAAGATAGTTTTATTTTGCTGCTGGTGTTATTACTATTGGATGTGATTGCACAACGTGTATATTCACTCCTAAAGTCTCAAATGTTACCGAAGGAAATACTGAACATTGGCAAACATACACACAAGAAGCATCTCCATTCACAAGTACACAGAACTTACTTGGCAATAAAAGTACTTGGAATTTTCTTGCAAAGTTAACATGTTCAAATGTAGATAAAGGTGGCATAGTAATATCTACCTATTGTACAAACTGTATGTATCTTGCAACACCATATTTGAATTGAGTTCCGTCTCAAGAGAAAACAAGATAATTGCCAGACATTGTGACACAGTTCTGATTCTTCTTATATTCCACCAGTTTGGGGTGACCGGGTGAGGAACATTGTTTACCAAGTATGGAATTCAGAAAAGAGATTACCAAAGCATTAGTAGTGAGCTAATTAAACCTTAAGCTACAGAAGGCATTCACTAAATCAAGGTAAACAGTACAAGATGCACTATCTGCCTTGAAATCTCATAATGGTTGAAGGATCAAGGGTCCTAATACTATCAGATTATGAATCTGAACCTTCAAACCATATAGATTTTTCTCTGCTAATATTTCACAGCTGCAAGAGTCCTTCTTCACTACCAATGATGCCCTGATGTATGGATAATAATTAGACTTGTCAGCACACAAGAACTATGAAAGCAAATTACCTCCAAAGGAATCAATAATGCGAGGCAACTTCTTTAGGCAAGCATCCAGATGCATACCAGGAAGATGGGCTGGAAGAGGCGGAGCTGGGTTGACCGCCGCCACATGCGACTGTGGATTGAGTCATCGGCCACATTTAGGGCCCTCCCGCAGGCCGCCTCCCAGGCTGCAGCGGCACCAAGGAGCCCTCGGCAGCAACGGCGGCGCGGGGCATGCTCAGCGGAGAGATCGGCTCCGGTGGAGGTTGAACCCTGTGGAGACGGCGTGGCACGCTGAGGGACGAAGGAGAGAGAGGCGGAGCAGATGGAGGCAGCGGCGCTGAGGTGGGAGGGGAGGCAATGCTCGATGCTGACTCGCCGCTTTGCCCTCACGCGGCCCTTTCCCTGCTCCTTGGCACTCCCATGGCTGCTTTGGAGTCTGAGATGATCAGTGGTACTAGTGACGTCAGCTTGGAGGTCTGTCCCCCGTCCTCCCCGCGTATGGCCTCACACCCATCGCCCGGGCGGCACCTCCTCCATCTTCGCCGCGGGCTGGGTCGGGGGAGATCTCCCCGGTGGTCGGGACTGGGCTGGTCCCCCCTCCGGTGCCTCCTCGTCCTCCGAAGGGCAAGGGCCGACAGCGTTCGGCGTCCTCTCCGGCGATGATCACTCGGAAGAGCGCGCGGATCGACTTGGCTGCGTGTGCATCTGGTGCGTCCCCCAATGCAGTCGAGAAGGCCGCTCGCCGGGCTGCAGTCCGCAACTTGGACTCAGGTCCGTCCCAACCTCCCCCCCTGTGCTTTCGGCTGTTGATTGCTTACTTATGGATGATACATCTGATGGGGGGATCCCGGCTGAGGAGGAACCGGTGGACTCCTTCTCAGCGCTTGCGGCCGTTCCCTTAGGCCATCTGGCCCTTCTGGCCAATGACTCTGCGATGGTCTTCCGCGGTGAGAAGGGCCCTGCCCTCAAACAGATCGCGGCCATCAAGGCTAAAGAGATCCTTGACGGCCACCTTGCAGCCGCTAGGGCTCGCGAGGCTGCCGCGGCTGAGGCTGCCGTGACCCCCAGCTCTCAGCCCGTGGGGAGGGGCGATACGCCAGCTGCTGCCCTGGTAGAGGTTCGGGGCCGTACTGGTTCTCGCACGGCTCAGCTTTGTCGGGCGCTGAGCGCATCCATTGCGGTGGGGTCCAGCATGGACCCCCTCGAGGAGTAGTATGCGTGCACTTTTTTGGGATCTCCGCGGGTTCGGCCATGATGGCCGGCGACGCCAATTAGTGGACTACATGCGCGAGGAGAATATTGATTTAGTGGCGATCCAAGAAATGATGAGGACCGAGTTTTCTCTCTTGGAACTCGATCGATTGAGCAGACATTTGTTTGCTTGGCACTGGTTGCCATCTAGTGGAGTGGCGGGACACTCCGGTGGCATCCTTCTCGGGGTGAAGGACGCCACCTTTGAGGTTGGCTCCATGGACCGAGGAGATTTCTTCGTGCGTATGGAAGTTTGGGAGAGGGCAGTTAACTTCAACTGGGAAGTGATTGTCATTTATGGCCTGGCGGACCACAGTCGCTCCACCGCGTTCCTCGCTGAGTTGCACGCCAAGATTAGGGCGGCCACTCTCCCAGTGATCATTAGGGTGACTTCAATCTTCTCTGCTCCGTAGCGGACAAGAATAATGGTCGGGTTGACCAGTCAGGCATGCAATGTTTTAATGACTGGATTGCCGACCTCGAGCTTCGGGAGCTTGATCGGGTCGGAGCCCGTTTGACCTGGACTAGTAAACAGGTGAATCCGACCCGAAGTGTTCTGGACCGGGTATTTGTATCCCCTGAATGGGAACTTCGATTCCCCTTAGCTACTCTCCAGGCCATCACTAGGATTGGATCCGACCATGTACCCCTCCTACTATCTTCCATGGATGAGCGTCCCCGGCCGCCCCCTCGCTTTCGGTTTGAGGCGTTCTGGCTTCGCCATCCGGGATTCACTGCGGCCGTTCGAGACCATTGGACTGCGGCCCGTGCTGAACCTCACCGGTCTATGTCAATCATGGACGACTGGCATCACTTGGCCAAACAATCCCGGCAATTTACGAAAGGCTGGGGCGCAAATATTGGACGGGACCTACGGGTCCAGAAGCAGGCTCTGCTTATGGAGATCAGGGCACTTGACATTCGGGCGGACGGCCCAGGTCTGTCCTCGGAGGAGTGGTCCTTGAGGTATAGCTTGGAAGATACCCTCACTGACATCTATGCCAAAGAGGAAGAATACTGGCGCCATGCTACGTCGTGAGCTTGCGTTGGTTTTCCCCGAAGAGGAGAGGATGATGCAGCACAGATGGCGTAAGTATTTCCCTCGGTTTTTGAGAACCAAGGTATCAATCCAAGAGGAGGCCACGCGCAAGTCCCTCGTACACTGCACAAAAGCGATAGCTACTCGCAACCAACGCGATTAGGGGTTGTCAATCCTTCACGGTCACTTACGAGTGAGATCTGATAGAGATAATATTTTGGTATTTTGGTATAAAGATGCAAAGTGAAAAGTAAAAGCAAAGCAAGTAAATAAAGTGATGGAGATTGATATGATGAGAATAGACCCGGGGGCCATAGGTTTCACTAGTGGCTTCTCTCAAGAGCATAGATATTCTACGGTGGGTGAACAAATTACTGTTGAGCAATTGACAGAATTGAGCATAGTTATGAGTATATGTAGGCAATGATCATGTATATAGGCATCACGTCCGAGACAAGTAGACCGAAACGATTCTGCATCTACTACTATTACTCCACTCATCGACCGCTATCCAGCATGCATCTAGAGTATTAAGTTAAAAACAGAGTAACGCCTTAAGCAAGATGACATGATGTAGAGGAATAAATTGATGCAATTTTGATAAATACCCCATCTTGTTATCCGCGATGGCAAAAATACAATACGTGCCTTGCAACCCCTTCTGTCACTGGGTAAGGACACTGCAAGATTGAACCCAAAGCTAAGCACTTCTCCCATTGCAAGAACTACCAATCTAGTTGGCCAAACCAAACGGATAATTCGAAGAGACTTGCAAAGATAACTCAATCATACATAAAATAATTCAGAGAAGAATCAAATATTTTCCATAGATAAGCTAGTCATAAACCCACAATTCATCGGTCTCAACAAACACACCGCAAAAAGAAGATTACATCGAATAGATCTCCATGAGAGAGGGGGAGAACATTGTATTGAGATCCAAAAAGAGAGAAGAAGCCATCTAGCTACTAGCTATGGACCCGAAGGTCTGAAGTAAACTACTCACACTTCATCGGAGGGGCTATTGTGTTGATGTAGAAGCCCTCCGTGGTGGATGCCCCCTCCGGTGGAGCTCCAGAACAGGCCCCAAGATGGGATCTTGTGGATACAGGAAGTTGCGGCGGTGGAATTAGGTTTTTTGGCTCCCCTTTTGATCTATTGAAGTGCGAGGTATATATAGGAGGAAGGATGCGTCGGTGGAGCGTTAGGGGCCCACGAGGAGGGGCGCGCCAGGCGCGCCTCCACCTCGTGACCGCCTGCACTTCTTGGAGTAGGGTCCAAGTCTCTGGATCACGTTCGGTGAGAAGATCACGTTCGAAGGTTTCATTCCGTTTGGACTCCGTTTGATATTCCGTTTCTTGAAACACTGAAATAGGCAAAAACAGCAATTCTAGGTTGGGCCTCCGGTTAATAGGTTAGCCCCAAAAGTAATATAAAAGTGGAAAATAAAGCCCATTATAGTCCAAAACAATAGATAAAGTAGCATGGAGCAATCAAAAATTATAGATACGTTGGAGACGTATCAGGCATCCCCAAGCTTAATTCATGCTTGTCCTCGAGTAGGTAAGTGATAAAAAGAGAATGTTTGATGCAGAGTGATACTTTGGCATAATTTCAATGTAAATCTTCTTAATTGTGATATGAATATTCAGATCCGAAAGATTCAAGACAAAAGTTCATATTGACATAAAAATAATAATACTTCAAGCATACTAATCAAAATAATTATGTCATCTCAAAATAACATGGCCAAAGAAAGTTCATCCCTACAAAATCATATAGTTAGGCTATGCTTCATTTTCGTCACACAAAGATGTTCCCAACTTCTATACCCCCGATGACCAGCCAAGCAATTGTTTCATACTTAAATAATCTCAAACTTTTTCAACCTTCACGCAATACATGAGCGTGAGCCATGGATATAGCACTATGGGTGGAATATAATATGATGATGGGGATTGTGTGGAGAAGACAAAAAAGGAGAAAGTCTCACATTGACGAGGATAATCAACGGGCTATGGAGATGCCCATCAATTGATGTCAACATGAGGAGTAGGGATTGCCATGCAACGGATGCACTAGAGCTATGAATGCTCAACAAAAGAAAACTAGTGGGTGTTCATCCAACTTGCTTTCTCATGAAGACCTAGGGCATTTGAGGAAGCCCATCGTAGAAATATACAAGCCAAGTTCTATAATGAAAAATTCCCACTAGTATGAACAAGACAACTTATGAGACTCATTATATGAAAAACATGGTGCTACTTTGAAGCACAATATATGAAACTCACTACATGAAGAACAGGGTGCTACTTTGAAGCACAAAATATGATACTTACTACATGAAGAACATGGTGCTACTTTGAAGCACAAGTGTGGAAAAAGAGATAGTAGCATTGCCCTTTTCTTTTCTTTTTTGGGCCCTTTTGGGCAATGCTCTAATAATGATGATCATCACACTTCTATTGATTACAATATAAAGATTACAACTCGAAACTAGAACAAGGTATGACTCTATATGAATGCCTCCGGCGGTGTACCGGGATGGTGCAATGAATCAAGAGTGACATGTATGAAAATAATGCATGGTGGCTTTGCCACAAATACGATGTCAACTACATGATCATGCAATGGCAATATGACAAAAGTAAGGTATGTCATGATGATGATGATGAACGGAACGGTGGAAAGTTGCATGGCAATATATCTCGGAATGGCTATGGAAATGCCATAATAGGTAGGTATGGTGGCTGTTTTGAGGAAGATATAGGGAGGTTTATGTGTGATAGAGCGTATCATATCACGGGGTTTGGATGCACCGGCGAAGTTTGCACCAACTCTCAATGTGAGAAAGGGCAATGCACGGTACCGAAGAGGCTAGCAATGGCGGAAAGGTAAAAGTGTGTATAATCCATGGACTCAACATTAGTCAAAAGAACTCATATACTTATTGCAAAAATTTAGAAGTCATCAAAAATCAAGTACTACGCGCATGCTCCTAGGGGGATAGATTGGTAGGAAAAGACCATCGCTCGTCCCTGACCGCCACTCATAAGGATGCACAAGCCAGGTACACTTCATGTTTCAAATTTGTTGCATAACTTTAACCATATGTGCATGCTACGGGATTTGCTAACTTCAACACAAGCATTTCTCAAATTCACAACTAATCAACTAGCATGACTTTGATATTATCACCTCCATATCTCAAAACAATTATCAAGCATCAAACTTATCTTAGTATTCAACGCACTCGAAAGAAAGTTTCACATATCTTGAATACCAAGTATATTAACTTTAAGCAAATTACCATGCTATTAACGACTCTCAAAATAATCTAAGCGAAGCATGAGAGATCAAGTTTCTTTAAAACAAATCCACCACCGTGCTCTAAAAGATCTAAGTGAAGCACTAGAGCAAAAATTATCAAGCTCAAAAGATATAAGTGAAGCACTATGAGCAAATTATCAAGCTCAAAAGATATAAGTGAAGCACATAGAGTATTCTATCAAATTTCAATTCATGTATGACTCTCTCAAAAGGTGTGTACAGAAAGGATGATTGTGGTAAACTAACAAGCAAAGACTCAAATAATACAAGACGCTCCAAGCAAAGCACATATCATGTTGGTGAATAAAAATATAGCTCCAAGTAAATTACCGATGGAAGTAGACGAAAGAGGGGATGCCTTCCGGGGCATCCCCAAGCTTTGACTTTTTGGTGTCCTTGGATTATCTTGGGGGTGCCATGGGCATCCCCAAGCTTAGGCTTTTTCCACTCGTTGTTCCATAATCCATCAAAAGAATTCACCCAAAACTTGAAAACTTCACAACACAAAACTCAATAGAAATCTCGTGAGCTCCGTTAGAGAAAGAAAACAAAAGACTACTTTAAGGTACTGTAATGAACTCATTCTTTATTTATATTGGTGTTAAACCTACTGTATTCCAACTTCTCTATGGATTATAAACTATTTTACTAACCATAGATTCATCAAAATAAGCAAACAACACACGCAAAACAGAATCTGTCAAAAACAGAACAGTCTGTAGTAATCTGTAACTAACGCAAACTTATGGAACCCAAAAAATTCTACCAAAATAAGAAGACCTGGAAAATTTGTTTATTGATCAGCAGCAATTGTAATCAGTATTTTATCACGTTCTGGTGATTTTTAACAATTCGGGCACTGAGCACAAAGATTCTGGAAATTACAGCAAGATCAAATAACTATCATCCAAGAAGATCCAATAGGTTCAACTTGGCACAAACACTAATTAAAATATAAAACCACATCTAAACAGAGGCTAGATGGATTATTTATTCCTAAACAGAAGCAAAAACAAAAAAACTAAAAATAAAATTGGGTTGCCTCCCAACAAGCGCTATCGTTTAACGCCCCTAGCTAGGCATAAAAGCAAGGATAGATTTAGGTATTGCCATCTTTGGTAGGCAATTCTTCAATGAGGCATCTATCTTTCTTATAGATTTCTTTATTTCTAGTAATTATCAAACTTTTAGGCATAAGATCGAAAAATTCATTTGTAGCAAATGGTTCCTTAATGATAGTAAAAAGATCGGGATGAATACTTATAGATTTAAGATCCGCAGTTTCCTTACTAGATGATTCACCCTTATTTTTAGGAACATACATAAGCTTTGCAATTTTAGTGGGAGGACTTGGAGTATTCTTAACGGAAGAAAAAGCGGTTCCCAAGTTGGTAATGATACCCTCAAGTTTATCGATGCGAGTAGAATCTAGATTTATTTTCTCATTAACCATGGGTTCCTTCTCCTTAATATTTTTCAAAGTCATTCCTACCTTAGATCCATATTGGATCTTTTTATCTAAATTTTCAATGGATTCAATGGTAGCAACTTTGTTTTCAATAATTTCAAGCCTTTGCGTAACATGCTCCAAAGTTAACTTAGTTCCATTAACCAAAAGAGGAGGTGAGCCAAATAAATCTATTAAAGCATTATAAGAATCAAAAGTATGGCTACCCAAGAAATTCCCTCCGGTAATGGTATCAAGGATATATCTATACCAAGGATTAGCACCTACGTAAAAATTACGAAGAAGAACGGAAGTAGATTGCTTCCTGGTAGATCTATTTTGAGCATTGCAAATTCTGTACCAAGCATCTTTTAAATTTTCTCCTTCCCTTTGCTTAAAATTTAGAACTTCATTCTCGGGAGATAACGGAGAAGATAAGAGACTAGTCATGATGACAAGTAAGCAAACTAACACACGAGCAAACAAAAAGGCAACGGTAAAATGGAGGAGGAGATTGGGAAAGACAGGGTAAATAAAACGACAAGTGTGAAGTGGGGGAGAGGAAAACGAGAGGCAAATGGCAAATAATGTAATGCGAGAGATAGGGATTGTGATGGGTACTTGGTATGTTGACTTTTACGTAGACCTCCCCGGCAACGGCGCCAGAAATCCTTCTTGCTATGTCTTGAGCTTGCGTTGGTTTTCCCCCGAAGAGGAGAGGATGATGCAGCACAGTAGCATAAGTATTTCCCTCAGTTTTTTAGAACCAAGGTATCAATCCAGTAGGAGGCCACGCGCAAGTCCCTCGTACCTGCACAAAACGATAGCTACTCGCAACCAACGCGATTAGGGGTTGTCAATCCCTTCACGGTCACTTACGAGAGTGAGATCTGATAGAGATAATATTTTTGGTATTTTGGTATAAAGATGCAAAGTGAAAAGTAAAAGAAAAGCAAGTAAATAAAGTGATGGAGATTGATATGATGAGAATAGACCCGGGGGCCATAGGTTTCACTAGTGGCTTCTCTCAAGAGCATAGATATTCTACGGTGGGTGAACAAATTACTGTTGAGCAATTGACAGAATTGAGCATAGTTATGAGTATATCTAGGCAATGATCATGTATATAGGCATCACGTCCGAGACAAGTAGACCGAAACGATTCTACATCTACTACTATTACTCCACTCATCGACCGCTATCCAGCATGCATCTAGAGTATTAAGTTAAAAACAGAGTAACGCCTTAAGCAAGATGACATGATGTAGAGGAATAAATTCATGCAATATGATAAATACCCCATCTTGTTATCCTCGATGGCAACAATACAATACGTGCCTTGCAACCCCTTACATCCTTTGGGTAAGGACACCGCAAGATTGAACCCAAAGCTAAGCACTTCTCCCATTGCAAGAACTACCAATCTAGTTGGCCAAACCAAACGGATAATTCGAAGAGACTTGCAAAGATAACTCAATCATACGTAAAAGAATTCAGAGAAGAATCAAATATTTTCCATAGATAAGCTGGATCATAAACCCATAATTCATCGGTCTCAACAAACACACCCCAAAAAGAAGATTACATCGAATAGATCTCCACGAGAGAGGGGGAGAACATTGTATTGAGATCCAAAAAGAGAGAAGAAGCCATCTAGCTACTAGCTATGGACCCGAAGGTCTGAAGTAAACTACGTACACTTCATCGGAGGGGCTATGGTGTTGATGTAGAAGCCCTCCGTGGTGGATGCCCCTCCGGTGGAGCTCCGGAACAGGCCCCAAGATGGGATCTCGTGGATACAGGAAGTTGCGGCGGTGGAATTAGGTTTTTTGGCTCCCCTTTTGATCTGTTGGGGGTACGTAGGTATATATAGGAGGAAGGAGTACGTCGGTGGAGCGTCAGGGGGCCCACGAGGCAGGGGGCGCGCCGAGGGGGGCACGCCCTCCACCCTCGTGACCGCCTCTGGCACTTCTTGGAGTAGGGTCCAAGTCTCCTGGATCACGTTCGGTGAGAAGATCACCTTCCCAAAGGTTTCATTCCGTTTGGACTCCGTTTGATATTCCGTTTCTTCGAAACACTGAAATAGGCAAAAAACAGCAATTCTGGGTTGGGCCTCCGGTTAATAGGTTAGTCCAAAAAGTAATATAAAAGTGGAAAATAAAGCCCATTATAGTCCAAAACAATAGATAAAGTAGCATGGAGCAATCAAAAATTATAGATACGTTGGAGACGTGTCACGCCAGCGCGGCTCTTTTAATTGGATCCTGTTTGGCGATGCCAACACGGCTTATTTCCAGGCCATTGCCAATGGCCGTAGGCGATGATGCACCATCCCCATCCTTTGGGATGGGGACCGGTTATTACAGGACCCAGACGAGATCTGGGCTCATGTCGATGGGTTCTACAGAACTCTCTTTTCCGCTCGGCCGCGAGGGGGCCTCGCTCTAGCTGAGAACTTTTGGGATGAGCATCTCCGCGTCTCCCCTGAAGAGAACCAAGACCTCCTTAACCCCTTTGAAGAATCTGAGGTGGAGGCCATCGTCAAGTCCATGAACCCGGCCTCTGCTCCGGGTCCGGACGGTCTCCCGGTCCGGTTTTTCCAAACTTTCTGGACCACCATCAAGGGCGAGATTATGGCGTTATTCCGGGAGTTTTCGCGGGGGACCCTTGATCTATCCCGCCTGAACTATGGGATCATATCTCTAATCCCCAAGGTCCAGGGGGCTTCGGATATTCGACAATTTCGCCCAATCACGGTGATTAACGTGATATTTAGGATTTTAGCCAACGGGTATGCCACTAGGGCGGCCCTGCTGGCACCTAGGGTCCACCACCCGAACCAATCGGCGTTCACTAAGGGCCGATTCATTCTCGACGGGGTTTTGGTGCTTCATGAACTCCTCCATGAGGTCAAGAGAAAACACCTTCGGGCTGCTTTCTTCAAGATTGACTTCCATAAGGCCTATGATACGGTCCACTGGTTCTTTCTCCGTGAGGTCATGGAGAAGCGTGGGTTTGACCCATATTGGATAGCTCGGGTGATGCAGTTGGTTATGTCTCACCGTACTACTGTCAACATCAATGGGGAAGTTGGCTCCTACTTCCCCACCGCCCAGGGGGTGCGCCAAGGCGACCCCCTGTCCCCCTTCCTGTTCAACCTGATTGTGGATGCTCTTGCCACAATCTTGGACAAGGCACGACGGGCTGGGCATATCAAGGGGATCTACCCGCACCTAGTCGGTGACGGGGGTATTACTCATCTCCAATATGCGGATGACACCATCCTCATGGTTGAAGGCTCGGACACTGACATCCAAAATCTGAAGTTTCTACTTTTGTGCTTTCAAAAGATGTCGGGCCTCACAATAAACTTTGCCAAAAGCGAAGTAATGGTGCTAGGCTACTCAGGGGAAGATTCCCGACGCATAGCCAATAAGCTGAACTGCCGTCTTGGCTCGTTTCCGACCACCTACCTTGGCCTCCCGATTAGCGATTCCCGCCTCCAGGCAAAGGACCTTCGCCCCACGGTGTCCAAGCTCCAACACAGGGTCGAGCCATGGCAGGGGAGGTGGCTATCCAAGGCGGCCCGGGTCGTGTTGATGAACTCCTCTTGGTTAGCCTGCTTATGTACTTGATGGGATTCTATAGTCTGCATGAATCCCTTCATCAGGAAGTCACCAAATACTTGTCTCGGTTCTTCTGGGCGGGACCAGATAATAGACAAAAGTATCACATGATAAAATGGTCTGAGGTGTGCAAGCCAAAGGACCAAGGCGGCTTGGGAGACATCTCGTCTAAGCGGATGAACATAGCCTTACTCTCCAAATGGCTGTGGCGCATTGAGACGGGTGATGGAGGCTTATGGCTCCAGATCATCCCAGATTCCGACAGAGAGTACAAGTGGTGCCATCGGAGGAAGCTGATACTTGCGTGGACAGCCTCTGGCCTTCGCCTCCCGGACGGGTGGCTCCCAGTTTTGGCAGGCAGTCATCCAACTTATGCCGGTCCTTTGGATTGGAACATCCATCTCGGTGGGGACAGGCACCAACACCCTGTTCTGGCTTGACCTTTGGTCGGGTGACCGACCATTTGCCCAAAGTTTCAACGCGCTCTTCTCCATCTGTGTCCGGCCGCATCTATCTGTGCATGCGGCCCTCACTGACCTCGGGGTTATAGCTTTCCGCAGTACTTTTGGACCGTTAGAACGGGGCCAATGGGACGAGATGCTCCAATGCATTTCTCTTCACCCTCCCTCCATGGAGTATGATTCATTATCTTGGTCCCTCGAACCAAGTGGGAGGTTTTCTACCAAGTCCCTATACCACGCCATGCTAGCTACCCCGGGCCCAACCGAAATGACCCTTCTTTGGGAGATTAAGCTGCCGTTAAAGATTCGCATCTTTCTATGGCGATGGGTGCAAGGCCGTTTACCCTCGGGTACGGAAGTTAGAAAACGGAATGGTCCCGGGGATGGTTTATGCCCCCTATGTGGCGTACCGGAAGACTCCAACCATATCTTCTTTCGGTGCCCGTCTGCAGTCCTCCTCTAGAGCTGCATCAGGGAGGTGATTCGTGGTGATTGGAACCATGATAACCTCCCCAATCTATTTCAGGCGGTCCTAAGCCAAGAGGCCAGGACGCGCCCTAGCCTGTGGGTAGTTGTGGGGGCGATAGCATGGACTCTGTGGACGGCTCGCAATAAACTCGTGATTGAGCATGTGATTCCAACTCGTGCGACTGACTCTATCTACAAACTGTGTGGCTTCTTACAGCTATGGAGACCGCTCAGCAAGCGATGTGATCGGGACTTCATCGACAGGATAATCTCGGCCTTACGCACCACCGCTGGAGCATTGGCGCCACCGCTCCCGCCTCCACCACCTGAGCCGGACTAGTTAGACTATGATCCTTATTTTGGGGTTGTTTGGTTGTGCCCCCAGCGCTCCGTCCTTATTGTACTTCTGTTATGCCCTTGTGGTAACCTTTTTTTCCTTGGCTGGACCTTTTGTTGGCCGCGATTGTCGGATATTGTTGTGGTGGTTGCTTTATAATCTAAAGCGGGGGGAAACCCTATTTCGTGAGTAGACGAGATGAGGAGAAGACAGGGAGGAGATGGAGCAGTGGCGGCGGGAGGAAAAGGAGGAAGGAGCCTTCGTCAGGAAGAACTGCCTTTTTATCTCCAACATCGCTAGGTTTTACCTACAGTAATTGGATGACGTGGACACAGCGAGCGTTCGCCCTTGATGCACAGCTGAATCTTCTCCACTATCTCCATCTCCACTACTATTAAACAATCAAACAAGAACTTTCTTAGGTGCACCCAGTAATTAGCCCCATAACACCGCACGAACCATAAGCACCGTACGATTATACCCACCAATCTCAATCTAATGGTCATCCTTGATCTAATAGCTCTATGATGTGGACTTAGCAATTTCTGATGAGTGACCGTACTCCACCATCCAGAAGCCTTCCCTCGAACTACCGGTCCCGCATCCATACAATCACGCACCCGCATCCGTAATCCCTCCTTCCGATCATGCAAGGCACAAGGAAACTGATCTCGCATGGACTGCTCCATCTCCGGCACTGTCTCTTCTGTCCAACCCCATCTGGTGCCCCGCTCCACCCCCGACGGGCTAATGCCGGCCTAAGATTGTGCTTCGGCTAGAGCTGTTGCCCAGGCGCAGGCAGCAGCTCGGTGCAGGGAACGGTGATGGCCAAGGCGTGCACTCCAGCAGGGCTGGCGTGGATCTGGCGGAAGGCAGCATAATCGGGTCGACGATGGGCGGCGCCGGCGAGTCGGAGGGACGGCGGTGGGGGCTGAGCTCCTCCATGGCCTGCTGCGTTTCCAGGGAGAGAGAGAGAGAGAGAGAGAGAGAGAGAGAGAGAGAGAGAGAGCTTTGAAGGTGAGGAGATAGAGAAGAACGGAAGGAAGGGCAGGGGCGCGGCGGCCTCGACGGTGAACCTCCGGTGGCGACGGTCTCCGGCGAGAAGCAGCGCACGGCACCGGCGCGAGCCTATGGGGCGGCGGCAGCGGCGGCGGCTTGGAGCTGCGGGACATCGGACATTTTTTATACGTTTGGATGGCAGGCCAAATTAAAGGTTGTGCATATTGGGTATGTATGGATCGCTATCAAACCTGCTTACAAAATATTGGCATGATTTATCCTGCTGTTGGCTATATCTGAAGTATTACGTACCAAATCAATGATTCTTTGTGTTTTGAGGCTGCATGCATGTTGATTCCGTCAACACAACACTGGGATCCCTATAGGTAGAACCATAAGAATAAGACTGATCCTGTAGGCCTTCAATACCCATTTAGGAATTAGGACGTTCTGGGGGCACACGACAACCTGAATTTGTAAGGCGCCCCTGATTTAGTAGGTACTGTTTGTTTGCAAGTTTACATTGCCTGCAGATTTTGTTAACCACATCTTTGAGATTTTTTCCCCGTTGATTTTGGTACAGAAACCAAATTACAATACCCCTGTAAATTTTGCTTTGCTTTGGTAGGTTGGTACAAATTCATTCTCTAGACTGATAACATTTTGTTGGCAGTAGTGTCAAATTTATTTCTGTATGTACTTGCCTCTTTTCGTTTGTTATTAAAAAAAGACCTATTTTGATTTACAGGAATCTTGTAGGAATTTATCATTATGCCAAAATGGTCTTGATCTGCTATCTCTCTATCACCTCCTTGTTGATAGAAAATCTCAATGAGGTATGGCCCTTTTCTTTTCTTTATGCCTCCCTTGATGGGGGTTAGAAATTTCTTCGTATTAGCATGTACTTTATGCCTCCTTTTCTTTTCTTTATGCCTCCCTTGATTAGAAATTCTTGAAGGCTTCATCTTGGGAGTTGATTATAAATCTATTTGTATGACCTCTTTGTGCAGTTGTTTTATTTATCGCGAACTTAGAAAGTGTCGTAGTCTTAAGTATGATTCTAAGTTATCATTGCTAATTTGCTGGCAGAAAAACAAGTCTACGAGAAGGAGAACTCAACGAGAGGATAGCGAAGCTGGCCGGTGGTGTCGCTGTCATTCAGGTATTAATGGTGGGCATTATCTGTTGGCATGCTGCTCTTTTCCTTGATAACTTGTTGAAAGGAAGGATGATATGGTGACTATAACCCATGACTTGATAGGTGGGAGGACGAACATAAACTGAACTTAAAGAGAAGCTGGGAGTTGAGGATGCTCTAATGTAACTAGGTGAGTCAATCAATGTTTTGTCATTGAACATTTTGAGTTGTCAACTTTGTATTTGCTTTTCAAAGAAGCAGAATTAAGTCAATTAGTTTGTTGCTTCCTTAAACCTTCTGAATTACTTCTTCGTTTCGCACGCTGCCGTTGAGGAAGGTATTGTTGTTGGTGGAGTGTGCACTCTTTTCAAATTGGCTGCTAACGTTGATGTGTCAAGGATACCCTGGTTGCATAAGGTAAAATAAACGAATGGCATTGCCCAATGCTCCTAATACTCACAACCAAAACGGTCCACCACATGTGGGTCACAAATAATAATGTTGAACCATTGAGCATTTCAGTTTTCCCATTTAGATTGATTGCGAAGAATGTCGGTGTCGATGGCAGAATTGTTACCGAGAAGGTTCGATCTCATTTACTAATATAAAGTTCATATATTTCTGCATAGATCTGAATAACATAAAAGACGATGTCGTACCAGGTTCTTTCTAGCTGCAAGCATGCAATCCTTCTGTTCGGTAGTACGAGGACTTGATGGCTGCCGGTATATTTGACCACACTTAAGTCTACAGTCATGTACCTACCCAACACACTTGCTTGCATGCCATTCTGAAATGGATACAATAGCGCAGTTAGGGTGATGATGCAACTTGTGGGATCATTTATTCTACCTTTTCTAACTGGGGCTGTATTATATATTTTATAGGCAGAACAACCATTTTTCTTTTGGGAGATTTAGTCTTTGGAATAAAAGTGTAAAGATCTAATCTTATTATCACCTTGCATTTTATCCTATGTATATTTGGGATGTCCCATGTCTGTTTACATCATTTTATCCTATGTATATTTTGCCACTTTATCCAATGTATGAATTATCTTATCTTTGGTCCACTTTGCAATTCTAAATGATATATAATCTGAAAAAAATGTTCTCCGCTCTGTGGGCTCAAGTGAGCTTAAGCTGATCGTCCACTTGCATCTGATGGTAACAGGGTAAGATGTATGCATAACTTCAATTCTTCTCTTGCATGTGCTCAGAACTTACATATTGGTTGTGTGTAAATTCATCTCAAAAATCATTTTGCATAAAAACATTGGTTATTGAGGCCAAACAGTTTTTAAAATACAATTTGAACGACATGCTATTTTGTATCCATTTAATTTATTTATTTGCAAAACATATTTTAGTTTTATACCACGTGAACTCACTTGGTCAACGTTTGAAACATGCGTTGCACGTGCACGCTTACTAGTGTGTTTAATAGATAACCTAACCACTACATACGGAGCGTGAAGATGTTGTTGACTTTCGTATCTCAGGTGGCACGCTTTCTACCAATCATCTTTGGCAAGCGCCATAACCAGAAATAATTCCGGAGCACACCATCGGCTATGGTTTCATTCGGTTCGGTTTTGGTTCCAGCTTCTGACACTGCCAGGTCGTTGTCGTTGAATGCCTCCTAGTAAATGAATGAAACTTCCTTCTCCTGTAAAAAGAATGAAACTTTATCTACAAGCCTACGAGTACATATACAATTGTATACGCTCTCTTCTAGTTAGGTGGCATTTGTTTAAAAAAAAAAATCATGTTCTTGCTCTCTTGGGATGTGCATATGTCTGAATATTTTAGGTAATGTCTCTTAATTTATCATGTTACACGATGTTCGATATATGGGGCTTAAGATTTTCTTATGCTTGTAACCTGTGATTTGTTTAGTTTAATAGATCAATGAGTCAGGCCAGTTTCTTATATTGCAATTTAAGTGTAATATTTAGTTCATATACAGTATTATTTATGCATAGCAGTGCCTTGCAAATGACTACAGTTAGGTAAAAAATTAGAAATGTCACAAAATATTTAAAAGTGGGCAGCTGATAGACAGGCAATCTCTTACTCCATCTGTACATAATATAGAATAATTTAGTGGATCGCCTTTCACCTCCAAGCATCTACATTTATAATGATCTTACAGTGAACTAGTGTTCATTTCAAGAAAATGTACTCCTTGAGAAGTTGCAGTCGACTAAATAAATCTTGTTTGTAAGTCAAGACCTTGAGCAACTAATATTTATTTAAATATTAATTGAGCAGTTGCAAAGTTTAGAGAACATTAGCAAGTTGATCTCAAGATTAAACTTGTATTCGTTTTTTTACCTACTAATAAAGCTTCCGTCGGGTTCACTGTCCTGGCAATTTTGCAAAATACTCCCTGTGATTTTTGACAACTAACCCACAGTCACGTCCCTAAGTGAAATAATGGTCTGACGTGAAGAAAAAAAGGTCGCCCACATGCTCTCGCACACGCACGCCTACTTGCATCTCCCCCGTGGCTTCGCCTCGCTTGGCACCGGCGGCAGGCCACCCCGCCGCCCAACTCGCCTCGCATCGCATCGGAGGCCCACGACTTCGCCTCGCTTGGCACCGCGCGACAGCCTACCCCGCCGCCCAACTTGCCTCGCATCGCACCGAAGGCGGCCGGAGGCAGGCCAACCTCCACCCGACTCGCCTTGCCTCGCACCGGAGGCGACCGGTGGTAGGTCGGACCCCCTCCTGTTGGGGAACGCAGTAATTTCAAAAAAAAATTCTACGATCAAGCAAGATCTATCTAGGTGATGCATAACAACGAGAGGGGAGAGTGTGTCCACGTACCGTTGTAGACCGAAAGCGGAAGCGTTATGACAACGTTAACGCGGTTGATGTAGTCGTACGTCTTCACGATCCGACCAATCCTAGCACCAAAGATACGGCACCTCCGCAATCTGCACACGTTCAGCTCGGTGACGTCCCACGAACTCTAGATCCAACTGAGACCGAGGGAGAGTTTTGTCAGCACCATGGTGTGGTGATGGTGATGATGAAGTTACCGGCGCAGGGTTTCGCCTAAGCACTACGACGATATGACCGAGGTGGAAATCTGCGGAGGATGGCGCCGCACACGGCTAAACAATCAACTTGTCTTTTCTAGGGTGCCCCCTGCCCCCGTATATAAAGGAGCAAGGGGAAGGCCGGCCGGCCCTCCTTGGGGTGCCCCCAAGAGGGGAATCCTACTAGGACTCCAAGTCCTAGTAGGTTTCCACCTAAAGGGAGAGAGGGGGAAGGAAGGAGAGGGAGAGGGGGAAGGAAAGGGCCCCCCCCTCCTTGTCCTATTCGGACTCAAGGGGGAGGGGGCCCGCGGCTTGTCCTGGCCGCCCCCCTCTCTCTCCACTAAGGCCCATCGAGGCCTATTAGTTCCCCCGGGGGTTCCGATAACCCTCCGGCACTCCGGTTTTATCTGAAACTTCTCCGGAACACTTCCGTTGTCCGAACATAGTCGTCCAATATATCAATCTTTATGTCTTGACCATTTCGGGACTCCTCGTCATGTTCGTGATCACATTTGGGACTCCGAACAACCTTCGGTACATCATATCACATAAACTCATAATACCAATTGTCATCGAACGTTAAGCGTGCGGACTCTACGGGTTCGAGAACTATGTAGACATGACCGAGACACGTCTCCGGTCAATAACCAATAGTGGAACCTGGATGCTCATATTGGTTCCTACATATTCTACGAAGATCTTTATCGGTCAAACCGCATAACAACATATGTTGTTCCCTTTGTCATCGACATGTTACTTGCCCGAGATTCGGTCATCGGTATCATCATACCTAGTTCAATATCGTTACCGGTAAGTCTCTTTACTCATTCCGTAATACTTCATCCCGCAACTAACTCATTAGTCACAATGCTTGCAAGGCTTATGTTGATGAGTATTACCGAGAGGGCCCAGAGATACATCTCTGAAACATGGAGTGACAAATCCTAATCTCGATATATGCCAACCCAACAAACACCTTCCGACACACCTATAGAGCACACTTATAATCACTCATTTACGTTGTGACGTTTGGTAGCACACAAAGTGTTCCTCCGGTATTCGGGAGTTGCATAATCTCATAGTCTGAGGAACTTGTATAAGTCATGAAGAAAGCAGTAGCAATGAAACTGACACAGTCATAATGCTAAGCTAACGGATGGGTCATGTCCATCACATCATTCTCCTAATAATGTGATCCCGTTCATCAAATGACAACACATGTCTATGGTTAGGAAACATAACCATCTTTGATTAACGAGCTCGTCAAGTAGAGGCATATTAGGGACTATATGTTTTGTCTATATATTCACACATGTACTAAGTTTTCGGTTAATACAATTCTAGCATAAATAATAAACATTTATTATGAATTAAGAAAATAAATAATAACTTTATTATTGCCTCTAGAGCATATTTCCTCCACCTCCCCCTGCCACTGCCGCAATCTACCACCACCATCCTCGTCGCTCCCTCCCCTCGCCCAGCCCGATCTAGACGCCTAACCGGGAGAGGGGGAGGGGGTTGAGAAGGAGAGAGCACCCAGCCGGCAGCGGCGATGGCTCCGAGTACAGGTAGGCGACGGTGGCGACTCGGTAGCAGCGAGCGGCCGGTTCATCTTGTCTTCATCTCCTCGCTAGCTCCCTGTCCTTCACAGGTTCAAGATATGGCCTCTACTCCTCGACAGCCACGTCGAGCGGCCCATCCAAGAAACCAGCCCTTCCCCCCTGAGTCGTCCCGAGATGGTTCGGCTGGGCTGCCCCTCGTTAATACCTAAAGTTGCACTGACCTATTTGCGCAATTGTAGTCTTGATGGTATCCAATTTGATAGACTGAGAAATAATGTATAAAACAACTAAGCAATAGCAATTCTGAAAGAAAATATATTATACTAAAGCTGCGACAATTAATATGCATCGGAGGGAGTACCAACTTGGATCTAGAGATTAGAGATGCGAACATCTTAGTAATATCTAAAGTTGCATAAATGTATTTGTACACCGGTAATTTTGGTGATACGCAACTCGACCAGGTGAGAAATAATTTTTGGAAGAGCAAGAAATGGCAGTTCTGAAAGAATAATCTAAGAAGCGCAAAAAAGAAATCTAAGCAGGAATGTGACAGGGCGATCACGAAAGTTTCTCAGTCGTTTTGGTTGCTTACGTACGCGGATGATCACGGCAGGGGGAGCAGAGAGTACCCAGCACCCGTGTGTCACTCTGGGAACGTAAAACCAAATGGCTCAGTTCGGTTCTTTCGGTTTCGGTTCTGGCTTCGCGGTGGGTTTGAAATCCCTCCACATTGTCGCGTGTCTTCCTCCTCCTTATATAATCCCCACATGTACCCAGCTCTAAACCTCAAGCCAAGCTCGCTCATAGCTCCACAGCACACACGAGACGTGCAATGGATTCCCTCGCCTCCTTGATCAACCTCGCCGCCTTGATCTCCGAAGCCTGCCGCGACGCGGAGAGGCTGCCGGGTGCGCTCATCTCCTGCGGCGTCCTCGAAGCAGCCGCAGCCCTCTGCCTCGTCATCTCCAGAGCGCCGGGAGGTATATTTCTCCACCATGGCAGAGCACCCTTCTTCCTCTACTACGGCATCCTCGTCGCACTGGTGATCTTCGGGCTCCTCGAGGCGTCGGCCGGCTTCTGGGTGTCAGGCGATGTGGTCGGACGGCGTGCCGTCGGGAAGACGGTCCTCTGGCTGGGCCTCCTGCCCATCGTCTTCGTGGCTGCGCTTGGAGGCTCTGTCATTCTCAACAAGAAATAGTTGATCCCGCCTTTCCACGTTTGCTATCATGTACAGTAGTACCGACGCTGTTGTAATCTGTTCGTCTTTTTTTTAAGGAACATGGCGGTAGTTCTGCCTTTTCATGTTAGAAGAGGGAAAGGAAAATTCTCGAAAAAAAAGAGGGGAAGGAACCAAGTGCCTTTGTGTGTGTATACGTGCGCGCGCGCGCGTGTGAGCTTCGAGGTTTCATTTCCTTCCACCTCCTGTAGAGTATGTTGGTTAAGATGAGATTTGGGTATGAGCTGTAATTGTTGATGAATAACGAAGGATTTGTGTGCTGTTGTGCCTTCGATCCATAATATGGATTTTATCTTATTGAGCTGCATATGGAGTTGTTTTTTTTAAGGGATGTATATGGAATTGTTAGTAATGTGGTCTTCTCTGATTTTCCAATCCAAAAACAAGAATAAGATAAAATCCAGAAACTCGCGCCCCTCCCTCGCCCGCCCGCCCACTCGCCCGCCTTTCCCGCCCCGCCTCGCCCACCCGCCCGCCGTCCGCCTCGCCCGTCCCGCTCGCCGTCTTCTCTCCCCTTCCCAGCCGCTCGCCCCGCTGCATCGCCGCCGCCTCCTCCTGCGGTCGCTCGTCCCTCCTCCTCCACCCAACCCCTAACCCTAGCAGCTCCCGCTGTCGCCGCCGTCTACTTCGCCCAGCCTGCCGGACCGCCTCCGTCCACTTCCCCGGCGTCGTCACGGTCGTCCTCGCCTGCACACGGCAAGAGGAGCGCCCCCACCCTCTCCTCTCATCCTCCCCTCATCACGAGCCAGGACAGGGAGGGCCACTGTGGCCGAGCAGGTCAGGCGATGTGTCCAGATCACCGAGGAGCCACCCGCAAGGTCGGCCATGGCGCGACCGAGCAAAGCAGGTGAGGAGGGAGACGTTGGTTCCTCTTTCCCGCTGCATATATAGGTCTATATATCGTGATTCGTAGTCGTGGCCACCGTCCAGAATGCTCGGCGACGTGGATGCGTGGGGCGAGGCTGGGGATGTCGTCCCTGCGGTGCTGGTGGAGTCGGAGACCCGGTGATGGTGGAGTCGGAGCCAGGAAACACGCGCCAGCCCCGGTGCTGATGGGGAAGATGGGCACCCGCCAGATCCGTCCCCAGGCACGCTCCCTCCCCCCCCCTCTCTCTGCATTTTCTTTTTGATGCGGGGGCTCAGTTCGTCATCACAATAATCTTGGACCTCCCTTGGGTTCAGACAACATCGGCAGCGACGTCTGTAGTACTCCGACTGCTTGCCTGATCCCGCGGCGATACTGAACCGGAGTTTGTTTTTTCTCGCCTGATTTTGCAGGTCGGAATCAGAGCTGCCATGGGTTCAGACAACATCGGCACAAGAGGTACCACCGCTCGCTTCCTTGTTGCTTGTCTCGCCCTGTATTGTATCCCAGTTTGTGTTCTTCTGAACCAACATAATAATAATAATAAAGGATTTGCAACGATCTGCACAAAGGTATAAACAAATGATTCACTACTCGCGTGGCATGATGTGAGACAAAATTGATTTTGTTTTCTTTTGATTTTCTTGTGTGCACGTATTTGTAAAAGTAATCAGAAAAACTGAAAATTAAGAGAAAGATCATACAAAAGAGAAATGTTTTATTGTATATAGTGTGCTACAAAATATGCTGCGGTTAGTAACTTCTTCCTTTCCGACAGATGTTTGTGTTGTCGGGGTCGCGCGGACCCCACCCCTATGAGTGGTTTCCTCGGCACCCTGTCTTCCTTGTCTGCTACAAGACTCGGCTCCGTAGCTATTGAAGGTGAGATCAGTATCTTCTCTATATGCCCCCCTAAAGGTATAATCTGTTGACTCTGTTTAACCCGACACTCCGTCTTCATGTTAGATGTCATTTATTTTCAATTAGCATTGGGCACTGGCTGGTTTCAATCTTGCTACCAGCTGTTTGGGAGCCCCGGCACACTGATTGCGTTGTATACATAGATAGTTACTTGCTTCAGGGGAAATTTTAAACTTTCCGTCACCATGGATCTATGGCCATCTACTTTAGCTGCTATGTGATGATCTGATGCACTTGGCATATTAGGAGTTGATGATTTCGATCTAGAAGGAAATATAACTTTGAAATTGTATATTGAAAATTTTATCCTAATAAATATTTATAATCAGGTTTGATCGATTGAGACATGCTTCTAAGACAAGTACAGTAGTAGTTACATTAGCAATATGAATTTATCTTTGACTTGAAACCCTGAATCTTTTCTAAAGATGGATTGATGGTACTACAATTTATCCCTGCCTTTTTCCAAAGGATGCATGTCCGTCCCCTGTTTATTAATTGTGTGTTTCCTTACTTAATCAAGAAACATCTTAATATCATGGCGGGTATGCTGAAGAATATTTGAATATATAAATGCTTCCTTCTTTTGAATAATCTGGTTCCCTTTTGCTAGGTCAAGAAACATCTTAATTTCTCAGCCTCCATGGACACCGCCGAGATCCTTGACCATGGTTCATCGGGACATGTGCCATCTAGCAACAAAAAATTGTGTTTAGCTGTTCATGTAAACCAGAAAATCGTGTAATTGCTTCACACAGTAGACTGTGAATCCCAGGCAGAATGATCTTTGATGTTATGGTGGACCCACTTGATGTACTACTACTAAGTCAATCCATCCATTTATGTCATTTTAGCAACCAACTAATTGATGGTAAATCTGCGATGCATAATTTCTATAGAAGTATGTATGAAACTATGGTTTTTCATATATGTAATACCTCCTGCTTCAATCATTGCTCTTAGTGAGTTTATATTTTCCTTTTCTCATTCTTGGCCATATGTTGATTGCACATCACATCTGTCATTTTATATGCGGCCGACGTCGTCCTGTTTTTGCATGACTGGCGGAAATTATGCTGATCATTTCATTTGGCCATGAACTGGCCTTTTCTTGCCTCGCTGGTTCCTTCTCCCCTTAACGTGCACGGCTTTCATTGTCAGGCAGGACGCCGACCAGCCGCACAATTGCTTCCCTCATCCGCCTCTTCATCGTCAGGGAGGTCGCCCTCCAGCAGAGGAGGAGGCGACGAGGTACATTGGCCCATCTTTGAGCATGTGCCGAGTGACTGACAGGAGGAAGTGACAGGGTACACAAGCAGATGAATCAATACTGCAGAAGGTGAGGACAATTGTGTGATTCTCAGATTCACCTGAGCATCCCAAGTATTTGCAATGCTTGACTATTATGCAAACTTTTCTTTGCAGTGTGCATGTGTTGCGAGCAGTGATCAGCATAGTTGATTCATCACTGTTGTTCCTTTTGGTGTGACTATGGCTGGACTATTTGGTTTAATGATGAAGGAATGGCCATAGCCATGGGGATCTTCCTATTGCAGGTAGTTCCGAAAACACTATTGTCAAATATAGTGGAAATTTTTGTGAATAGAGCTGAGAAACATTGGAATAGTTAGGTGGCCAAGGAGCCAAGCATGTTTCTTAATTGGAGGAGTTGATGATTTTTTTCTTCTTTTAGTACTATGTCTGGTCTGCACCTTTAATATAATTTGTCTTTGTTTACTGTCTACATTAAAAGCTATGTTTTAGATGCTCTTAGCAATGCAAATGATGTTGATAAATTATTTTTGTTTTAGTTTTCATGGAAGTGTTTACATTTTACAGCAAACAATATGTTCATTGATGTTCTCCTTCCTACAGCGGCTCCGAAAGGAGAGGTACGAGTGTGTATGCGAGATAAAAGGATAAAGCTTCCATGGCGGTGTGGGCAGTTCTAACTTCTAAGGTCTACTTGAGCTCCTCTCAGTTATGATAGACAGTGAGGTTTCTCCACCTACGCTCTATTGACATATATAGATTATGCGTGGATATGAAATATATGCTCTACTATGATTCTTTTTCCTGTTTCTTTTCTTCGCTTTTCTGTTGTCATGCCAATATGTCAATGTGTTTATGTCTATAGGTCCTACGATGTGGGTAAAAGGGCAGTTTAATTGAATCATGCTTGGTTACAATAGGTTCATAATCTGCATCTCTTAACTCTCCATCGATGATCAAGAAACCCATTCTTTGATAAATTTTCATTCACTTGCATGTGTTTCGGCATTTGTGTTATGAACCTACGATCAATCCTTTTTTATGATACTGTACTGAACATCATACTAACTTTTATGATACTGCAGTGAAGTGCTAATCATGTGAGTGAATATATAGTTGTTTGCATCGGTGAATATTATTTTTCCCATAAATCTGCACATAATTTTCTATGCTATGTGGTAGTTTTTCCTGATTCTTTGCCATTTTATTCTAATATGATCTCTTACTTAGGTTGGTGTTGTACGGCTTGGTTGAGATCAAATTCAACGGAGACGGCAATTGTCAGGTCTATTTATGGGAGTCAATTTTCTGTTTACTTTTTAAGAATAGCATGTTTGGTACCCAGTACAAATCTTACTCTGCTCTTTCCAAATCTGGTTCCTTCTTACAGTAACTATAAGAATGATTTTAATTGCTAGATATATACATCAACGAGAACTAGTTGTATCTCTTTTTAGTGTTGTTACCGAAGAAGATGAAAAAAATCCTTGTCAGATCCTTTGTTATCACATTAATGTATTTTCATTCACAGCTTGGATCTCATTGGCTCATCATGAGATATATACTGGATATGAACTGAAGTAATTGTATTTGTCATGGGTTACTGCCATAGAACAAATGTCCTATCACCAGCTCTACGTTCCACGCGATGTTGTTCTACCAAAGAAACTAATTAGTTTGTCTATGATTTCCCCCTTCTGCCATTGTCATCATGCATGTACTATAATTTTCATCTGGACTTATTATGAATGTGGAGCTCTTGATTTGGTTTCTATGTGTCCCCTCTTTTGGGATAAGCCACCACTACTGCCTCATGATTATTGTTTGTATATATACGGCAAATGTGCTTCTGTTTTATATTAATAAAACACGATTTGATCCACCAGCATTATTGATTTTGTTAGGTATTGTCAGTTAACTGTGCCTCTTCTTCTTTACCCCTTATTCTTCTCCTTCTTTACCTTTGATGATTCAAGGATAGGCCTCCGTAACAGAGATTTAGAGTTGAACCATCTTTTCTGCTGGTTTCCATGACTCTCAGGTACCAACCTTTACTTTATACTGTTCTGCTGGTTTCCATGTATTTATACTGTTACTTTGCTACATGGTTCTCTTCTTTTAGTTGTGCAATCTAAAATATGGTTCTTGGACTGTTTCATGTAAGGCATTGGATTTGCTATAAGTCCGCAGACGGCAAGAGCATGCGTGTGCTTGCTCTATTACAAGACAAAAGATTAGATTTCATGTTCATAAGATAAAATGGCAATATTTAGGACCAGATCACAATATGGCTATGATACAAGATCTCATGGTCATGTATTAGCTGGTAGTGACGTCATGTTCTTTTGAGCCTAATTGTATGTCCGTTGATCTCTTTCTTTAGCAATCTATTGTATTAGTTACCACACATACACTTTTTAAACCTTACTAGGTTTGGAATTGGTATTCCACTACGTTTTGCCACCCGCTTCTGCAAGAAAGAATGCTTATAATAAATTTCATAATGTAACTTCATATGATTTCCAATTAACAAATTCCTACTGTTTTGGCATTCCAAATAGATAAAAGGAAGTCTACCTTTTATTCTAAGATTCAGATATCAGGCACAAACATAATGTATCATCCCTTATGACTCTGAAGCAATTCGGGTGTTGGTCTAAGTATTTCATACCTCTGTTTATTGAGCAGTTTATGTCTTATGCATGATTAGGGGGTTATCTACTACACACTTTTTATTTTAAATGTTAGCAAGGTAACCAGAACTATGATAGGACCATATAGACAGCGACCAAGTGATATTATAAATCCTTTTAGTATCTTTTTCATTGCTGACGTGTTCTTCCAATTATCTTGGTGCCCACTATTCTTCTTGGATGTAGGATTCCGATATTGCAATTGCAATAGTCCTCCCAGTTCACTCTTCTGAATTGTGGCCTGCTGATTTTTTATTATCCAAAAAGCTAGCAGATCATATGTTTACTCATGGACAACTATATGATGTTCTGTCTCATGTGCATTAAGAGAATTGCTAAAAATACTTACTGAAGATAAAGTTGTAGAATGTAGTATTGAAACACAGAATATCGTTTACCCTTAGGGGTATGCCTCTGCTGGGGCCTTTTGAGATATATGTGTACCATCATGGTCTTATATTTTGCAGTGTGGTGCCTTTTTTGTTTGTTTTGGGTTCAGCTTCCTTCGTCTGTGCATATCCTTTTGGTATAATCATAAAATGAGATAGTCGATTTCTTCTTCTTGGAATAGTGCTTTCGCTCGAATAATAAATGATTTCATGTAGGGAGAGGGGGCATATATCCATACACTACCCGCATCATGCTAATTGCATGTAATTTGTCTCTCTTTCATATATCTGTTGGTAGTTTTTCTTTTCGAGGTTGCTTTGTCCTCTCCTGATTATTCTTTTCCTGGTGATTAATTTCTAACTATTTGTTGTAGATGGCATTCAATGCACTGTCCTTTTGATGCGTTGGCTTGAAACGCATTATGATATACATTTAACTGTAGATGGCATGCCGCGCATTATGATATACATTCAACTCAGTTGCAGATATCATGCAAGTGACGAAACACATTATGATATACATTCAATTTGCTTACTCCACAGTTGCGCAAAAATTTCCTTGGTTCCAGGTTCTGAATACGTGTTAGGCCCTGTTTGGTTCATAAGTCCTAGGACCTTTTTGGTCCCAACTTATAAGTCACAAGTCCCTAAAAAGTCCCTACCTGTTTGGTTCCTGGGACTTATAAGTCCCTATAAAACCATATTACAACTACAAGTCCCTATAAGTCCCTCCTTGACAGTCTTATTTCATAAGTCCCAAATGCCCATTTTAAGTCCCTATAAGTCCCTCCTGTTTGGTTTAGATGGGACTTATAGGGACTTTTTTAAGTCCCTAAGCCAATAAGTCCCTGGAAACAAACACCCTCTTAATCCAGCATCTGTTTTGACCTTGTAAATGAATTTATCCCCAGATGTTTATACAGGGAAGGAGGCATACCATTGCTAGTTTGAATCAAACCAGTAGAGGATGCCACCGTCGATTATGCTGTCGAGCAATGGAACTGCAGTGATCTGGCAGTGTGACTGTTGACCTCCTTGACACCATTCACGTTCGTCGCTCTGAACCCACTCAGCAGACAAGTAACTCTTTATCCTTAAATTCCATTTATAGCTCTGTATCCTCAAAATCCTTGCACTATTCTCATGGCCGTTGAATACATCATGTAGCCCCACATAAATGGGTAGGAACCAAATAAATTTAATTTATCTTCAATACCCTCTCCAAAATATTTCTATTGTTTGTATTAGGAAGGATATATAAGAGTTGCTGCTATATATATGTTGTGAACCCGCCCATGTAGTTAATATTTGGTTCTTCATTTTTTTTCTTAGTTCAAGCCCCTGAGATAATGCTTTTAAATTATGAACTGACTATAGTTCAAGATTTAGTGAACATGGCAACATACATGGTGATCTTTACAACTTATTTATTTTTTCTATGGGGCTTCAAATATAATAAATTAGGAATAAATAATGTGCAGTAATCATGTTTCTTTTCTTATCACTATACTTCAGTAATGGTATCTACACAATGTATTCATACTACTATCATAGTGCAGTGTGAATGAAATGTGCTGCTTCTACTTGCATAAAAGCTGATATTGACATGCTCCTTAGCCATGTGATCTTCAAGGGCCTTTGGCTATGTGTATCACTTCACAGATTAAAGATGTAGCTACAATCATTATTAGTTTTTTGGTTATCTTCCTTTTAAAAAAAGCAACTTAGAGACCTACTGGCTGCTCTGGATCAAGATTATAAGCAGATTTCATATATTTGGACAACAGACAGAGATTGTGTTTCATATATGCATATGCATTTATTGTATAATTCAGTTCCGCCACCACATTTTTACTACCTACATGAATTTCCCCTATATCAGATATTAACGTTTGAAATTAGTGACATCTACTCAAATAAATATCCACAGGTTGGCATAGACATGTTTACATCAGCAATCTTTTCTTTGAGATATCTGGTGGCCTTTCATGTAAGTTCAATGTATCCATTTATCTTTCCATTGCTTTCTTGATTCAACAATAACAATAAAGGACCGCTAAATTGTACTTTGTAGAGAAAGGGATGACGTACACCTAGGTTATATAGGCTAAAGAGTATCGATAGTCTGACCGCACATCATTTTTTGTACACTCAGTAATCTTTAATGGTTTATTAACACTAGCTAATCCGAAGTAGATGTTTGTTATTTGTTCCCTTTTCCTTAATTATCAATAGAATAATGATCTTTATTTTTATCTGTTTTGTAGAACCATCGAATTCAAGTCATCTTTGAGTACAGGACATCTTCTGAAATTCGTGCCATCATGCTTTAGTTTCCCACATGGGCTGAGATTATTCAAATAAAAAGACGGTCTTAGGCACAAGAGCATGATGTGCTTGCGCCAGTTGTTTTCACACCAAGGCCACGCGGTTGATCATCTAAGCACGCCTATGAAGTTGACCGACAAGGCAGTTGGATAGAGCTACTAATTAGTATGCCTAATAGCTATTGCTTTGTAGTTTGACCGCCTCTACCGTCAGTATGCCTGGCTTTTGCTTTCTTATTATGTTCCTGCTATTAGTACTTCCTCTCTTGTGTTCGTGCTCTTAGTATTGAACTTAATGTTTAGTTATTAGCTTTTGTGGTCTAATGAACTAACTGAGTTTTTATAATTTCATGACGATGTTGAACTCGATAATATCTTGCTTCTTACTGAATGATCATTATCTGCTTGACCATATTGTTGGGACCGGCACCCTTGCGCCAAGGCGCGGTACTGATCTAGTCTATCTATATACGAAAAAACACACCCCAGTTGTAGAGGAAGCAGAAGGGAATGAAACTCGTCCGCTCGGCCTGTTCAATTTCACTAAAAATATGGGCCGAATAGCACTAGCCTGGCCCAAAGTTTTGAATGTCGCTACAGGCCGAACTCAGGCAGCCCATAAAGTTTTGTGTGCTCCATGATCATCGACTGAAGCTACTAATAAAATCTGTCTAAAAAAAGCTACTAAAAAAATTGATCATCGACTGAAAGCGAGTTAATTGCAGGAAGGTACCATATTTGGGGCAGGAGTGACGGATCAGTAGCACTATTCAGTTTTTTTACATGTCAGTACCATGTTTGAGGCATTCTGTAACATATTGGTCTAAACCGTGTATAACGGTGTATTGACGCTGTATCTGACCGTTGGGGCCCGCCTGTCGGGATGACGTGGCATGTTATTTTGTAAAAAACACCCACACTTTTTATTTAATCGCGCATATATCCGTTAGTTGCAAGAAAAAGGGACCTGCCAGAAATAAAAATTACTCGCGCGAGGCCGCGCCAGCCAGGATTCGAACGTCCATTGTACTATTATTACTCTGGACATTCCCGTTTATAGTATAGTTTTTTTCAGATTTCTTTTATGTTTTTGCAAAACGTGCGTATTATTCGCCCGCATGCAATGTGCGTATCGTATATTGAAAAACTTTTTTTGCGAGGAATATATTGAAAAACTTATACACATTATATGTTTCAAAAGTTCATCATATTACAAGTTTATAATAATAAGATCTTTGTACTGAACATTGTATACATACTGTATATTTCTTCGGGTGTATCTAGTATTTTAGTAAGATGATGAACATTATAATGCGAAAAAAGTTCATTGTGCCGTATACATAAAAAATGTTCATCGTGTATTTAAATAGGATCATTGTATATCTACTTTTTCACTGTATAAAATTAGCACCTGAGATAGACAAAATGTTTTATCTAAAAAGAATGAAGGAAGGAGGAAATACGACATAAAAGTCTGAAATACTACATAATTAATATAGTGCGTGCAGAAATAAATAAGAAATTATATGTCAAACAAAATTTTCTTTTCTACCACTACAGAAATTGTAGTTTTTAGTGAGGCGACTTGCACATCGCGAGGCTCTAAAAAAATGTATACATGGACCCAGCTTTGCATATAGTGCATCTACCCACTGTGGATTGATTGAGTATATAATATTTTTGTATGCAAATTTTTATATAAAAAGTACTCAGTCAACATAGAAATAGAACCTCTTGCATTTAGAAAATATAGCTTGCTGTGAGTTTCTCTAAATTTCCTACCAATGTTTACGATGAAAAATCCAAAGCAAATGAAGAAGTAAAAGTATTGTTTTTAGTTAACCGTACTTCATATCTTGTATTAATGACGGTAAAAAATGGAATAAACTATCTATGTTTCGCCATTAACGTTTAGAGAAAATAATGAAAGAATAGCAACTACTCCCTCAGTGTTAAAAAACGTCTTACATTATGAGACGGAGGGAGTAGGAAATAATGAAAGAATATTATGGATAATAAAAAAACAGCAGGACAATGCTGTGGACCATGCGCACTCGGACAATGCGTCTTGCTGCGGATAATAAAAAAAGAAAGAAAGAATAGCACCTGAAAAAGCGGAACGTGTAAAGTTATATATAAAATACATGATTGCCTGTAAATCACCGCCGAAGATGCACTAGCGCAGCGGTCGTCATGCGTCGACAGCGGACGTCCCGGCTGGCGCGCCCGCGCGCGATAATTTTTTTTCTGGCAGGTCCCTTTTTTCGCAACGAAAGGATATATGCGCGATTAAATAAAAAGTGTGGGTGTTTTTTGCAAAATAACATGCCACATCCCCACATACAGCGTTAATACATCGTTATACACGGTTTAGACCAATATGTAACAGAGTGCCCCAAACATAGTACTGACGTGTAAAAAAACTGAATAGTGATACTGATCCGTCACACCTGCTCCAAATGTGGTACTTCCCTGCAATTAACTCACTGAAAGCGTGTGTGTTTTCTTCTCCGCGTCCGCGGAGCTTCCCCCTTCCTACCGCATTGTATATTTGTTTCTTCTCTGCTGGGCAGCTCTCCTCTCTCAAACATCCCTGACTCCTTGCATTTTCCTCCGTTGACCATCGCTGGGACTGCTTCTTCTGGATCTGATGGAGGCCGCGATTGCATGGCTGGTGCAGACCATCCTTGCAACCCTCCAGATGGACAAGATGGAGGAGTGGATTCACCAAGTCGGGTTTGGCGACGACATCGAGAAGCTCCAGTTTGAGGTCGAGAGAGTTGACATGGCGGTGGCTGCTGTGAAGGGGAAGGCGGCCGGAAACAGGCCGCTGTATCGGGCTCTCACTCGTGTCAAGGAACTGCTCTACGACGCCGACGAGGTGGTCGACGAGCTCGACTACTACAGGCTCCAACAGCAGGTGCAAGGAGAAGAAGATACACCTACTGCCGGGCTGCCTGCAGATCCAAGGGTGCTAGTTCCTTCCAACTTTGCTGTCCAACGAGGTACGTCACTACTTCCTGTACGTAGATCCAAGTGCGCTAAACTGCTAACGTGTTAGTAGTTTGATCCTATCTTCCTTATAAAAAACGAAATTAATTAATTATCAGTTGTGTTCATCTGGGGGATGTGTGGGCATGTGGCTGCAGGGAGGAATAGACGCCTAATAGGGGTGAGGCAACGGCCGTGGGGGGAGTGGGCAGCGGAGATCCGGTGCCCCAAGAAAGCGGACCGGATGTTGCTCGGAATCTTTGAAACAGCTGAGCAGGCCGCGAGAACCTACGATGCGGCGGCGCTGCGCTTCAAGGGCGCCAAGGCCAAGCTCAACTACCCCGAGGGTTTCCAGGGACGCACCGACCTCGGCTTCAAAGTCACCCGCAGCATACCGGACGGATTACAACAACATCGCCACTACCCCGCCACCATGGAGGCGCCAGCAACGCAGCCGTCGCCGCAACAGCAGCAGGCCGTCCCAGTCCTGCTGCATCCTGACCTCATGCGGCACGAACTGCTGCCTCAGGGCGCCGGCAGCTCCAGGGGCGCTGTCAACCTGCCCTTCGGCGCCATGTCGGCCCCGTCCACATCGTCCTCGTCATCGCCGCACATACTCGTCCCTCCGCTTGCGTCCGAGGACCATACAATGAGAAGAACTGTAAGTGTAGAAGAGGAAGCTAACGACACACATGACGGAGTGACGGCGCGCACACAATCTGGCAAGTTTGTGAACAGTTTTTACGGTTTTGCAAGTGCGTGTGCATTCTTTACTTTATCTGAATCTGGTCAAAGGACGACCCTTTTTCTTTTTCTTTTGGCAGTTGCAAGGAACAACGCCGGATGTATGCACGGTGCAGACAGGGTCGATGAGATATCAAGGGGCGATGCTGACACACCGAGTAACATTGTTGGCAAATTGCGGTCCGTCGTATGGGAACACTTTACGATCACAGAAAAAGATAATGGAAAACCGCTCAAAGCAGTATGTAGACACTGTGGCAATGAGTTTAAGTGTGATACAAAGACCAATGGTACATCGTCTATGAAGAAACATTTGGAGAACGAGCATGCCGTGACCTTTACCAAGAAACCTCCTAGAGGGCGTCCACCAAACCCTTCAAGGTACCCTCCCAAAAGAGAATTGGGCATATACCTTGCATGAGCATATTTTTAGAAACTCGTTAATACTACACATCTGCTTCGAGAGCCCGATAATTGTGGTCCTAATAGCCAACTTAATGTCTTTTTTTCTTACTGCGGCACTAGTGAGCCTATTTTAGTCGGCAACTCGTCCGGCACAAAAGGAAAGAGACGACGGTCCAAGGCATGGCAACTTTTTGATATCATAGAAGAAGAAAACGGAGAGCCTATCAAAGCAATATGTAAATATTGTCCAACAAAGATCAAGTGTGGACCAATGTGTGGGACAGCTGGTATGCTCAACCATAACAAGATTTGTAAGAACAAACCTGGACCATATGACCAGTCACCAAACCCATCATCAAGGTAGCTAATGAATATATACCTTGCATCGACACATTTTACAAGTCATTTAATTAAGAGGTCTCACCGTGGTTCTAATAGCCAATTCACTGTTTCTTACATTAATTGCTACAGCACGGGTGATGCTACTGCACATGTGAAGCCTTCATCTAGCAGAAAAAGGAGGAGACCGGAATCAAGACAAATGACCAGGCCTAACACGGACACAGGTTGGGACAAGGTCGAGATGTCCAATAGGATACAAAAAATAACTAGTGAGCTACAAGGCATCCAACTGGAAGTGCCTAAGGCTTTCGATCCATGTGGATCAAGCTTATCCTCAAATTCAGATCGCCACCAGAGTAGAGTCTCAGATCAGCGCCTAAAGACATCAAGTCTGGTCCAAAAGAAAGTGTATGGGAGAGACGCAGAAAAGAACTCCAATGTAAAGTTGGTGAGGGCAAAAAACAAATCTCACGGTGTAACTATTTTGCCTATTGTAGGGATTGCGGGCGTTGGAAAGACAACTCTCGCTCAACTTGTATACAATGATCCATATAGTGAAAGTCAATTTGATCACAAGATATGGGTTTGGGTGTCTCGCAACTTTGATGGCATGAGGCTCACAAGAGAAATGTTGAGCTCTGTTTCTCAACAAAGGCATGAAGGAATAGACTGCTTTGTGAAGCTTCAGGAGATCTTAAAAAGTCATATCAAATCAAAGAGGGTTTTACTAATTTTAGATGACGTCTGGGATGACAAGGATGATTGCCGCTTGAACCAACTACTGGCTCCTTTTAAGAATGATAGTGATAATGGCAATGTGATTCTTGTGACAACTAGAAAACTTTCTGTTGCAAAAATGATTGGAACAACGGAGCCAATTAAGTTAGGTGCTTTAGAAAAGGATGACCTCTGGTTATTGTTCAAATCATGTGCATTTGGTGATGAAAACTATGACTGTCTTGGAAATCTTAGCACAATTGGACGACAAATAGCAGAGAAGTTAGAAGGCAACCCGTTGGTAGCAGTAACTACAGGGGCACTATTAAGAGGTCATCTTACCGTTGATCATTGGAGTAACATTCTCAAGAAAGAAAGTTGGAAATCACTGGGACTCAATGGAGGCATCATGCCTGCTTTGAAGCTTAGTTATGATGAGTTGCCACACCATTTACAACAATGTCTCTCACATTGTTCTATATTTCCCAAAAAATATAGGTTTCTTGGTAAGGATTTAGTCTATATTTGGATTTCTCAGGGATTCGTGGATCGCACCCATTTAAATGAGAGATTGGAGGAGGCAGGATTGGAATATTTGAATGATTTGATGAGCCTGGGATTCTTTCAACAAGTTGAAGACCAGCAGGATGAAGATGGGGATGAGGATGAGGAAGAAGAATCCTCTCTAGGCAGTCAAATTCGGTACTCTATGTGTGGTCTCATGCATGATTTTGCCAAGATGGTTTCAAGGACTGAATGTGCAACTATAGATGGTCTACACTGCAATAAAATGCTGCCAAATATACGTCATTTGGCGATAGTAACTGATTCTGCATACAACAAAGATTGGTATGGGAACATTCCTCGTAATGAGAATTTTGAAGAAAATCTGAGAAACACGGTTACATTGGTCAGCAAATTGAGGACGCTGGTTTTAGTTGGGCACTATGACTCTTTCTTCATAGAATTGTTCCAAACTATATTCCGAAAGGCACATAATTTACGCCTGCTGCAAGTGTCTGCAACATCCACTGGTTTTAACTCCTTTTGTTGTGTTTTGGCAAATCCTTTGCATCTACGTTATCTAAAACTTGAGTTGCACGGGGTTGTGCCACAAGTTTTGAGTAAGTCCTTTCATCTTCAAGTATTAGATGTTGGCTCAGACATGAATACTTCTGTACCCAATGGCATGCATAATCTTGTCAGCCTGCGCCATCTTATTGCACGCAACAGAGTGTGCTCTTCAATTGCTAGCATTGGCATCATGACATCTCTTCAGGAGCTACATGATTTTGAGGTTCGGAATTCTAGCGGCTTTGAGATAACACAACTCCAATCCATGAACGAGCTTGTACAACTTGGGGTGTCTCAACTTGATAATGTTGAAACTCGGGATGACGCTTATAGGGCAGGACTAAGAAACAAAGAACACTTAGAAGAGCTTCATTTGTCCTGGAAGTATGCACTGTTAGAAAATGAATATAGCAGTGAAAAGGCAAGAGAAGTTCTTGAGGGTCTTGAACCACATATGGGTTTAAAGCATCTACAAATATCTAGGTATAATGGTACTGCTTCACCAACTTGGCTTGCCAATAAAATCTCGTTTACCTCCTTGCAGACACTTCATCTTGATGATTGTCGTGGATGGAGAATACTTCCATCTCTGGGAAGTCTTCCATTTCTTACAAAGCTGAAGTTGAGCACCATGTGTGAAGTAATAGAAGTATTACTTCCTTCACTAGAGGACCTGGTACTAATTAACATGCCAAAGTTAGAGAGATGCTCAAGCACTTCTGTGGAGGGTCTGAGCTCTAGCTTGAGGGTGCTGCAGATCGAGCATTGCGAAGCACTAACGTCATTTGATCTGCTTGAGAATAATGATAAATTCAAAATCGAGCAGAGCTCGTGGTTGGCTGGTCTTCGGAAATTAATTTTGTATGATTGCCCTCGTTTGAAAGTGTTGAACCCTCTTCCACCTTCAACGACATGTTCCGAGTTACTCATCAGTGGAGTTTCAATACTTCCGAGTATGAAGGGATCATCAAGTGATAATTTACGTATTGGGCTCATTAATGAGTCTATAATCTATGGCAGCATTGATGGATACGCTGATGAGTCGAGGATAATGGATGACAAAATTTTTGCGTTCCATAATCTTAGAAACCTCAAATCGATGGTGATATTTGGTTGCCAAAATTTAAGGTCATTTTCATTTGAAGATTTTAGTCATCTCAGCTCTTTAAAGAATTTGAAAATATCAATGTGCAAGGAACTTTTCTCTTCAGATGTGATGCCAGAGCATACCCTTCAAAATGTGGCAACCACGAAATGCAGGGCCTTCCCGTCTCTTGAAAGTCTCAGTATTAGGTCATGTGGAATAACAGGGAAGTGGGTATCTTTGATGCTCTAACATGCGTGGATCCTTGAGGAATTGAGTTTGGAAGATTGCCTACACACAACAATAATACAATTGCCGACGGAAGAGGAAGAAAACAGTCTATCAGATCTTATCTCAGCCAGGGAGGACTCATCATCGGGAGATCAAGACACATTGACCTGGTTAGCTCGAGATAGACTCTTGCACATTCCATCAAATATCACCTCCTCTCTCAAGTGGTTAACCATTTGGAAGTGCCGTGGTGTAACATTTAATGGGAGTGAGAAAGGTTTCTCCAGATTTACCTCCCTTAAGGAGCTACAAATTAGGGGATGCCCCGAGCTAGTCTTGCATTTGGTGGATTAAGACGGAACTTATTACTGCACGAACGGAAGATGGTTCCTCCCATCATCACTTGAGGTACTGGGCATCGACAACTATTTCCAAGAAACGCTTCAACCCTGCTTTCTGAATGATCTCACCAGCCTTAAAAGGTTATACGTATCGTCCAGGCCATGGTTGAAATCTCTACAGCTGCACTCATGCACAGCACTGGAAGAGTTGAAAATCAATCAGTGTGAATCACTCACCGCACTAGAGGGCTTGCAATTCCTTGGCACCCTCAGGCATTTGACAGTATACGACTGCCCTGGCATGTCTGCATGTTTGAAGAGCCTCTCATGGCGCTATGGGCTATGCTCTCGGCTAGAAACGCTTGGAATTGGTGATCCATCAGTCCTTACCACATCATTCTGCAAGCTCCTCACATCGCTGCAATGCCTAAAATTTAATCATTTTGGTTGGGAAGTAACGAGGCTAACCGATGACCAAGAGATAGCACTTGTGTTTCTAAAGTCCCTGCAAGAGCTCCACTTTTGGTGCTGTTATGATCTAGTAGATCTTCCTGTGGGGCTGCACAACCTTCCTTTCCTCAAGAAGTTGAAGATAGCCACTTGTCCGTGCGTCTCAAGGCTGCCTAAAACAGGCCTCCCACTTTCGCTGGAAGAACTGGAAATCGAGTTTTGCAGCAAGAAGCTGGCTGATCAATGCAGGCTGCTAGAAACAAGCAAGCTAAAAGTAAAAATTAGTCTGTGCTCTTGAATTGGTTACTGGACGCCATGTTAAGCACATGTTTCTACACATACAACAACAATTATTGCTAGCTTGCTTTTGAGGAAATATCCCGCCGTATACCCACATAAATGTGAAGTGTGATCATTCCGGAACGAATACATCTAGTGACAGGTAAACCGGCATGTTTTGTTGTTTATTATTCATCTCATCCTGCCAACTAAAGATAGTTAATGTTCTTCCTTTTTTGAGGTGTGATTAATTTTCATTTCCTCGACTGCAGAGTGCAGAGATAACTACTGGAGGTAAATCCGAAGGTGTCTTATGTTGTTTATTAAACAAGTTGGTTACTTGGTCCTATGTTGTTTATTACACAAGCTGGTTACTTGGTTTAACGCAGGCATTCCTTGCTACACCATGCACATATGCTCTGCAGCTACAATAATGCATATCAGAGATCGGAATACTAGCAACAAGATGAGACGGATATGCTGGGTTTGATTAAATTCATGTCTTGTTCTAATGATCATTCAGAAGTCAAATGGCTCAGCAGATAACTATTATGTTCATATTATTTCAGGTGGGGAAGCACCCCCCCCCCCTACCCCCGCGGTGACGTTTCAAAAAAATAAAAATAAATTATTATTTAATTTGAATATGTAAGCCTGCAACCTGGTGTGTCGTCTTCGATTACTAGCTTCCTTTGTGGTGATAATGAGTGATGCAGACATGACGGCATGCGTATGTGCTATGCTATCTTGGTGCATCCTAACAAGCTCATTGCTTCACATATTTTTGCCTTTGTGATGCTTCAACTATCAAACTGTTCTTGTATCGTCACACAATTTGCTCCAGGTCTTTAGTCGTTCTATCGGTGGTTGTTTGTTTTGCAGACTTGCGGTTGTCATTTTCTTTAAGCTTACCCGATATTTTGCTGGAGCCATGGTTGGGAATGTGCGACACAAATAAAATTTCATGAAAAAGAAGTAAAGGCAAGGATTAGTTACCCGAGTGCACGATTAGATCAGAGAAGAACAAGCATCAACTCATTGTTTCAATTTGTGGAGAAGAAACTTATCACCTCATCTCACACCAGCATTGAAACTGCATCAATCATTTCGACTATTAAGCAATTGCTCAACATTAGCAAGGACACAAAATGTGTTAACAGTGACAAACATAAACAATCTAATTTCCCAGAAATTGCAACAGCTAGCCTGCACCTTTTTTTCCAAAAGAAGCTCACCTGCACCAGGTAGACATTCCCACAGTTATTATCAAGAAATGCCTATAGCAACAGGAAATTGTAAAGTTACAGGATAATAAATATGCCTATAGCAACAGGAAATTGTAAAGTTACAGGATAATAAATATGCCTATAGCAACAGGAAATTATAAAGTTACAGGATAATAAATATGCCAGTTTAAGCTTGACGTATCTGATAATAATACAGTTCAACATTTGTTGAAATCAAAGGTGGGTATAATCTTAGAAAGTCAAGCAACACTACAGGGATGGAAATTCGCATTCAACTCATGTTTGCATGGCTACTGAAATTTATATCATACACATGCCATTCTCATGTCCATATACATCACAAGACAAAGAGGATAGCCATGATTTCAATATTTTCTTACTCCGATGCCATAGTTACGTCGCCCATAAGCATATATAAAACTAGTACACAATAGATGTGCTACAGAAAACACATCGATACAAAAGCCACCTTCAGATCAGAAGGCCAGATGAACTACCACCACTTTTCACTTATATAGACATAGTCGAGCTGAGCTATCAGATTACCCACAAAGCCAGCCATCCACCAGAGACACTCATGACCTCAGCACCCTTCTCGATCTCCACTGATTAGTAAGTTGCGGTCGGCATCTCATCATCAATATTTACACACTCATCCACCTGCTCAGACACTACAGTGTTCTCAGGATTCTCGCTCTCCTGTAAATAACAAAACAAACAACACCCGTGAGAGTCCAATTTGCATACCCACTAACTGCAAACAAGAACAGCACATGTTGTTTCCTCTACGGCCATTACCAAATCAGCATTGTCAACCAATGTAGGCACAGCACCACTCACAGCTTCAGCTCCAACAGCATCGTTGACCTCAGCAATGTCCCCATTCATCACCACGGCTCGTCAGCTCCTATTGAGCGCCTTGTTGAACATTTCGACCATGTAAGTAGCAATCCCTGCAAAGAAAAGAAGAACATTCGCAATGGGCAAATTTGCCGCACTGGCAAACACACGCTGTAACTCAGAAATATTTGAATGTAAAATTAACTCAGAAATTTGCACCAGCACACCAAACACTTTTTACTGGCACTTCAATTAAATGTTGGGAAAAGCTTACAGCAACAGGAAGTTCTTTTACCCAGTAATAACAAGCCAGTTAAAAATAATACTCTAACTGAAATCAAGGGTATAATTTCAGAAAAGGCGAGAAGCGTCACCAGGACAGAAGAGTCCCAATCAACTCAGGTTTGCTGGTACTGAAATTTTTATCGTTCATATACCTTTGAGAAAGATTAAACCATTCTCATATCAATATAAGTCACCAGACAAAGATGAAAACCATGATTTCAACATTTTCTTACTCTGATGTGATAGTTATGTCGCCCATAAGCATTAAGTACACAACAGATGTGCTAGAGAAAACACATCAATACAAAAGCCACCTTCAGATAGAAGGCCAGATGAACTACAACATGACTCGGTACCCTCCACTTTTCACTTCTATAGACATAGTCGAGCTGAGCTATCAGATTACCCACAGAGCCAGCCATCCACTAGGAACTAAGTTAACTAAATGCAAGCAGACATGGACATCCCAGACATAAGTACTCACATCCTCCACCTACTCAAATCCTACTGTTAGAATAACCTCCTCTAAACAAGAGAACGAGCATCGCCAGCTTCTGAGGCGCTGTCCCCTGAGCTCCCTGATCCTGAACCTGTAAAGAAAATCGAATGGGAAACATTGTAGGAAGTTTAATTCATGAGAATAAACAATGCTTCTCAAGAAGGAAAATAATAAACAGTAGGTTCGACAGTACCACTGGATGATGAAGAACCACTTCCCGAAGCACCAGAGACACTCGTGGCCTCAGCGCCCTTTTCGATCTCCACTGATTGGTAAGTTGCGGTTGGCATCTCATCATCAATATCTACATACTCATCCACCTGCTCGGGCACTACAGTGTTCTCAGGATTCTCGCTCTCCTGTAAATAACAAAACAAACAACACACTTGAGAGTCCAATTTGCATATCCACTAACTGCAAGCAAGAACAACACGTGTTGTTTCCTCTACGGCCATTACCACATCAGCATGGTCAACCAAAATAGGCACAGCACCATTCACAGCTCCAGCTCCATCAGCATTGTTGACATCAGCAATGTCCCCATTTATCATTGCAGCTCGTCGGCTCTTTTTGAGCGCCTTGTTGAAGTTGTTGACGAATCGATCAAGCTCCCACTGCGTCTCGATGTCCATTTCATCGATATCCAGCTCAATCTCATCCCCAAGCAGCTCTGGGTTATTGAGATTCCTCTTGCGCACAATCTGCAGCACATTATGCATCTTCTCTTCAGGCAAGCTCTCCAGCCCCGCCCTAAGCATGTTCTTCTCCTCCAAGCTCATTTGTCTCTTGTTCAGCTCCCTTGCCTTGGGCTTCGGCATCCTCACCGCCCTCGGCTTGACCTGTGCTGGGAGTGGGACCACCGGAGGTGGAAGTTCCCCTCGCACTGGCACTGGCAGCGGCACCAGCACCGGTGGTGGATGGCGCCTGCATTCCTCCTCGAACCAAGAGACGGCCGCTGCGTACATCTTCTCGAACGAGGCGAGGAGGTCGCCGGCGAAGGTGTGGACGGTGTGGCCGGCCGGGTTGTACCGCAGCGCGTTGGAGAAGGTGAGGCGGACGTCGGCGGCGAAGGCGTCGTGCGAGGGGTAGTTCCTGGCGGCGAGGTTGGCCTTGACGGTGCCGAGGTCCATGGGGCTCTTGATGACGGCGTGGTAGTCGTGGAGGCCCAGGGTCTCGACCTCGACGGGCGCGTTGAACCAGATGCTCCGCTTGTCCTTGCGCAGCTTGGACAGGATCTGCGCGCACCGCTTCCGCATCGCCGCCCGGAGCTTCGGCGGGGGCGCGGGAAGGCCGTCCTCCCTCGGCTGGCCCCGCCGCGGCGGCTGCGGCCGCTGCTGCTCGAGCTCCAGCTCCTGCTGCCACGCGTCGATGCGGGAGAGGAGGGCGCGGACCTGGCCGAGCTCGCCCGCGAGGCGCTCCCGGAGCGCGCCGGCCTCGCGGTGCGTGAGCCCCGACGGCCGGAACGTGACGTAGCCGATCCCCGGCGTGGCCAGCGGGTGCTGCGCCCTCGAGCCGTCGGCGGGCGGGAGGGCGCAGTGGCCGGGGTTAGGGCTCGGGGCGGGGGCGAGCGGGCCGCGATTGTCCCCCCAGTGGTGGCTCTGCGCGCGACGGGCGGCGATGAGCGCGGAGGCCATGGCCGCCGGTGCCGGAATCGGTGGTGGGCTCTGCCAGTTGGATCCGGTCCCCGTCCCCGTCCCCGAGAGCGCACGGCACGGCAGCCGAGGAGGGGGGGGGGGGAGGAGATTTTTTTTCCGCTGCGAGGCTGGTGGATCCGCCCGGCGGTGGGGAAGGAAGCATCCACGCCGTTAGTTGTCTGCCGGACGGCCCAGATTCGGCCCGAGGCGGGGGAACGGAGGGAGAGGGTGGACGGCGGGGATCTCTGACACGTGGGGCGCGCGCGCTGGGTGGGCCGTGGGGCCGGGCTGGCAGCGGGACGTGAAGCGGGTGGACCGGAACGCGGGCCTCCGCGGGAACTTTGACTTGCACGGCTCTCTCGTGGCGCGAACCAATTGCTTCGGTGCCTCCTACGTACACGAATCTAGTCCAGTGAAGCAAATTTACCTTGCATTGATTTTTTTTTTGCAAGATTATTTGCCTTGCATTGTTTCTGGGCCGACGTACACGCATTTGAAGTTTGGGATGCTGCTGCGTTTTACTACGTCCTGACTCGGGAGGACACAGGCAGCAAATGCTAGTGCACCGTCTGCTGCCATGCGTCCCTATGTTGGATTGCTTTCGAATCTATGCCTTTATATGCGGCGGAGGCAAAGAGCGCGGGCGACGTTACGTTTGGAGGGAGCCACCCATGTGCCCCAGCCCAACCCCTTCCTGTGCGGCAGAAAAGCATGATTTGATCCGCGGAGTGCTTTGCGGTCTTGAATGCCGGCCTGGCTGTGGGCTGTGGGCCTGTGGCCGCTTTCCTTTTGCTTCTACGGCAGAACCGACGCGATCCGTGCGGACTGTGCGTGGTCTCTTTTGTGGTTGCGGCATTCACGAACCGTCACCGTGCGTGACGGGTTGTGGCGGCAGCTTCAGAGGTGGGCGCGGCTAGCCTGACGTCGTGGAACTTTTTTGGCGTCGCTGGCTGCTGACCACGGCTGCGGGGCAGTGAAGTGAAGCCCGAGCGTGTGGTCTGTGGACTGTTGTGCCGCTGCCACAGAGCGATCCACGCTGGGAGTCGGCGCAGAGCGGCGTCGAAGTTTAGTTGGTATTTAGCTGGTGTAGTACTAATACTATTATAGTTCTATATCCTCTGAGCCAACTATCCATCAGGGTATGACTCCACTGGCTAGTGCCTTCTTATATAGGCCGTCAGGTAGATGGGCCTGGGCCAGGCCCACGACCGAGTCTGCGAACAGCCCACGGTCATTCCCGCAACCCGCGGCGCGCGCGCGTCGTGACGAGGCGAGGCGAGGCGGGCGGCGGAGGAGGAGGAGCGCGCGTGTACAGCTCCTATTCCCAAGCTCCCAATAGCAAGTGGTAGAGCAGCCCTTATAAAGAGGTCTCACTCTTTTCATCAGTAGAGATGGGACTAAACTTCCCACACTTCCCACCACTTTGCAGACACATGCATGGGCCTTAGAGATTAATTAGGGATTATTGTCTTATATGGGCCTAAGCCCATCCATAATCCATCAATTCCCACCGGATCTCGAGGCACATAAGTTTGTCAACTGTTTCAAACAATGTTTGATATACGAATTTTCGATGGAGACTGTTAAGTTGAACTTCCACCTAGAGCAATAGGATTAGACTTCTACATGGCTGAACAATGGACTATGCCTTGAATTGTCAGTTTGGCGTGTAGAAGTTTCGCCTATTGTCGCTGATATGTGGCTGTCGAAGACTAAACCCCACGGGTGGAGCTTATTAGTCATACTCCGTACCTTCTCGTGAGCTTCCTAGAGATCACCCAATCTCATAGACTGTAACCAACAGTCGGGCTCACATAGGTGTGTTCCTTCAAAGAATGCTCTGTAGGTTAGCATCTTGCTTACATAAGCTTTGGAACACATTAAGACAAAAATCAGCTTGCCTTACAGAATTGAGAGTATTATTGCATCTCCAACAGAGTGGGATTGTTTTCCCAGGTCTTAATTCACGGGATCTTCGATCACATAGGTTGGGTTACCCCCATGGCAACTTACGTGGGTCTCATACCCATCTCCCTCGATGCATTTTCTGTCACAATCCATGATAGCTCTTTCATAAAAGGGTTTGCCAGATTCTTAGCCGTCTAGATATAATCCAACGCTATTACTCCGGAGTTTCTTGATTTTCTGACAGATTTCAATCTTCTTCTTATGTGCTTTGTGGATTTCATGTTGTCCTTTGAACTTTTAGCCTTGGCAATCACCGTTTGATTGTCACAGTTCATAAGGACAGCCGACACTGGTTTGTCAACCACCGGCAAATCCATCAAAAGCTCTCGAAGCCATTCTGCTTCGACGCATGATGTGTCTAATGCTATGAGTTCTGCTTCCATAGTCGATCTGGTTAAGATCGTCTGCTTGCAAGACTTTTAGGAAACAGCACCACCACCAAGTGTGAAGACATGTCCACTTGTGGCTTTCATCTCATCAGCATCAGATATCCAATTTGAATCACTATACCCCTCAAGTACCGTCGGGTACCCAGAATAGTGAATCCCATAGTTCGCAGTACCTTACAAGTAACGCATCACTCGCTCAACAACATGCCAATGCACATCTCCGGATTGAAACAAACCGGCTCGGTTTACACACAAAGCAAATGAGATGTCGACGAGTAGCACATGCTAGGTACATCAGTGAACCAACCACTTGAGAATATCTCAATTGATCTATAGCCGTGCCTTCGAACTTTCGAATCCGCACTCTGGGATCATATGGTGTTGCAGAAGGTTTGCAGTCCGAATATCCAAAGCGGCTCAAAACCTTCTCAACATAGTGGGATTGTAAAAGTGTAATTCCACCCTCAGTATTTCTCAGTAGCTTGATGTTCAAGATAACATCAGCCACACCCAGGTCTTTCATCTCAAAGTTATGTGATAGAAAAGCCTTGACCTCCTCAATTACTTTGAGGTGGGTCCCAAATATCAGTATGTCATCAACATACAGACACAATATACACTACTAGGAAAAGGGCTATAGATGGGATGGACACTAATGGCGCACTGTACATGTGGTGCGCCATTACTAAATACTAATGGCGCACCATGTGTTGGTGCGCCATTAGTGTCTAATACTAATGGCGCACCACATCCCACGTGCGCCATTAGTAAAAAATAATTTTTCAAAACTACTAATGGCGCGCGGTGGGAGTGGTGCGCCATTACTATGTTGACATAGTAATGGCGCACCACACCCACCGTGGCGCCATTAGTAGTTTTGAAAAAAAAGTAAAAAAAAATTAAAAAATATTTGTTACTAATGGCGCACCATGTCTCGGTGCACCATTACTAGTTTTAACTAGTAATGGCGCACTGCCCACTAGTGCGTCATTACTAAGTTTTTTTCAAAAAAAAATCAAAAAAAATATCAATTTTTTAAATTTTTTTTTCAAAACTAGTAATGGCGCACCACCCCACGGTGCGCCATTACTAACTTGCCCCAACACGAATGCAACCCCCTTGGATCGCCTTTTTAGTTTAAAAAAGAAATTGATGGAAATGTCAAAAAAATAAAAGAAAATAAGTTTCCCATGTGATATGTGGTCTAGTTGTTGGGAAAATTTACAAATATGAATTTCGACTTTATTTGCAAAATCTCTCTGGAAATTTGTAAAATGGGCATAACTTTTGCATATGAACTCGGATGAAAAAGTTTTTTATATGAAAAATCATCTACTCAAAAAGTTACATCCAAATTTAACCGGGAGAACCCCGTTAAACATTTTCAAAATCCCCAAAAACCTAACAGAAAAAAGTTACGGGCCTTTCAAGATCTAGAGGCAAAAAAATTCAAAAAATTTCAAACTTACTAGTGGCGCACCGTGGATGTGGTGCGCCACTAGTAACAGAAAAAAAATTGGTTTTGATTTTTTTTTCAATTTTTTTCAAAAAATGATACTTAATATGACCGGGAAGTTTGAAATATTTTTCAAAATTTCATCATAGTCATGAATACGAACAAATTTAACCGGGGGAACCCCGTTAAACATTTTCAAAATCCCCAAAAACCTAACAGAAAAAAGTTACGGGCCTTTCAAGATCTAGAGGCAAAAAAATTCAAAAAATTTCAAACTTATTAGTGGCGCACCGTGGATGTGGTGCGCCACTAGTAACAGAAAAAAAATTTGGTTTTGATTTTTTTTTCAATTTTTTTCAAAAAATGATACTTAATATGACCGGGAAGTTTGAAATATTTTTCAAAATTTCATCATAGTCATGAACACGAACAAAGTCCTAGACATCAACAAGGTATAATAGGATTGATATGCTAGATATATCAACAAGTGCCTGTGAAGTGAGCTGTTGCTGGGGTTGGATAGAACTCTGAAGTTAAGCGTGCTTGGGCTGGAGTAGTGTGAGGATGGGTGACCTTTCGGAAAGTTTGACCATGGAGTGCGATTTGACCTGAGATTAAGCATATTGACCCGAGATTAAGCCATAGTGACCTGAGATTAAGAAAAAAATTCTGAAAAAAAATTGAAAAAAAAATTTGAAATTCTTTTTTGAAAAAATATTGTTACTAATGGCGCACTTCTATGTGGTGCACCATTAGAATACCAGATACTAATGGCGCACCATGGGCTATTCTAATGGCGCAGGTGCGCCATTAGAAAAAAATCTAATGGCGTGGTACTAATGGCGCACCGGTAGTGCGCCATTAGTAGGCCTTTTCCTAGTAGTGATAACTCCTTCGCCCCCACCATAGCGATAGTATACACATTTGTCAGCTTCGTTGACAACAAAGCCAGCAGATGTCAAAGTTGTATTAAACTTCTCATGCCATTGCTTAGGCGCTTGTTTCAGGCCATACAAAGATTTCACTAACTTATACACCTTTCTTTCCTAACCATTTACTACAAAGCCATCTGGCTGTTGCATGTAAATTTCTTTGTCTAGCTCTCCGTTAAGGAAAGCCGTCTTAACGTCCATCTGATGAACGAGAAAACCATGCGAGGCAGCCAAAGCGAGTAACACTCGAATGGTTGTCAGCCTAGCTACAGGTGAGTAAGTATCGAAGAAATCCTCTTCTTCCTTTTGGGTATAACCCTTGGCCACAAGCCTAGCCTTGTACTTCTCAACAGTACCATCGGGCCTAAGCTTCCTTTTGAACACCCACTTACATCCCAATGGTTGGCAACCATAAGGACGATCGGTGATCTCCCATGTCCCGTTAGCCATGATGGAACCCATCTCGCTACTGACAAACATCCTTCCGATGAGTCGACATACGGAGATGCATAAGCTTCGAAATGGGCCGGAGTGTCATCATCCACGAGGTACATGAGGAAATCATCATCAAAAGACTTTGCAGTCCTTTGTCTCTTGCTCCTAACAGAGCTTCTCGCCATCATCCTCGATGAACTTTCATCACTTTTGTGTTCATAATATTCCATCGGAATGGCAGGTTCAGGAGTCTCATCAGATTCTTGTCTAGAACTGCTTTGCATATCTCTCATGGGAAAATATCCTCAAAGAATGTAGCATCCTTAGACTCTATAATTGTACCGACCTTACGGTGGTACCTCAATTTCACTACTAGAAATCTATAGCCAACGCTATTCTTAGCGTAGCCCAAATTAACGCAGTCCACGGTCTTTGGTCCAAGCTTACGCTTTTTGGGGATCGGCACATTGACTTTCGCCAAACAGCCCCAAGTGCGCAAGTAAGAGAGTGTAGTTCTTTTCTTTTCCCATTGCTCATAGGGAGTAGTCTCATTATCCTTCGCGGGAACTTTATTCAGGACATGACATGATGTCAATACAGCCTCCTCCCACCATGATTTAGATAAACCCGATGTATCTAACATGGCGTTAGCCAAATCTGTAAGAGTGTGGTTTTTCCGTTCGGCCACCCCATTTAACTGGGGTGAATAGGGAGGCTGTCACGCCCAATATGCGACCCTATCCAAAAGGAACTCGAAGGTCCCACCAAGGATAGACCCGCATATTGGAAACGCTTGTGCAAGGTGGATATCATTACATCAACATTACATAATAGTGGCGATACATACATAAGGCACAAATGCCACAAGAATACATCAACAACATATACAAAATCAACATCCGACTACGGATGAAACATAAACAGAAACTCAAACGACATCCACCACTGCTAGCCCAGTGCTGCCGACACCGAACCTATCCCCGATCGAAGAAGAAGCGGAAGAAGAACTCCAACACAACTAAACATCGCGCTCGCGTCATGATCATCGCAAACCTGTACTGCAACTGGTGGTGTAGTAATCAGTGAGCCACGAGGACTCAGCAATCCCATTACCATGGGTATCAAGACTAGCAAAGCTTAAAGGGAAAGGAAGGGGTAAAGTGGTGAGGTTGCAGCAGCGGCTAAGCATATATGGTGGCTAACCAACGCAAATGAGAGCGAGAAGAGGAACAAAGGAACGGTCGTAAACTAGTAATGATCAAGAAGTGATCCTGAACTCCTACTTACGTCAAACATAACCCAGAAACCGTGTTCTCCTTTCGATCAACCCCGAAAAGAGACACTCACGGTTACGCTTACGGTTGGTGTATTTTAATTAAGATCAACCGGGTTTTCTACAACCGGACATTAACAAATTCCCATCGCCACATAACCGCAGGCACGGCTTTGAAAGTTCAAAACCTGCAGGGTGTCCCAACAGCCCATGATAAGCTCTCGCGATCAACGAAGGATATTCCTTCTCCGGGAAGACCCGATCAGTCTCGGAATCCGGCTACAAGACATTTCACAATAATAAAACAAGACCAGCAAAGCCGCCCGATCGCCGACAATCCCGATAGGAGCTGCACATATCTCGTTCTCGAGGCAACACCGGATGAGACATCCTACGAGTAAAACCAAACCTCGAGTTGCCACGAGGGGCCCCATGATCTACTCGGTTCGGGCCAGCACTTAGAGAAGCACTGGTCCGGGGCTAAATAAAGATGACCCTCGAGAGAGCGACTCCCAAGGGAAAAGTAGGTGGTGGTGAGGCAAATGGTAAAACCAATGTTGGGCCTTCTTTGGAAAAGTCTTATTCAAAGCGAACTGTCAAGGGGTCCCATAAATCACCCGACCGCGTTAGGGACGCAAAATCCGGGAACATAATACCGATATGACGGAAACTAGGGCGGCAAGAGTGGAACAAAACACCAGGCATAAGGCCGAGCCTTCCACCCTTTACCAAGTATATAGATGCATTAATTAAATAAGATATATATTGTGATATCCCAACAAGTAAACATGTTCCAACAAGGAACAACATCTCCATGTTCCAACAAGGAACAAACTTCATCTTCACCTGCAACTAACAACGCTATAAGAGGGGCTAAGAAAAGCGGTAACATAGCCAAACAATGGTTTGCTAGGAAGGGTGCAAAAAGGTTAGGGGCTGACATGGCAATTAGGTAGGCTTGATAAACAGGTAATAGGTAGCGCAGCATAGCAATAGAACGAAGCAACTAGCATAGCAATGATAGTAGTGAGATCCAGGGTAACGGTCATCTTGCCTGAAATCCCGCAAGGAAGAAGAACGAGTCCATGAAGAAGACGAACGGATGAAGCCGAACCAAGCGTAGACGAACGAATCCTCACGATCGCAACGAAACAGGAACTAACAAGAAGAAGCACAACATAGTAAACACACCACACATGAACAAGGCATGATGCACAACAAGCATGATGCATGACAAAGGTACATGAAGCTACTCATGGCAAGAGATGATGCAAACAAGAGTAACACAACAAAGCAAGTTTAAATGAGGCCGGGAACAACATATAACAATTCCGGTAAGTCCTCATATGCAAATTTCGAAATTGGTCCAGATCTGAATAAACCTTATGTTCAAGTTGTTAAACAGCAAGTTAAGATGCACCACGATGATCTACACGAAATTCTAGTCAAGTTACATATAAAGTTCATTTAATTCGGAGCTACGGTCTAGAAGATATGAGCAAAACAAGATAAACATGGCATTGATGCAAAATGCACACAAACATCAAGCAAAACACCTCAAAACAAGGATCCAACATGATAATATGAAACTACATGCAAAATCAAGCAAGTTTCATATAGAGCACACTCAAAACGGAGCAACGGTTCAACACATACACCCTATACAAGTCATGACAACAATCTGTCCAAAACAGCAACTAGGCATATTGCAAGCACCAAAACGACATGCTACAGCACCACAATATAAAAAAAAAGGCATGGACATGATGTAAAGGTAAAGCATTACAAAACATGAACACTGAGCTTTCTCCAGAAACAACTAGAACATGCTCAAAATGACACGGCAAGATTGCAACTAATAACAGTTTCAGGCATTGCAGAAATTAACATCAGGTTGCAATGTTTAGAGCTATGAAACAACATGTTACAGGAACTTAACATGGCAAACAAAGGCATGGCATGAATCTACTCAAAGCATAGAACAAAAGTCCTTTAGTGACCATAAGCCAAAAAGGATCAGAAAATATAGTAACACCCATGTCAATATCGAAAGTTTCGTTAACAGATTCAGCAACATGGCATGTCAACAACTGATAACAAGTAGGCATGTTGGTGAGCTTGAACCACTCACCACAGAGCAATATATGATATAATAAGCATACATACATCAAGAAGACATGGCATAGAAGCTATACATGGCAAGAACAACAACATAGCATACATGGATCAACCACAACAACCTTGGCAAAATTGAATAACATGTATACAATCTGCCAGGAAACATTTGAGAGCAAAAGTAGAGCTCGATTGACTCAAGCTATGGCACTCCATAATTGCAAACAAGGGCATGGATGGATAGAGCAAGACATGCTTTACAAAACATCCTTACTGAAGTATCTCAAAATATACATGGAACTCTCGGTATCATCAAGTTAACATGGCATCAAAATATCAGCAAAACAGGGCTGAAATCAGCAATAACAAGACACCTAGTTTGCATGCTTGTGCTAGTCACCACATAGATCACAAAAATACATGGCATACACCCCTGGAAAGATGGCATGGCATATTACAAAACACAAGTAGGGCTCAAGTCCATAGGATGCACACATCAATCATGGCAAAAATGACAGAAGTGCAAGTTCTGATAAAAATCAGAAACTAACATCACATAGCACTCTTACAACAGCATTTCGGGCATCAATATGAGCTCAAATGAAAATGATGCAATGAGATGAAATGATCTACTCTTCGAGACGAACATTTTGACATATTACACGCGCAAAACGGAGCTACATGCATGGAGATATGATGCAACAAAAATGGAACAAAATATGCAACGATTAAAGACTTAGAGAGAAAAACAGGGGGGGGGGGGGAGAGGTCAACCCTCGCACAGACTTCGATGCAGGTGGAGAGCTCGCCGGAATTTCGCCGGAGATCGGGGAGGAGGCCGGGGAGGGCCGGAGAAGGACGGGGAGAGGCGGATCCGGTCGCTCCTCGACCGGATCCGGCCGGAGGAGGTCCCGGGCTTGGGAGACCGGCGCCATGCGGGCGGTGGCGGGCACCGCGGCCGGCCGGAGTTGAGACGGGGCGGCGGGCGAAGCGACCAGCGGCGCGGGGCGCGCCAGAGGCGGTTGAGGCGGAGGCTTTGGGCGCTGGTCCGCGACCATCCGGCGGCGAAGCCGTGGCCGCGGCGAGGCGCGGCTGAAGCCTGGTCGTCGCCGGCGGCGACGGGCGGCGCGACCGGGCGGCGGCGAAGGGAGCTGGTCGGGCGGCGGGAGGCGGCGGAAAGCGGGGCGGCGGGCGGCAAGACAGGCTCGCGGGCCAGCTTCGCTTGAGCCCCATGGTGCGGCGAGAGGTGGGGGCGGTGCCACGTGGCGGCGCGATTGGATGAGGGCGTCGGAGGCGGCGTGGCGGCTGAGATTGGCCGGGCGGCGTGGCTGAGGCGGCTGGACATGTCCGGCGCGACGCGACATGTCCGTGGGGGAGGAGGAGAAAGCTAGGGTTTCGGGGAGTTAGACCGCAAATTTGGGGATGGGGATATATATAGGTAGAGGGAGCTAGGAGAGTCCAAATGAGGTGCGGTTTTCGGCCACGCGATCGTGATCGAACGACGGAGAGCATAGAGGGGAGTTTGGTGGGTTTTGGGCCATGTAGAAAGGGGTGTTGGGCTGCAAACAAAAGAGGGCTTTGCGGTTACCCGGTTAACCGTTGGAGTACCAAACGACCTCCAAATGATCCGAAACTTGACAGCGGTCTACGGTGCTATACCAAGGCCGCTTGACAAACCTTGGTCCGTTCGAAACCGTTTAACACCCGCATACGAAAAAGAGGTAAAAGGCGCCGGAGACATAGGAGTGCCGGATTGCAAAACGGACAACGGGGAAAATGCTCGGATGCATGAGACGAGCACGTATGCAAAACGAAATGCACATGATGACACGATATGAAATGCAGATGATGACATGGAAAAATGCAACACGCAAGCAAATGACATGGCAATGACGGCGAATAACTGGCGGACACCTGGCGCATCGAATCCGGGGCGTTACAACACTCCTCCACTAACAAGAGATCTCGTCCCGAGATCTTAGGACCGAGACGGAAGGGAAAAAGGGATGAGGTGAAACAAGAATTCAAGAGAAGAAACAAAGAATCGGGAGCACTCGAGAAAAAGAGAGGAACGGCGAGAATGACGAGAATCGAAAGCTCAAGGAAACATGATAGGCTCAGAAACAACTCCGGTTCGAACGATATAAGAAATGAATAAGACTGAAAGGATTTAGGCAGCACATCGGTTGAACATGGAAAGAATAGAACAAGAACTCCACGAGATGGGATGGCGGTTGATGAGATGAAGAACGCAATGCCTCCGGAAGAATTGAAAGAATTGAATGAAAAGAACTTAGAAGGAGGGTTGAACGAAGTTGTTGAGAAAATCAACAACGAAAGAATAAGCTTGTTGTGGACTTATGAATAACCTCTCAAAATTATGAGATGATCGCCGACCACAAACGGGAATGATTGGATAGCTGAGAAGAACAAAGAAATGCAAAACTCCACTTCAAAAGAAAACGGAGATTTAGTTGCACTTCGAAAAGCAAGAAGGAAAGATACTTGAACTCCACGAACAAAATCTTGATGAACACTTGATGAAAAGATTAAATCATAAAGAACCGCCATGAAGAACTCCGGTGACAAAAGGATGATGAGATAGAATGAAAGAAGAAAGAATAAGATGAGCCTGCGATGAATTAGATGGAGGATTCCGACGAAATGGCCGCGGAAATAATTGAACTCCGGAAAAGAAAAGATGAAAAGACACTTGGAACTAGAATTTATTCATTTAAGAACAAACTCCGAAGAAAAGATTAATCACTTGGATGAAATAAGAATAAGATTTATTGTATGCTTATCCTTCATCAAATTAAATTGATGACAAGCAACGGATTTGGCATAATACTTATTCTTCTTGAAAAAGAGATTGAGAAGTGACATAACGCAAACTTGAGAAGGTCTTCATGAACCACCGGTAGGATTCGAAAGAACGAATGGATTAAAATGATAATCAAGGGAAAAGAATCTTGAACGAACCACCGTTAGAATTCGGAAATGACTGACGAAAGAGAATGAATCGCCGGGAAGAATTAGAAGAACCAATAAGCTAGAGGGGATTTAGATGCAAAAGAACGAAGAGACTATGAGCTGATTAAAGAACACTTGAACGAAGCACCGGAAGAATATTGAGATGAACGAAGGGGCACGGATATAGAATAATTGGAGAACGAATCTGAAAACTTGGAACGAGCAATATTCCGAAAAGATGACCTCCGGATGATCGAGACAGAAAACAACTCCTGAAATACTCCGGATGGATGAAAAGAATTGCACGACTGGAAACAATTGATAGGATAACATCGAGCTATCACCACGAATCTCCGGGAGAACGGACAAGATTTAAGAGAAAAATCTACGACGGTCTTCAAAGGACGACGATAAACATCACCAAAATTAATGAGATACTCCGGAAGAATTGAAAACCGAAAAGGTTGAGCCAACAACAAAAAGAATTTGAATGCGATCTTGGAAAAGGCATGTGACTGATAAAATTCATTCTTACGTCACACTTGAAAAGAATTGGGAATATCTCCGGAATAATTAGAAGAGTCAGGTAAGATCCTGGGAAAAGACCTGTGGGTTAGGGCCCACTGAAAGAAAAACACCGTTGGAAAGGATGTAGAATAGATAGATGATGCACCGGAACAATTGAAATATTGGACTGAGGTGACAACCTCGAGTTAATTGGAAGACAGACAAATCTCCTGAGATATCTTATGAACTCCGGGATGATTGAATGGCGAGATGCAAACGAGCAAGGAAAACACTTGAGCCAAGGGAAAAGAATAAGATCAACCCGAAAAACTTGAATTGAGTCCACCAGAAAAAGAAAGAGATGAAGAATGACGAACAAGACGAGAATTCACCGGTTGAAATAATTGAGGGAAGACTGAAGAGGCTCCGTGCGAATGAAATAGATGGTCGGAAGAAACTCGAACTCGGGAATAATAGGGTGGGAGGCGGAAAACAAAGGCAACTTGGAGGGAAAGCAGCGAATATCTTGAAGAGAAAAACACCGATTGAAATCATTGAGGAGAAAGCAAAGACTTCACACGAGTAGGATGGATACTGACACAGACTCGGTTCGAGAAGAAGAAGGGTGGGCGCGGGAAAAACAAGGACAACCGGACAAGGAAAAAAAACAACGACGTCGGAGGAAGAACTGAGGATAGAACTTGCAAACATGAAGAGGCTCGAGTCGACTTGACGAGAAATGCACCGGATGAAAAGAGCTGAGAGCCAACGATCGGAAAACCAACTGCGTGATCCTAAAGAAAAATTTGAAGGGGAAGAGGAGTAATTCAAATCACCTACGTCAAGATTCCTCACCAGAGCGACGAAGGGGCAGAGGAGTAAAAAGAATTCCTACTCTCCGATATAACTAGACTCCGAAAACAGTTTTTATTCTAGACTCAACAACGGCCAAACTACACGATCAATCAAGGGGGCTCCTAGGGTCGGTCGAGGCTCTGATACCAACTTGTCACGCCCAATATGCGACCCTATCCAAAAGGAACTCGAAGGTCCCACCAAGGATAGACCCGCATATTGGAAACACTTGTGCAAGGTGGATATCATTACATCAACATTACATAATAGTGGGGATACATACATAAGGCACAAATGCCACAAGAATACATCAACAACATATACAAAATCAACATCCGACTACGGATGAAACATAAACAGAAACTCAAACGACATCCACCCTGCTAGCCCAGGCTGCCGACCTGGAACCTATCCCCTGATCGAAGAAGAAGCAGAAGAAGAACTCCAACACAACTAAACATCGCGCTCGCGTCATGATCATCGCAAACCTGTACCTGCAACTGGTGGTGTAGTAATCTGTGAGCCACGAGGACTCAGCAATCCCATTACCATGGGTATCAAGACTAGCAAAGCTTAAAGGGAAAGGAAGGGGTAAAGTGGTGAGGTTGCAGCAGCGGCTAAGCATATATGGTGGCTAACCAACGCAAATGAGAGCGAGAAGAGGAACAAAGGAACGGTCGTAAACTAGTAATGGTCAAGAAGTGATCCTGAACTCCTACTTACGTCAAACATAACCCAGAAACCGTGTTCTCCTTCGATCAACCCGAAAAGAGACACTCACGATTACGCTTTACGGTTGGTGTATTTTAATTAAGATCAACTTCGGGTTTTCTACAACGGACATTAACAAATTCCCATCTGCCACATAACTGCGGGCACGGCTTTGAAAGTTCAAAACCTGCAGGGTGTCCCAACAGCCCATGATAAGCTCTCGCGATCAACGAAGGATATTCCTTCTCCCGGAAGACCCGATCAGTCTCGGAATCCGGCTACAAGACATTTCACGATAATAAAACAAGACCAGCAAAGCCGCCCGATGTGCCGACAATCCCGATAGGAGCTGCACATATCTCGTTCTCGAGGCAACACCGGATGAGACATCCTACGAGTAAAACCAAACCTCGAGTTGCCACGAGGGGCCCCTGATCTACTCGGTTCGGGCCAGCACTTAGAGAAGCACTGGTCCGGGGGCTAAATAAAGATGACCCTCGAGAGAGCGACTCCCAAGGGAAAAGTAGGTGGTGGTGAGGCAAATGGTAAAACCAATGTTGGGCCTTCTTTGGAAAAGTCTTATTCAAAGCGAACTGTCAAGGGGTCCCATAAATCACCCGACCGCGTTAGGGACGCAAAATCCGGGAACATAATACCGATATGGCGGAAACTAGGGCGGCAAGAGTGGAACAAAACACCAGGCATAAGGCCGAGCCTTCCACCCTTTACCAAGTATATAGATGCATTAATTAAATAAGATATATATTGTGATATCCCAACAAGTAAACATGTTCCAACAAGGAACAACATCTCCATGTTCCAACAAGGAACAAACTTCATCTTCACCTGCAACTAACAACGCTATAAGAGGGGCTGAGCAAAGCGGTAACATAGCCAAACAACGGTTTGCTAGGAAGGGTGCAAAAAGGTTAGGGGTTGACATGGCAATTAGGTAGGCTTGATAAACAGGTAATAGGTAGCGCAGCATAGCGATAGAACGAAGCAACTAGCATAGCAATGATACTAGTGAGATCCAGGGTAACGGTCATCTTGCCTGAAATCCCGCAAGGAAGAAGAACGAGTCCATGAAGAAGGCGAGCGGATGAAGCGAACCAAGCGTGACGAACGAATCCTCACGATCGCATAGAAACAGGAACTAACAAGAAGAAGCACAACATAGTAAACACACCACACATGAACAAGGCATGATGCACAACAAGCATGATGCATGACAAAGGTACATGAATCTACTCATGGCAAGAGATGATGCAAACAAGAGTAACACAACAAAGCAAGTTTAAATGAGGCCGGGAACAACATATAACAATTCCGGTAAGTCCTCATATGCAAATTTCGAAATTGGTCCAGATCTGAATAAACCTTATGTTCAAGTTGTTAAACAACAAGTTAAGATGCACCACGATGATCTACACAAAATTCTAGTCAAGTTACATATAAAGTTCATTTAATTCGGAGCTACGGTCTAGAAGATATGAGCAAAACAAGATAAACATGGCATTGATGCAAAATGCACACAAACATCAAGCAAAACACCTCAAAACAAGGATCCAACATGATAATATGAAACTACATGCAAAATCAAGCAAGTTTCATATAGAGCATACTCAAAACGGAGCAACGGTTCAACACATACACCCTATACAAGTCATGACAACAATCTGTCCAAAACAGCAACTAGGCATATTGCAAGCACCAAAACGACATGCTACAGCACCACAATATAAAAACAAAAGGCATGGACATGATGTACAGGTAAAGCATTACAAAACATGAACACTGAGCTTTCTCCAGAAACAACTAGAACATGCTCAAAATGACACGGCAAGATTGCAACTAATAACAGTTTCAGGCATTGCAGAAATTAACATCAGGTTGCAATGTTTAGAGCTATGAAACAACATGTTACAGGAACTTAACATGGAAAACAAAGGCATGGCATGAATCTACTCAAAGCATAGAACAAAAATCCTTTAGTGACCATAAGCCAAAAAGGATCAGAAAATATAGTAACACCCATGTCAATATCGAAAGTTTCATTAACAGATTCAGCAACATGGCATGTCAACAACTGATAACAAGTAGGCATGTTGGTGAGCTTGAACCACTCACCACAGAGCAATATATGATATAATAAGCATACATACATCAAGAAGACATGGCATAGAAGCTATACATGGCAAGAACAACAACATAGCATACATGGATCAACCACAACAACCTTGGCAAAATTGAATAACATGTATACAATCTGCCAGGAAACATTTGAGAGCAAAAGTAGAGCTTGATTGACTCAAGCTATGGCACTCCATAATTGCAAACAAGGGTATGGATGGATAGAGCAAGACATGCTTTACAAAACATCCTTACTGAAGTATCTCAAAATATGCATGGAACTCTCGGTATCATCAAGTTAACATGGCATCAAAATATCAGCAAAACAGGGCTGAAATCAGCAACAACAAGACACCTAGTTTGCATGCTTGTGCTAGTCACCACATAGATCACAAAAATACATGGCATACACCCCTGGAAAGATGTCATGGCATATTACAAAACACAAGTAGGGCTCAAGTCCATAGGATGCACACCTCAATCATGGCAAAAATGATAAAAGTGCAAGTTCTGATAAAAATCAGAAACTAACATCACATAGCACTCTTACAACAGCATTTCGGGCATCAAGATGAGCTCAAATGAAAATGATGCAATGATATGAAATGATCTACTCTTCGGGACGAACATTTTGACATATTACACGCGCAAAACGGAGCTACATGCATGGAGATATGATGCAACGAAAATGGAACAAAATATGCAACGATTAAAGACTTAGAGAGAAAAACAGGGGGGAAGAGGTCAACCCTCGCACGGACTTCGATGCAGGCGGAGAGCTCGCCGGAATTTCGCCGGAGATCGGGGAGGAGGCCGGGGAGGGCCGGAGAAGGACGGGAGAGGCGGATCCGGTCGCTCCTCGGCCGGATCCGGCCGGAGAGGTCCCGGCCTTGAGACCGGCGCCATGCGGCGGCAGGCGGCACCGCGGCCGGCCGGAGTTGGACGAGGCGGCGGGCGAGCGACCCGGCGGCGCTGGGCTGCGCCGAGGCGGTTGAGGAGGAGGCGCGGGCGCAGGTCCGCGACCATCCGTGCGGCCGTGGCCCGGCGAGGCACGGCCGAAGCAACCACAAGTCGCCGGAGGCGGCGAAAGGAGCAGGTCAGGGGGAGGCGGCCAAAGGCGGGCGGGCGGCGGCGTGTGCTGGCTCGCTGTGCTCCCTTCAGGCCCCATGGGCCGGGCGGAGGTGGGAGGCGCAGTGCCACGTGGCGGCCTGCAGATTGGATGAGGGCGTCAGCGAGGCGGCGTGGCGGCTGAGATTGGCCGGGCGGCGTGGCTGAGGCGGCTGGACATGTCGCGCGACGCAGAACATGTCCGTGGCGGGAGGAGGACGAAAGCTAGGGTTTCGGGGGAGTTAGACCGCGAATTTCGGGGGGATGGGGATATATATAGGTAGAGGGAGCTAGGAGAGTCCAAATGAGGTGCGGTTTTCGGCCACGCGATCGTGATCGAACGACGGAGAGCATAGAGGGGAGTTTGGTGGGTTTTGGGCCATTTAGAAAGGGGTGTTGGGCTGCAAACAAAAGAGGGCTTTGCGGTTACCCGGTTAACCGTTGGAGTACCAAACGACCTCCAAATGATCCGAAACTTGACAGGCGGTCTACCAGTGCTATACCAAGGCCGCTTGACAAACCTCGATCCGTTCGAGACCGTTTAACACCCTTTACGAAAAAGAGGTAAAAGGCGCGGGAGACATAGGAGTGCGGATTGCAAAAGCGGACAACGGGAAAATGCTCGGATGCATGAGACGAGCACGTATGCAAAACGAAATGCACATGATGACACGATATGAAATGCAGATGATGACATGGCAAAATGCAACACGCAAGAAAATGACATGGCAATGACGGCGAATAACTGGCGGACACCTGGCGCATCGAATCCGGGGCGTTACAGAGGCGTCCTCTCATGAATAATACCATGTTCTGCACAGAATAAATCGAACTCACTAGAAAAGTACTCTCCACCACGATCAGACCGGACTTGTTTAATTTTCTTCTCAAGTTGGTTCTCAACTTCAGCCTTATAGATTTTAAAGTAGTGTAGAGCCTCATCCTTTGTGTTTAACAAATACACATAACAGAATCTAGTGGAATCATCAATCAAAATCATGAAGTATTTCTTTCCACCTTTAGTCAACACACCATTCATCTCACAGAGATCTGAATGTATGAGCTCTAGTGGTGCCAGGTGTCTCTCCTTCGCAGGCTTGTGAGGCTTACGAGGTTGCTTTGCTTGCACACACGCATGGCACTTGGAGCCTTTGGCCAAAGTGAAACTTGGGATTAGGTTCATCTTAGCCAGCCGCATCATACAACCAAAATTTATGTGACAAAAACGTGAATGCCAAACCTCACATTCGTTCACATTAGAATGAATTTGGTTCACAACTTTATTACAGAAATCCTCCAAGGAAAGGCGGAGAAACCACCACAATCATATCCTTTTCCAACAAATAGTCCATACCGAGATACGACTACTTTGTTAGACTCAAATACTAACTTAAACCCTTCTTTACATAGAAGGAGCCACTAACGAGATTCTTCTTGATAGCGGGGACATCTTGCACGTTCTTGAGTTGCACGATCTTTCCGAAGTAAACTTCAGATCTACCGTACCAACACCATGAGCGAAGCATGTGAGCCATTCCCCATCGAGACGGAACAATCTAAATGCGACTGGTAGGAAGAAAACAAAGACACGTCGGCACACACATGAATATTGGCCCTAGTGTCAACCCACCAATCGGTGTGGTGACAAAGCTGAAAGTATGGTAAATAGATTACCATACCGGATGCCGCATCATTGTTGCTCGAGTGACATTCACAGACTTGAGTCTGTCTTTGGCTTCTTGTACTTGTTTGGGCACTTGTTTGCCCAATGTTCATCTGAACCACAAGTAAAGCAGCCATATCTCTTTTGTCTTTCTTCTTACCCTTCTTCTTAAAGGTAGTATTCTGCTGGACGAGTTCTTTCCCTTGAACTTGTGGAAGTTCTTACGCACCACATTGGCGCTAGAAGAACCCTCGCCCTTTCACGTGTGAGTCCTTTGCTCTCGAGTTCTACTCAACACTGAGATGACCAATGACATCCTCAACAGAGAATTCACGTCTCAAGTGCTTGAGAGAAGTAGCAAAGTTCCTCCAACTAGGAGGGAGTTTTGCAATAATGCAAACCGCGACAAACTTATCCGGTAACTCACACTTCAGGAGTTCCAACTCCTTAGAAATGCACTGTATCTCATGAGCCTGGTCCAATACAGAACGATTATCAACCATCCTGTAGTCATGGAACTGCTCCATGGCATACTGACTCACTACCGACATCGATTCTTGAATTTGACTTGGCGCATCCCACAAGTTTTTGGCAACCCCCATATGAATATAGGCGTCAACCAACTTGTCTCCAATCACACTCAGAACTGCTCCCAGAAAGATTGTGGTTACCTCCCTAAACGCCTTCTCCTGTTCAGGAGCAATCGTTTCTGTGAGGGACACCCCACCAACCCAGAACACGTTCATCGCTGTGAGCCACAAGGTGGTCCTAGTCTACCAACGCTTAAAATGCGTTCCAGTAAACTTTTCCGGTTTCAAAGTGGCGGCGAAGCCATGAGTCGAAAAGTGCCTAAAATAAGGTTTTTGGATTGTTGGAAATATTAACACTTTTCCGACTAATCTAATCCACGAGTAAACAGTGAGCATGGCAAATACGATATCCATCTCATACCGATACCTAAGCATGTGAGCACGTACAGTACATAGAACCGAAACATCTATAAACAACATATATACGGCTAGCACATGAACGAGCAAATAAGGGATGAGCGAGTCATACCCTCCGGTTGGCGAAGCCAGCGGCGGCGATAGCAACATCCTCGGCATCGACCAATGCCTTCTTCTTGGCGACTTCGTCGTCGGCCATGGAGTCGATGTAGAGGAAGTAGTGGAAGCAGAGGCGGACGGAGACGTGGACGGATGGGGAGCAGTCGCGTCAAGACGCTCCCCAAAAACCTTATTGTCGTTCTCCCGGGCAGGATCTCGAACGACAGGGTTCCGGAGGCACCTGCTCTCCCGACCAACCGTGCACGCGGTCGTCGGGATGGGATCGCCGGAAGCAACATAAGGAGAGGAACAATAGATGACGGCTAGGGTTGTACGAGAGGGAGTGAGTGAACTGAGTTAGGGTTCACTCCACTAGCAAGTGCCTTCTTATATAGGCCGTCAGGTAGTTGGGCCTGGGCCAGGCCCACGACCGAGTCCACGAACAGCCATGGTCCAACGTCTACGACAGTGGCGCTTCCGTAAGCGACTCGTTAATTAATTAACCATTCCTGGGCAGCAAAAATAAGCTTCTGCTCGGCTCATTCCCGCAACCCGTGGCGCGCGCGCGCGTCGTGACGAGGCGGGCGGAGAAGGAGGAGGAGCGCGCGTGTACAGCTCCTATTCACAAGCTCCCAATAGCAAGTGGTAGAGCAACCCTTATAAAGATGTCTCACTCTTCTTACTGTAGCAGTATGGGACTAAACTTCCCACACTTCCCACCACTTGCCGTACACATGCATGGGCCTTAGAGATTAATTAGGAATTATTGTCTTATATGGGCCTAAGCCCATCCATAATCCATCAATCTTCGCGGCATACAGATACCTCTTCAATTGCAATGACGCACTTGAAGCAGAAATGCATGCATTAATGCAAGGTATGGCATTGGCACTGCTTCATAGTACGAGTCCTGTTATCAACTTATCATCCAGTCAGACTCTTCACAAGCCTTGGCATCTTTGACCGGCGAAAGTATGGATCGTTCAGCATATGAGCACTTGCTAGCTGAGATTAATTTTGGTTGATAGAGAGTTTATTCCGATGAAAATTAGACGTGAACAAAATAATAGCATAGTAGATCAATTGGCTATCTATAGTCTTATAGAGCGTACCACTGCAGTATGGCTACAACAAGGTCCTCCATGTATCGAGGAACTTTCTGCCTCATGACTGTAACCCTATATTAATGGAATAAAACTCTATTACCTCGCAAATAAAAAATAACGACTTCATGAGGGTGGTTTCAGTGGTTGGTGCACTTCGGAGGTTATGTTGGACTAGGTCGGTGCGAGGCTTGCAACTTTCTTCTGTGAAGCTCATCAGCAACATCGAAGCTGCCTTGTCCTCGACGCTTGTGGCCGATTGTTTGGCCGTGGTCAGCAGGATTCTCGTGTTTCATTCGTTCGGAGGGGTCTCAACGGGTTGCCAGCAGTGGAGCCGGAGTTGCTCGTTCGAGGAGAGGTGATGATGATGACATGGCTGTCATCCTTGACGGTTTCTCTCCTCGAGCAGATCCATGACGGTGTGTGTGGGTCGTGTGGGTAGTCAGGTAAGTCAGGTGCCCTATCAACGTATTGAAACGGTTTTCGCCCGGATTTTTGTTAATTAACGGGACAATTCTCTTCTCTCTTTTTTCAAGGATCGGACTCTAAGGCACTGTGTTTTAAAAAAAACTAGGCAATGTTACGATGCGCCCACTGAGTCGGCTAGCCGTAGGACGGACGTGATTTATCTTGAGAGGCACGGAACATTGAACGGCTGAAATTTTCTGAGGCACCACATGACATGCTACGTGGCGGTGCTGCTCTTGGTCGCAGAGACTGTATGTTTACAGCATCTCTAGCATATCTACTAAAACCTCGTTGGCCCGTAAAATTCTCGTTGTTTTTCAGGTTTTCGCCTTTTTACGGCCCGGATAGATCTGCTAAAAGCCCATCGGTATGTAAATTTTTTTAGGCAACCCGTAAATCTGCCTCTCAGCTGCTATACATACAAGGTCGGGGGTCTTTCAGGGTTAGCAAACCGGATAAGCTCCGCCACGAAAATACTCCTCCACTGCGCATCTTCTACCCTTTTTCGTCGTCGACGGCAGATCCATGACCGGCAGATCCATCTAAGGCCGTGGCTGGTGGAGGCCGAGGCAGGCACGGAAGCATGGCGAGCAAGCAACGCCGCCACGACGATGAACAAGCAAGCTCGAGCTGCGCCGGCTCGAGCTTGTCGTGGTTCCAAAGCCTCTCTATTCTCTTTGTTTGGCCACGTATGCAGCCTGTGTGGTCGACGCAAGTGACTTCAATGGATGCCTCGATGGCGAGATGTTCCTCGGGGTTTTTTGGTTGGCATGAGCGGCAAAAATGACGGCCTCGACGACACGGTGCCCCTTTGAGCATAATATTGGCATCCATCTCTTGCACGTGTCAAGAAAATGTTCTTGTAATTCAGAAAAAAGTTCCATTCCATTTTAAAAATGCTACAAGTTTCAGAAATGCGTGGTATTAAAAAATACACACATAGTTTGAAAAGAAATTGTATCATTCAAAAAAATGGTTCAATGTGTATTTGGAAAATGTTTAGCTTGTATTCAAAAAAATATTCAACATGTACCAAAGAAAATGTTAATCATGTATTTGGAAAATGTTTAAACGTGTATAAAAATATTTTACTTGTATAAAAATGTACAATGTGTATGAAAAAATAGAAATCAAAACATATGTTTGAAAAAAAATTACTTGAAAAATGTTGAAAGTGTATAAAATGTTCTTGATGTATACGAAAAATGTACATTGTGTATGAAAAATGTAGACATGTGTTAGAAAAAGAAAATGATAAAAACCCAAAGAAAACCAATAAAAGAAACAAAGAAAATTGAATAAAAAAACCCAAAGAAAGAAACAAAGAAAACCAGAAAAAGATAAAAACCGACGCAAACAGTGAAAAAACGAAAGGAATACTACAAAGGAAAAAAAAACTTGCGGCTCAGTAGCGCCGCTCCAGAGGCGAGATGGAACTACCGTCTCACAACGGGCAAGAAATAGGCGAATCAACCTGTGGTTGAGTTGGTTAGGTGGACAGTGGTATCCCCAACCCACGAGGGTTCAAATCCTGGTGCTCGCATTATTCCTGGATTTATTTGAGGATTTCGCGATGCGCTTTCGATGGGAGGAGGCGTTCCGTCGACGACGAGCGCTCTGGTGACTTTGTAAATCTCAAGATGATATGCCGGCTCGATCTCTCGGAGGTGCTCATAGGGTAGGGTGTGCGTGTGTGTGTTCGTAGGGATGAGTGTATCTTGGCGTGTATATAGTGACTTGTATCATCTTGATCTTAAAAAAACGGGCAAGAAATAGCCCTGTCGTAATTTGGTTCGCCTTTTCTTGTTCGCTTGAGGCTGCAGGGGTTTCAAATGGGCTAAAGATATATGCCTCTCTTCTCTGAAATTTCATGGTGTTTCTAGATGAGAATTTGAAAGTTCTAGTTTCTAAAACGTTCATCCTCAAATTTTGGAAACCTTCTCTACAATTTTCAAACCGCTTCTGAAATTTCCAGAATATCATCAGAGAACAGTGGACGGGTGAAGGAATAGGAGCAGGGGTAACTGGGACAGTCATCTCTCTACTTGCTGGGTGAACCGACAGAAACAGAACACAAAGATAAATAAATAAAAAGAGCAAATGCCAAAAACGCAAAGATCTGAAACCATATACTTGGACGATTTTGCACATAAATGTCACCACGGCAAATACTTCCCAAGCCAAATCATCGGATGCAAGAATTATTTATCATCACACCACACAGCACATGATTCAGACACGCTTCAGCTGGCAAGGAACACACACACAACACAACGCTACCCCTAGGCCTTCCTGCAGACGTCTCCCTCGCACACGTACCCAGCTGGGGCAGCCGCATGCTCCTGCCCATTCACCTCCTCTCCCTTCTTATCCTCACCCAGCGCGCACTTGGTGTGCAGATCGAAGTCGCACTCCGCGCAGTTGTAGGACCAGGAGGTGCCCATCTCTTCGCACCCGTCGCAGCCGTACGGCCTGGGGCGGCGGATCAGCACGAGCTCGTGCTCGTGCAGCTCGTGCTTCACCTTCTCAGGCCACCCCTTCGCCATCTCGTCGATCTTCTTCTCCAGCTCCTGGATCCTCTCGCCGGTGAACGGGAACGCGTCGGCGCCATGGACCGCCAGCGAAGTCTTCGCGTCCGTGTTGACCGTCTTCCCATCGGGACCAATGGCGACGAGAGAAGGGATTCCGCGGATCTTGAACTTCTTTTTCAGGTACGCCTTCCTTTCGTCTTCCAAGGGGATGGCGAGCCATGGCATGCCAGAGAAGAAGTCGTCGAATGAGCTCTGGTCCCTGTCGCCAGAGATGAAGACGATCTCGAAATCACTGTTCTTCTCCTTGATCTTGTTGTAAACATCCACAAGTGTAGGCAGGAAGGCTCTGCATGGCCCACACCATTTAGCTGAAAAGTAGAGGAGGACAGTCTTCCCAACAAGTTCTGCTACAGGAACCTGAAACAATACATTACAAAGTATATTTCAGTCTTCTCATACTTATCACAATCTTAGATAACACATCAGAAGTGTAGAACACCTCAACAATATGCTCATTCTGAAATTACTACTATATGATCATCGTCAATGATTTAAGAATTGTAGTGATACATTTAGGCTACCTGATAAACGGCTCTTTATCATTTCCTTTGTTCCTGGACCCTAGCAAAATATTTTGTCCATTCTTCATCTATTCCTACACTGGTCCTTCAAATATGTCCTTTTTGTATGGCTCAGAAATCTGGACGCTATATCTATGATTTGTTTCTTTTGGCCCAAAGAACATTTATGATTGTTTTTCAACTTTTTTGGACAAATTGAGATGAACAAACTAGAGGTGCAGCAACTAGTTGCAACAAATATGCATTCAATTTCGTAGTGCTAGTTAGAAAATGTAAGATCTTGGTGAGCATGATATGGTGGGTCTAATGACCACCTAATAGAGCTCTTGAAATAAATAAGATGTCAACATGATATGGAGGGTCTAAATGTCTACCTAATACAAAACGTAACATAAATTAGATGGCCAGGCAAGTACAGATGTGAGAACGTTTATCACGAATTCAACTAACAAAAAATTGGATATTTCTACTCTTTAAAATTGTGCATGAAAGCCAACATTCAGATCAATATGGTTAATTTACTCCAATGCAATACTCTTAAGATACTTCAAACAGAAATAGTGTTGATATATTCTTGCCAACAAAAAGAGTCTTTAATCTATGGAATCAAGCATATATAAGAAATACCTTTGCTCCATCTTTCCCGATGACAAAGTCTACGTCACCAGTAACCAGAAGGGACTCCAATGTCTGTGACGCTGCTTTAGCCTTTGCCTTCTCCGCTAGAATTTCCAGCTTCTCAGCATTGAAGGGGAACCCCTCCCATGCATCCAAACCATGCTCATTAATTATGTCCGCAATATTGCTGCTCAGTGTCTTCCCATCAGGACCAATCAGCACTAGTGTAGGAAGATCACTAAGCTCAAAGTAACTGACAAGCTTCTGACACATCTTGTCGCCCTGAGGAATGGCAAGCCAAGGCATGCTTGAAAAACTCTTATTGAATGATTCCTCGTCACTGTCCAAGGATACAGCTACAACTTCAAACTTCTCGCCCACTTCTTTGAGTTTCGCATATATCTTGGCAAGCACTGGGGTAAATTCCTCAACTGGAGGATAGCCGTTCACTACAAAGCATATACCAACATACTTCCCCTCAAGATCAACGATGGGTACCTGGGTACAAGTAGCATTGCAAATTAGATCATAGAATGTCTAGATCTGTAAAAGCGTGAATAGACAATAAAAGAACTGTGGTTGATCAGTTACCTTCTCCCCCGAGTTTGAAATTACATAGTTACGATTTGGTGTAGCAAGCACACTATGAATAGTTTGGTTATCCTTAGCAGCCTTTTCTTGTTCCTTCAATTCATTGATCCTCTCAGTTGTAAAAGGATAGGCTTCTATTCCATATTCACTCACAAACTCAACTCCTTCATCAGTAAGAACTTCGCCAGTTTTTGCATCAAGGAAAACAAGGTGTGGAATACCATTGACCTCAAACCGCTCATCAAGGCTTTTACGGCCTTCAGAGTCAGAGAAAGGAACTGCCAACCACGGCATCTTTGCAAAATAGGCATTGAATGCTTCCTCATCTTGGTCGCCTGAAACAAAGATCACCTCAAAGCTCTTGCCATGTGAGGTAAGTTCTTTGTATGCTTCAATAAGCTTTGGAGTAAACCGCTGGCATGGCGGGCACCATGAGGCCGAGAAATAGATAGCTACAGTGTCTCCCTCAATGCTGCTGATCTTCACCTGAAAGATGACACAAGGAACAGTTGCAGAGCGTCAGGTTCAGCTACTATAGTCTGGTCCATGCGAAAAAGTTAGTTACACATGTTTTCATTCATATCATGTAACTGTCTTTCTTTGCTTTTGCTTACACAAATTTAAAGAATCTGATGCACACTGCCTAATAATAACAAAATTGAGGATCCACCATGTAACTCCTCCCCTACAACCTGACCACTTTGCATCACTTTTGTGATCAATTTAATGTACTTCCTTTTAAATATCATAACCGACCTCCTTTTTCAAATCGGGGTTATGGTAATGAAATTGCCAACTATCATTCACAACACAAGAGAAAATTGAACAAAACTATTCCGAAAGACCATTACATATACACCAAATCTCTATCCATAGAAGGAAACATGCCAATCTCTGTCCCAGAATGTAAGGCGTATGCTGAATCGCTATGGAAAGACTTTGACCAACAATAAGTTTGTTAATATGTGATATAAAACTGATGCCATCATATTTCAATTAAAATTAGTTGCTTATGATTGCGACTTTGTTTCACATAAACCACATACTAATCTAATAGTTGTGGCCTTGTTGGTAAAAATTCCTAGTAGTCGTCTTAACAGATCAAAATACAACAACCCACCCGTGACAGATGGAGTATTACTTTTAGACAAATCGAGTCAACTTTGGAGTCTAGATTGAAATAGAAAAATAAGATAGACAGACACGAAGGAACAGAAATTACAACAACCCACCCGTGAAAGTTGACCATAGTGCAGCTATTTCAAGACAATCAGATACCACCAATATAAGTATTATCTGATAATCAATTACCTCGATCAAGCCTAATCGTGCACTCTACTACTATTTATTCAATAGAATATTTCTTTTAAACAAAAGAGCCCATCTCATCTTATTTGCACTAGCGGCTGATAAATACAGCTCGAACTCTAAATCGACCAATCAAACGAAATAAACTCTACTTCAAGTTAGAACAAGCCAATCACATACCACCAATATCATCGCAGATATTACTTCCTCCGTTCCTAAATATTTGTCTTTCTAAAGATTTCAGCAAGTGACCACATACGAAGCAAAATAAGTGAATCTACACTCTAAAATATGTCTACATACATCCGTATGTTGTAACCATTTGAAATGTCTAGAAAGACAAATATTTGGGAACGGAGGGAGTATTTAACAATCAATTGACACCTCGATCAGGCCGAATCGTTCACTCTAGTACTGTTTATTCAACAGAATCCTGGCTGAAAAAGAGAACCCATCCCATCTTATTTGCGCTAGCTAGCTGTTGATAACTACAGCCCGAGCTCTAAATCGACCGATCAAACGAAATAAACAGGAGAGATGCTAGACAAGCGCGCACGGCGCGAGATGCGGACAGCATCGGGCCAAGGGGGAGGGACTAATCGCGAGATCGCACAGGCACAGTGCGGGAGAGAGAGGGGGAAGGGGCCGACCTGCTCGCCGGAGTTGCGGACGAGGTAGTCCCTGTCGCCGGCGGCGAGGATGGTCCCGAGGCCGCCGCCGGGGGTGGGGGAGGACGCCATCCGGTGCCTTCGCTTGAGGGGGTGGGTCGGAGGGGAAGGACGGGGAGTGGACTGGTAGTGGGGGGACGGAGACGGAGCGGGTCCAGGCCGTGGTTTATGCCGTTTGTTTTGGGAGAGGGATCTGGGTGGCACGGTTGTGGGGTTAGCGATAGGGTTTATATAGAGGGGCGTGACCGCGTGGGCGACGGTGGTGGGTCTCCGTCTACGACGACTTGGCGTCATGCCTCGGATGCCAAGTGCGGATGCTTCCTTCGCACCGAAGGATGGAGAACCGCCACAGGGCTCCTCTGTCCAAAATTATTGCGCCGTCCAAATGTGAAATGGAGCAGGTGTGCACCAGAATTCAATAAAGAAAGTTGTACACGAGAAAATAAATTAAATATTTCTACCAAGAAGAGACCTATAACTTCCCCCGTTGTGCTTAGAGCAACTTCAACAACCCCTCTTTCTCTAAATAACCGTTGTTTACTAGAAGCTGGAGGCAAAAAAAAAAACTCTTCGTCGTTTTCTGTGAAGTGTCCCTACACTAGTAACACTAGTATGGAAAAAACTATTAGTGGCACAAGGTAAAGGTCTAGCAATAGCGTGGGTGTCCGCGTTATTGCTAGCGCTATTGCAACTAGCGATAATCTTGGTCCATTCAGTAGCCATCGCTAACTATCTGCTTATTTGGTATGCATCACGTGTCATTGCTAAGTCTGTGTAGCAGTACTCTCTTACCCCGCGCCACTGCTAAGATTTTATGTATTTTTTTCTTCTTCTACATATTTACATAGTATTTGTATAGATTTTATACAATAGCAACACACACATACATTGAAACTATATGAGACAAGAATGTCTCATCATCATCATCATCATCATCATCATCATCATCATCATCGGAGTGCTACAACATAGCCTCATCATCATAATGATCCAATACAAATGTCTCGTCATCATTTCGAAATAGTGATACAAGTTATTACAAGTCTCGAATACATGCAACTACATGGTCACATACACATGTCTCATCACCGATCTAAACTATGATATACAAGAGAAGAGCGATCACTATGAGCAAGAGCGGGATTATGAAGTAGTTCTTAAGCTGGTTATGATTCCTCTCTCACGCTAGCGTGAACCTCAAGTAATTAGCTTCCGCTTGGATTCTACTTTGAAACCCTTTGTGGCTGCTGCCTAGGAAGCGGTCGACTTGGGCCTGACACTCTGCCCACTCATCGTACACTCCTGGAATCCTCCCTATGTACATGGCCTAGCACTTCTTCGATATCGATCTATATCCCTGACAGAGATGCATCGTCATCAGGCGAATTCATCGATAATATGCAACATAATATACGTAAGCAACACAAAGAGAAAGAGTTAGCAAATAGAAGCAACATATAGTAAACATAATTAACGAAGTTCATCGTACCCAAACTAATTAACTAGAGAGCTACGCAAGTTTAGGAGGACCGTTTACATCACAAAGTTTCGTCGTACAGAAATTCAAAGTTTCATTCTACAGAAAGTACTAACTGAGTGGACATCATTATCGTCATCGTCAATCACTATAGGTCCGTTCGTCCATATCCGGGAGGATGCACCCTAGCTTCGTGAAAGGCGTCATGTCCTGACGTTGTAGGCCTATGCGAGTTCGGACGTCAGTCCGCAATACAGTGCGCCATGGAACGTCCCATTTTCTTCGACGATGTCTTTGATGATGATCGTCACAATGTCATGTTGGATGCAATGAAAGTCATTTCTGAGTTTTTCATCCAGTTCGGCTCTGTGGCCCATTTGCAGACATTGGCATCGGTTGTAGATGGCATGCGAAGTTCTTGGTGATCCCTTCTGAACTCCAGCATGTGATGAATGATGTAGAATCCATCCTTCTTACTTGTTGTCGGTTGTTGGATGTAGCAGAAGTCAGTATTATGGCCGAAACACGGCATATGCCCATCCTTTGTTTCTTGATCTTGATGTGGCCACCCTTCATGCCCAAGCCTACAAGAGCATGATCCAGAACATTCTATGTGTCTGTGTAGTCTTTCTTTTCCGTGTTTATGGCCGAGTCCAAATACGGAGCGTAGGAGACTTGCGGGTAAAGAACAATAAGGACAACGCGCCCCTAGCTGAATAAAATAAATTTACCTCAAATTAGCCTCCATACGTGCAAAGGAATGATTGAAATGTATGAAAGGATGTGTTATAGCAGCTATCTGGGAATGACTTACAAAGGATTTTGTGTCCTTAAATGAAGTCTTCGATGTACTTCTTCGCAGCTTCATGGTCCACGCCGTTGTTTCCCAAGAAGCCCTCATGCATGTAGTAGGGTTCCACTACCGTGATTTCGAGATTTGTTCTTTCCTGATGAGTGTAGTTCATATGTAGCGCATAAAGGAAGACGAACGCAAAATTGAGCCGCCTCATGAGATACATCTCGAAGTGTTGGGAAACGTAGCATGCAATTTCAAAAAAAAATCCTACGCTCACGCAAGATCTATCTAGGAGATGCATAGCAACGAGAGGGGGAGAGTGTGTCCACGTTCCCTCGTAGACCGAAAGCGGAAGCGTTTGATAACACGGTTGATGTGGTCAAACTTCTTCTCGTTTCGACCAATCAAGCACCTAACGTACGGCACCTCCGAGTTCTGCACACGTTCAGCTCGATGACGTCCCTCGAACTCTTGATCCAGCAAAGTGTCGAGGGAGAGTTCCATCAGCACGACGGCGTGGTGATGGTGATGGTGAAGTACTCCGTGCAGGGCTTCGCCTAAGCACTACGTGAATATGACCGGAGGCGTAAACTGTGGAGTGGGGCACCGCACACAGCTAACAACTGTTGATGTGTGTTCTAGCGGTGCCCCCCCACATATATATAGGTTGGAGGGGAGGAGAGGCAGCCAAGGGGGCGCCCCAAGTAGGAAGAATCCTACTTGGGCGCCTCCCAATTCGGCCTCCCCCCGTCCATATTCATCCGGAGGGGGAAGGAAGGAGGAGGGAGGAGAGAAGGAAGGGGGAGGCCGAATTGCTCCCCTTCCTTTCTCTCTTCCCCTCTTTCCTTAGCCCTTAGTTCGGCCTACATGGGGCGCACCAGCCCCCTAGGGGCTGGTCTGTCCCCTTCTTGGCCCATTAGGCCCATGTAGTTGCCGGGGGATGCCCGGAACCCCTTCCGGTGACCCGATATGTACCCGGTAACTCTGGAACACTTCCGGTGTCCGAATATCATCGTCCAATATATGAATATTTACCTCTCGACCATTTCAAGACTCCTCGTCATGTCCGTGATCTCATCCGGGACTCCGAAAAACATTCGGTCACCAAATCACCTAACTCATATAATACAAAATCGTCATCGAGCGTTAAGCGTGCGGACCCTACGGGTTCGAGAACTATGTAGACATGACCGAGACACCTCTCCGGTCAATAACCAATAGCGGAACCTGGATGCTCATATTGGTTCCCACATATTCTATGAAGATCTTTATCGGCTGTACCGTAATGACAACATACGTTATTCCCTTTGTCATCGGTAAGTTACTTGTCCGAGATTCGATTGTCGGTATCTTCAGACCTAGTTCAATCTCGTTACCGACAAGTCTCCTTACTCGTTCCGTAATACATCATCCCGTAACTAACTCATTAGTCACATTGCTTGCAAGGCTTATCATGATGTGTATTACCGAGAGGGCTCAGAGATACCTCTCCGATACTCGAAGTGACAAATCCTAATCTTGATCTATGCCAACCCAACAAACACCTTCGGAGATACCTGTAGAGCATCTTTATAATCACCCAAATACGTTGTGATGTTTGATAGAACACAAGGTATTCCTCCCATATCTGGGAGTTGCATAATCTCATAGTCAAAGGAATATGTATATGAGATGAAGAAAAGCAATAGCAATACAACTTAACGACCATTATGGTAAGCTAACGGATGGGTCTTGTCCATCACATCATTCTCCTAATGATGTGATCCCGTTCATTAAATGACAATACATGTCCATGGTTAGGAAACTTAACCATCTTTGATTAACGAGCTAGTCTAGTAGAGGCTTACTAGGGACACGGTGTTTTGTCTATGTATCCACACATGTATCAAGTTTCCGTTTAATACAATTCTAGCATGAATAGTAAACATTTATCATGATATAAGGAAATATAAATAACAACTTTATTATTGCCTCTAGGGCATATTTCCTTTAGTCTCCCACTTGCACTAGAGTCAACAATCTAGATTACATTATAATGATTCTAACACCCATGGAGTCTTGGGGCTGATCATGTTTTGCTCGTGGAAGAGGCTTAGTCAACGGATCTGCCACATTTAGATCTGTATGTATTTTGCAAATCTCTATGTCTCCCTCCTTGACTTGATCATGGATGGAGTTGAAGCGTCTCTTGATGTGTTTGGTTCTTTTGTGAAATCTGGATTCCTTCGTCAAGGCAATTGCTCCAGTATTGTCACAAAACATTTTCATTGGACCCGATGCACTAGGTATTAAACCTAGATCGGATATGAACTCATTCATCCAGACTCCTTCATTCGCTGCTTCCGAAGCAGCTATGCACTCCGCTTCACACGTAGATCCCGCCATGACGCTTTGCTTGGAACTGCACAAACTGACAGCTCCACCATTCAATATAAATATGTATCCGGTTTGTGACTTAGAGTCATCCGGATCAGTGTCAAAGCTAGCATCGACGTAACCATTTTGAACAAGCTCTTTGCCACCTCCATAAACGAGAAACATATCCTTAGTCCTTTTCAGGTACTTCAGGATGTTCTTGACCACTGCCAAGTGATCCACACCTAGATTAATTTGGTACCTCCTTGCTAGACTTATAGCAAGGCACACATCAGGTTTGGTACACAACATTGCATACATGATAGAACCTATGGCTGATGCATAGGGAATGGCTTCCATTTTATCTCTATCTTCTGTAGTGGTCGGGCATTGAGTCTGACTCAACTTCACACCTTGTAACACAGGCAAGAACCCTTTCTTTGATTGATCCATTTTGAACTTCTTCAAAACTTTATCAAGGTATGTGCTTTGTGAAAGTCCAATTAAGCGTCTTGATCTATCTCTATAGATCTTGATGCCCAATATATAAGCAGCTTCACCGAGGTCTTTCATTGAAAAACTCTTATTCAAGTATCCTTTTATGCTATCCAGAAATTCTATATCATTTCCAATCAACAATATGTCATCCACATATAATATTAGAAATGCTACAGAGCTCCCACTCACTTTCTTGTAAATACAGGCTTCTTCGAAAGACTGTATAAAACCATATGTTTTGATCACATTATCAAAGCATATATTCCAACTCCGAGATGCTTGCACCAGTCCATAAATATATCGCTGGAGCTTGCACACTTTGTTAGCACCTTTAGGATTGACAAAACCTTCTGGTTGCATCATATACACCTCTTTTTTAAGAAATCCATTATGGAATGCAGTTTTGACGTCCATTTGCCATATTTCATAATCATAAAATGCGACAATTGCTAACATGATTCAGACAGACTTAAGCATCGCTACGGGGGAGAAGGTCCCATCGTAGTCAACTCCTTGAACTTGTCGAAAACCTTTCGCAACAAGTCAAGCTTTGTAGACAGTAACATTACCATCAGCGTCAGTCTTCTTCTTGAAGATCCATTTATTCTCTATGGCTTGCCGATCATCGGGCAAGTCAACCAAAGTCCACACTTTGTTCTCATACATGGATCCTATCTCAGATTTCATGGCCTCAAGCCATTTATCGGAATCTAGGCTCATCATTGCTTCCTCATAGTTCGTAGGTTCGTCATGATCTAGTAACATGACTTCCAGAACAGGATTATCGTACCACTCTGGTGCGGAACATGCTCTGGTTGACCTACGAGGTTTGGTAGTAACTTGATCTGAAGTTTCATGATCATTAATATTAGCTTCCTCTCTAGTTGGTGTAGGCATCACTGGAACTGATTTCTATGATGAGCTACTTTCCAATTCGAGAGAAGGTACAATTACCTCATCAAGTTCTACTTCCTCCCACTCACTTCTTTTGAGAGAAACTCCTTCTCTAGAAAGGATCCATTCTTAGCAACAAAGATCTTGCATTCGGATCTGTGATAGAAGGTGTACCCAACAGTTTCTTTTGGGTATCCTATGAAGATGCACTTCTCCGATTTGGAAGCTTTTTCACATAAGCATCATAACCCCAAACTTTAAGAAACGACAGCTTAGGTTTCTTGCCAAAGCATAGTTCATACAGTGTCATCTCAACGGATTTAGATGGTGCCCTATTTAAAGTGAATGCAGCTGTCTCTAATGCATAACCCCAAAATTATAGTGATAAATCGGTAAGAGACATCATAGATCGCACTATATCTAATAAAGTACGGTTACAACATTCAGACACACCATTACGCTGTGATGTTCCAGGTGGCGTGAGTTGTGAAACTATTCCACATTGTTTTAAATGAAGGACAAACTCGTAACTCAAATATTCGCCTTCGCGATCAGATCGTAGAAACTTTATTTTCTTGTTATGATGGTTCTCCACTTCACTCTGAAATTCTTTAAACTTTTCAAATGTTTCAGACTTGTGTTTCATCAAGTAGATATACCCCTATCTGCTCAAATCATCTGTGAAGGTCAGAAAATAACGATACCCGCCGCGAGCCTCAAAACTCATCGGACCGCATACATCGGTATGTGATACGTCCATTTTGCATCTTGATTTCTTACTGTTATTTATAATGTTTTTATCCATAATAATGCTTTTTGGAGTAATTCTAATGCCTTTTCTCTCATAATTTGCAAGGAACACACAAAGAGGGAGAATTCCGGCAGCTAGAAATCTGGACCTGAAAAAGCTACGTCAGGCTACCTATTCTGCACAACTCCAAATGAGTTGAAACTTGACGGAGATTTTTTATGGAATATATAAGAAATACTGGAGCCAATAAACACGAGAGGGGGGCCACCAGGTGGGTGGTGCGCCAGCCCCCCCAGACGCACCCTGGTGGGTTGTGGCCTCCTCGGCCCACCTCCGGTGCCCATCTTTTGGTATACTAGATCATCGATGGTGCGCGTTGTCGTGCCCCGTCTATTCTAACTATAAAACAATAATAACATACAAATGGAGATACACAAATATTGGACAAACTACAAAATTATGGGCATGTATGCATATGCTTACCATTGTGTGTCTAAGAAGAATAACATTCATTATCTCACATTACCGTGAAATATTGTATTTTGCATGAAAGCGTAGAACAGTGGTAGCCAATCATTAATAAGCATATGGCATATATCAATGCTCGCAACTAAGAAAGGCCCATTGTACCTTTTTGTTTTCCTGGTGAAGGGGCAACGCTCGACAACGCAAGGCTTCAAACTTCAGAGTGTCTAGCAACAGAAGGATACTGCTCTCAACTCAACTCATTAAAAAAACTGATCCTAGCTAGTCAGATTTGGTTACCCATCTGGTGGTAGCAGATTCTGTTCTCCCGACAAATTTGGTTTGCTTATGCAATATTACATGGGGCAAGTTTGCAGCCGGAGATAGAGGTGCATGCATGCCAGGTTGCGAGCGTTCCTATAGGCTATAGCATATGTGCATCGGCACCATGGACGCTCCGGGCCGATCTTCTACTCAAGATCGTGGCGCGCTCCGATCCCTCCACCCTTGTTTGTTGCTCCGGCTAACTTGATTTTCTTACATGGTCGCTTCGTAAGCCAATAACAACAAACATGATCGCATCCAATCTTCGTTTGTTCCCTTGCAAGGAACTTCAATATCGTCAATAGTTTCAATTGCAAACAAAAAGGAAAGATAAGATTAAATAGATTGCAGCCTCCCCGTACGTGATATGTAGGTGTAGCATGAAGGCCATGCTAGAGAGAAGAGGGGCCTGTAGCTTTTTAGAGGTTGGCCGCATGACTATGCCTCGAAGAGAGTGAAACGACGGAGGGACCTGGACCTTCGCGGCACCGGCGGTAGCTCATCCAGGGTTCGCCACCTCGCATGTGAAACTGGCCGCCGCCTCATCGTCCTTCTCCCATGATCAGAAATTCGGCATACCACAAAGAGGAGGGGCCAAGAAAGTACAGATCTACTCCAAGAAATTACCTTCGAAAAGCCATAACTGACATCTCAATGGGGGACGGGGAAGTGCCTTATAAATAGGAGCAGGAGGAAGGAAAAGAGACTACAACGAAGCTCCACCTTTAGCCACCAGTTAATGAAGCATAATGGCTGTTAACAATGGCAACTTAACCCGTCAATTCCATGGAGCACTTCAATTGCCCACCCACGATGCCATAGGACGAGTTCGTTTGCTGTTTTTTTAAAGTTTTCGATAACAAAATATCTGCTTTGATGTAGGGCTGCATCTGGACACGAAGGGACGCCTTTTTTTTGAGACAAGGACACAAAGGGGCGCCCGCCCCAGGGCTGTTGTTTTTCCACGAGAGAAAGTGGAGATTGACCTCACACAACACGATTAAGCCCGACAGACCCATTTTAATAAGAGACGCTGAAAAATGTTAGTCGGAGCAGCGGCCCACTACGTTTATGGCTTGGTGCTGAACCAACAAAACACACACATGAGCTACTCGAAGGAGATCAGACGGCCAGAATTGATAAATGTCAAGATCCAATGGTTAAAAATGGAAGTGGGCTGAGAAGGCTAGAAAGATGCTCAGCTATAATGTCTCTAAATAAGTCACTTTGACCTAGAAAAAATAAGGAGAAGGTTTTCGGGACGGAGCGCCGCCGCCTCGAGGCGGAACTTGGGCAGGAGCACTTTTGCCCTTCGGCGGAGCGATTCTGCCAGGGGAACTTCCCTCCCGGAGGGGGAAATCATCGTCATCATCATCACCAACAACTCTCCCATCTTGGGGAGGGCAATCTCCATCGACATCTGATAATCCCCAAGTGTAGGGAATCATCATAGAAATTCCCAAAGTGGAAGTGATAAGTATGGAGTGTCGAACCCACAAGGAGCTAAAGGTAAGATCAATATTTTCTCAAGTCCTATCTGCCATTGATACGACTCTACGTACACCGAACGTTTGCTTCCAACTAGAAATGAGAAATAAAACTACGTTGTGGGTGGAAGAGGATAACTTTGCATGATACCGGAGAGCTAAAATATAAAAGTAGGTGCTGTTATCATAAAGTTAGAATATATTACTAAACATTATAAATAGTGAGTGTGGAATAATGATGGCTCGATGTGCGTAATTATCCTAGGCAATCATTAACAAGACCGGTAGTCGTCATTGCAATTTCATATGAGGGAGAGGCATAAGCTAACATACTTTCTCTTCTTGGATCATATGCACTTATGATTGGAACTCTAGCAAGCATCTGCAACTACTAAAGATCATTAAGGTAAAACCCAACAATAGCATTAACATATCAAGTCCCCTTTATCCCATACGCAACAACCCCCTTACTCGGGTTTATGCTTCTGTCACTCAAGCAACCCACTATAAGCGAATCATGAACGTATTGCAACACCCTACAGCGGGAATCCCTCACGCTTGCGCAACACGGAGGGCACAATAGGACAGCACCAAAATAAAACATACAACTCATACCAATCTAGATCATCAATCAACCCAAAGACAAAGGATATCTACTCAAAACATCATAGGATGGCAACACATCATTGGATCATAATATGTGGCATAATACACCATGTTCAAGTAGGGATTAGAGCGGGGTGCGGGAGAGTGCACTACAAAAAAAAGACACATCCGTGACATTTTTGGCCGAACGGATTTTTTCTGTCATACTTATGACACTTCTATGACGATAATTGTGACAAAACCTAGTATCATCATAGATGTGGTGGGATCCTACTTCTATGACAAAAAATCATGACAGAAAATGGGCTTTTCGTCCTGGGTGGGCCGGAGACGTAGCTGCATGACATTCTTTGGGCCGTCCATGATGGAAAAAACCATGGTAGAAGCGAGGGCAAGGAAAATATCGGGGTGTTCTGGGTTACGTGGGTGGTCGGGGCCGAGCGATGCGCGTTTCTCTCGTACACGCACGCGCGTGGGTGCGAGGCGTTGGGCTCTAATCAACCCGGCGGCGTTGGGCTCTAAGCGAACCCGGCGATTGCCGCTGCGAGCTACGCGTTCTTGAACCCGGCGATTGATAGATGGTACATTAGCGCACCCGATCGAGTGATTCGCCGCTCTGCGCTAGCTGAAGCCGATCGATGCCTCTGGATGAGCGATGGCGTTCTTTGGGGGGTGTTGGATGAACAGTTCGGTGGGGGTGGATGAACAGGACCCGTGGTGTTGCCTCTAGATGAACGGGACCACGATCGTCGAGCGGTTGGGGCTGGATGAGCAGGACCCGTGGAGGGCTGGATGAGCGATGGCCCGTGGAGGGTGGTTAAGCGAGAGCCGTGGAGAGGGCTGGTTGAAAAGTAGCCGGTGGAGTAAGCGCGGTGGAGGCTGGATGAGCAGGAGCCCGTGGATGAGCGATCGCGGTGGAGGCTGGAGGAGGTCAGCGGTGGATGAGCGATGAGCCCGTGGAGGCTGGAGGGTCGACGGTGGATGAGCGAGCCGTGGATCTTTGGAGGGTCGACGGTGGAGATGAACAATATCCCGTGGAGTCCCGTTTTGCGGTACGCCACACCCCTCCCGATGAACAGGACCCTCATTTCGACCGTAACGCTCCAACACAAGTCTGTTTCCTCCGTTTTGCGGCACGCCACACCCCTCCCGATCAACAGGACCCCCGTTTCGACCGTTGGAGGTCCGTTTCCTCCGTTTCTGATCGCGGACCCTCCCGATGAACAGGATCCCGTTTGAGCGTGGCGGTCGAACACAAGGCCGTTCCTCCGTTCTGCGATGACGCGAGCCTCGTTCCATTGGCTGTTCGGTCCAAGCCGGTTGGCTCCCACGCGTTCCGTTGCCTTCCGATGAACACGACGCATTCCGTTGCCTCCCATGAACACGACAACGACGCAGTTTCTCTGTTCTGACCCAGCCATGTACACGAGCCCTGGCCGTACGTATGCGCGAGTAGGCGTTCGAGACCCAGCCCGTATGTACGTACGTGGCCGTATTTTCTGTCTTGCACACTGCCGCTGTACGTACGTGTACATGCTACGTGCGCGCCTCTACATTGACCAGTATGTACGTTCACATTCGCAACCAGAATGACAACGCTACGTACGCTTCGACCAGGTGGGTCCTGACTATTAGGCACTTCCTTGCCTGCGAAGATGTAGCTGGTGGGTCCCAGCAGTCAGGGGGGCGAATCGTTTTGTTTTGCCCGGACGCACTTCCTTGCGTGCGAAGATGTAGCTGGTGGGTCCCAACAGTCAGGGGGAAACGTTTTTTTTTGTGAAATACGGTGGCCCGTCCGATGGGTCCCCGCTGTCAGGTGGAGGAATAATTATTTTGCACGTAATAAGGAGGCACTTCTTTGCTGCGGCCGTGGACCCAGCTGTTAGCCTCTCCACGTACAGTGCACGTCCGATGGAAGCCGTTCCTTGACCACGTTGACCATGCCGCGCCGAGAGCACCAGGGCGGTGGACGACAGCGAGGCCTAGGAAGGGGACGACGTGGAGCCGGGGAAGACGCGACAGTGGATGCCCACGCGTAGAGGAGTATGAGGATTCACTAGTTCGCTGCGGTGTGAGGCTGCCGTTGCCGTAGAATAACAGGGGGTGTGGGTGAGTAGAGGGATGGCCTGGCCAGCGGTGGGAGTAGTAGGGGGCGGTGAGTCCTCCGCCGAATCGCAGCCGGCCACGGGAGGCAGGAGCACGAGGCACGACCGGCGCTGGTTTGGACGGCTAGATCAAGAAGACCAGATGTTGAAGAAGCACTACGGCCGTTGGATGGACATTGTACGGTCACTGGAGCTAGAATCGTGCATATTGACTAATTTGACAAAGCCCTCCGTCCCCGTCAACTTAGTAGGCCCACAAGTAGAGGGAGTATTCATTTTTTTGTGCGTAATAAGGAGGCACTTCCTTGCGTGCGAAGATATTGCTGGTGGGTCCAAGTGTCGTGGCGGTAACATTTTTTCGCAAAATCTGAGGCCCTTCGGTGGGTCCCGGATGTCGGTAGAGGAATCATTATTTTGCGGCGTAATAAGGAGGCATTTCCTTGCGTGCGGCCATGGACCCAGCTGTCGACCTCTCCACGTCTGATCCACTTCAAATGCATGTTGGGTGTTGACCATGTTGACCAGGCAGCGCCGAGAAGCACCGAGGCGGTGGGCGACGGCGAGGCACTGGAAGGAACGACACGGAGGCGGGGAAGACTTGAAAGTTGTTTCCCGTGGAGAATCTGTTGTCTGAGGGTTCTTGGTTCGTCTGCCGTCGCCGGAGAATAACAGCAGGTGTGGGTGCGTAGAGGGATGGCTAGACCAGCGATGGGAGTACGGTGGGGTGGTGAGGCCTACGCGGTAGCACAGCCGGCCGCGTGGAGGAGAGAGCAGGAAGTCCCGTCGGCGCTTGTTTGAGCGGCTGGAGCAGGAAGTGCAGAGATTGAAGAAGCACGACGGCCGTTGGATGGACATCAACGATCCTTTGCTGTCGTCGACCTTTTTAGGAAAGCCTCAAATCTATGGAAAACGTCATACAACCCATCTGCCATTATTTCTAATAATTTACAGCCGATTTGCTAATTTTTAAGGTTTTTTTGGAGCCCATATTCTTTTTATTAGCATTACAACCCATATTGTGGTCACGGTTAAAAAATTATACGAAATTTTGCATATTTTGGTGCGGTCCGAACTGTTTTTAATCCTGAAATTTCGAGTCACATTCAAACTGGTTAAAAAATAAAATGTATATCAATATAAAATCCAACAAATTGTCCACGCATAAAAATCAATGCAATTTAAGATCTCGAAATGAAAAAAAGAAATTTGAAACTAATTGCCGGATTGATGTGTTTTAAAAATGTACAACCCATTTCTCATTACTGATAGGCCATTTTCTCGGCCAGCCGAATGAAGCTCTCCTCGTCTTGAAAGATTTGCGGCCCAACAGGCTTGACAAAGCGACTTACTTGGGAAATCACAAAAAAACTGGGCTGTGGCCGTGGACCTAGCTGTCAGCCTCTCCACGTATAGTACTCTTCTGATGGAAGTCGGTCGTTGAGCACATTGACCACGTCGCGCCGAGAGCACCAAGGTGGTGGACGACGGCGAGGCCTAGGAAGGGGACGACACGGAGCCAGGGAAGATGCGGCAGTGGATGCCCACGCGGAGAGGAGTACGAGGGTTCATTGGTTCGGCTATGGTGTGAGGCTGCCGTCGCCCTTGAGAATAACGGGGGTGTGGGTGAGTAGAGGGATGCCCTCGCCAGCGGTGGGAGTAGTAGGGGGCGGTGAGGCCTCTGCGGCATCACAGCCGGCCACGGGAGGTAGGAGCACACGACACGACTGGCGCTGGTTTGGGCGGCTGGAGCAAGAAGACCAGAGGTTGAAGAAGCACTACCGCCGTTGGATGAACATCGTATGGTAACTGGGGCTAGAATCATTCATATTGACTAAGTTGACAAAGCCCTCCGTCCCCGTCAACTTGGTAGGCCCACAAGTCAGCCTCCCACTATGCTGGGTTCCAGCTGGCAGGGGGAGTATTCATTTTTTTGTGCATAATAAGGAGGCACTTCCTCGCGTGCGAAGATAGCTAGTGGGTCCGACCTGTCAGCGGGAGGCACGTTTTTTTTCGAGAAATACAGAGGCCCTTCCGGTGGGTCCTAGATGTCAGGTGGAGGAATCAAAGACTTGAGAAGGTGTACAGAACAAGCTAGTGTACCAGTAAAGAGACGTTGCTGAGTTTTAGAAAAAAAGAGAGACGTGCTCCTGTAGCTGGTTCGAATCCAAACCTAGACTATGACTATATATGGTGCTATGCCACTCTGCAAGTAATGAAACTGACATATCCAACATTCGCTTCTCCTCTTCTCTACTTACTCTGCCTAGCATCAGAAGCTCTGGCCGCAGCAACCATGTCTGCTGGCTGCTCATCCACCTGCTCTTCAGCAGGCAACAACCAAATATGCGCCAAGTCGCCAGCCGTACCATCGCCTATGGGTCTCATCACACCCCCGCCGACACGCGCACCGTAGCCAGTTGCTCATCGCAACCCGCTGCCGTTGGTGTGGTGCCACTGCTGCAAATCACGCAGAGTCATCCGTCGCATCTCAACCACAATCCTCAACCCTGGCCGAGTCTTCTACAAATGCCCGAATCACGGGGTAATAATATGTTTAAGTGTTGTTCTGCTGCTTTCAGTTGCTGATTTTTTAATAGTTTGGTTGATGATCTTCCAATTTGATTCGTGCAGAAAAGGGAAGATTCGTGTGATTTGTATTTCTAGGAAGTTGCTGATGTGGGGGAGTGCAACTATGCTAATTATTTGGTTAGCCGAGGAATCCCAATACCAGCAGGTTGGGGTGTTGGACAAATGGCGAAGGAATGGCGAGAAGAGGAAGATGTAGAGCGAAGGTTAAAGATGCGTTCCGATCATGGCCAAGCAACAATTCTTTGAGCGGCCTTGACAGCAATGAGGAGATGAAATAGCTTGTGAAGATAATGGGAAAAATCGATGTGCACTGTAGGATGATTATCTCTTTATTTGCAGTGTATGTAGCACTCGTGATGTATTCAGTGGCTATGACATGAGCACTTTCCTGAAACTAGTAATGAATGAAACCTGGGTAGCAGGCTGGGCGTAGTGTTGTGAACATCTAATGATTTCTATTAACGGAAATCAGGGGGTATCCCCTTTTGCTCATAAATAAATAAATAGTACAGGCCCTTTTGGTAATAAATGAATAAATTAGCAGAGGCCCTGTCGGGTCAGATTTGTTCTCATTCAAAGACGTCGAGCAAATTTCAGTCCACCATCAAACTATGTCATCAAATTCAAGTTTCACAGCCAAATATGAGTACAACTAAACAACAATGTCATCATGTTTTAGTCGCCATACAATCAGCAAACACAAATCAGCATACATTACAAGTGATGTTCTCACAGGAAAATACTAAACAACATGTTCATCAGGTTTCAGTTGTCATAGCAAACACAATTTCACATAGTAGATAAAAAACGTCTTTTGACAGGCAAATACGACAAAAGCAATGTAATCATCATCCGCAGCAGCAGCGTCAACATCTTCGCCATGTGTATCAGTCTGAATCATAATTCCCCATGGTGTCATCTTCTTCTTCGTCCTCAACATCCTTGAAAACGTTGGCTTCTTCTTGATCAACTTTTGTATGTCCACAACACGATAGTCAATCTTTTCGCCGGCGTCATTGACGTGCTGGTTCTCAAAGATATTAGGAACATCTGTGTTATATTGTACATCAGGAGCAGTGTAAGCATCATCTTGTTGTGCAACTTCATTAAACGAATTCCTCTGCTCAAACCTTTGCAATACTCTCCAGTCATCGCTACGTGCAAATGTGTCTTCCAAGAAAAATATCTGTGTTGCTTGATTTGCCAAAATAAAAGGCTCGTTGGTATGGTACGCCGCCTTGACATTGATGGATTTGAAATAATCATCAGCTCTGGGTTTTGCGCTCCTGGAAAACAGGTTATACTAACGACAAAGACAATGTAACCACACACCGATGATCCTTGAAGCGGAGATATCTGCAACTGAACAATCTCTGTTATGTTAGCATACATTTCAGTTGTCTCTTTATCATACGTACCCGTGCTCATGATGGCACTGTTTTGTGTCTTCCTGCCTTCGTCTCGTGCAAGGGTGTTGTAGCGCACATCTCCAACGATGCAAGATTCATAATGTCTTGCCCGAGTATCAGGACCCATTGCTAGTGAGTAAAGGGCATCATCAACTGCCTGCCCATCCTCTCGCATCTTCTTAACCTATGGTTAGAAAATAGACAAGCTGATCATCTTATGTACTCAATATATTAAAAAAATTGACAGTGCAATTCAAAAGCTTACATGGCTCTTGAACCATTTTGCAAATCCTGCCATAACCAGTTTGTCATTGTTTCTTGGATTTTGCGGCGGTAACTCCTTTTTGTAGATGCTGCACAACATAGTGATCGCGTCAAACATCTAAATATATAAGAATGTGCTGCAAGTTTAGTAGATTACGATGTATAAGCTGCAGTACTTAGCACTTACTTGATATAAGGTAGTATCTCACGACAGTTATTCAACACATACCACCATTTTGTCCAAATCTTTAGGTTTGTCCTCTTGTCGACTCTTCCCTGTAACTCGAACAGAATAAGCAAAAACATTGAGCCAGATTGTCTTCATCCACCTCTTTGCTAAGCTGATCATTTGTTTCAATGTATTTTGAGCAGAATGTCAATGCTTCAGTAGCAATGTAGGCCTCTGCAATGGAACCCTCGGGTCTAGCTCGTTCCTAACATAGCCCTTGAAAGTGCCTAGCCGCCTTTCAATAGGGTACATCCAGCCATCTTGTCTTGGACCTCTAAATAGTGCCTCATCGGTAGATGAACAGCCAAATGCACCATCACATCAAAGAAGGCTGGAGGATATATCTTCTCAAGGTCGCATAGGATAGTTGGTATCTTGTCTCTAAGGCGCTCCAAAGCATCTATCCCGATATTTCTCTGAGAGTTCCCTAAAGAATTGTCCCAACTCTGCAATCGCTCAGTATAAGTTAGGGCGGCCCAATCCTCTAAGGATAGCAGGTAAAACCCTTTGAAGTAGGATGTGGCAGTCATGAGTTTTCAACCCTTGTACCTTGTTTCCATCTGCACTGACTCTCCTTTCAGGGTTGGAAGCAAATCCATGTGGGAATCTCACACATGACAGGACCTCATGAAATTCTTTTCTTTTACCTTGTCCAAGGCGTACACAGCTAGTGTCATATCCGTGGTTTACCTTTATCTTGCACTGCAAATCACATCGATACCTAGGTGTGTCAAATCAATCCTAGATTTTAAGGTATCTTTCGTCTTGCCTTCAATATTAAGAAGTGTGCCGATAATGCTGTCACATATATTTTTCTCGATGTGCATCACATCAAGATTATGCCGCAGATCCAAATCTTTTCAATACTCCAAGTCCCACAAAGTGGACCTGCGGGTAAACAATAATTTCTCTTCTGCCCCGCCACGCTTCCTTTTCCCGCTACCATTATCAGGATGGTTTCCTGGTGTAATATGCCTGACCTTCTCTAATTCCACTTGCAACTCATCGGCGGTGAGCCTCTTTGGCGCATCACGGTTTTCATGCTTTGCATTGAATGAAGGAAGTATGCCCTAGAGGCAATAATAAAGTTATTATTTATTTCCTTATTTCATGATAAATGTATATTATTCATGCTAGAATTGTATCAACCGGAAACTTGATACATGTGTGAATACATAGACAAAAAGAGTGTCACTAGTATGCCTCTACTTGACTAGCTCGTTGAATCAAAGATGGTTAAGTTTCCTAGCCATAGACATGAGTTGTCATTTGATTAACGGGATCACATCATTAGAGAATGATGTGATTGACTTGACCCATTTTGTTAGCTTAGCACTTGACGTTTAGTATGTTGCTATTGCTTTCTTCATGACTTATACATGTTTCTATGACTATGAGATTATGCAACTCCAGAATACCGGAGGAACACTTTGTGTGCTACCAAAGCGTCAACGAATGGGTGATTATAAAGGTGCTCTACAGGTGTCTCCGATGGTGTTTGTTGGGTTGGCATAGGTCGAGATTAGGATTTGTCTCTCCGATTGTCGAAGAGGTATCTCTGGGCCCTCTCGGTAATGCACATCACTATAAGCCTTGAAAGTAATGTGACTAATGAGTTAGTTGCGGGATGATGCATTACAGAACGAGTAAAGAGACTTGCCGGTAACGAGATCGAACTAGGTACTGAGATACCGACGATCTAATCTCGGGCAAGTAACATACCGATGACAAAGGGAACAACGTATGTTGTTGTGCGGTTTAACCGATAAAGATCTTCGTAGAATATGTAGGAGCCAATATGAGCATCCAGGTTCCGCTATTGGTTATTGACCGGAGATGTGTCTCGGTCATGTCTACATAGTTCTCGAACCCGTAGGGTACGCACGCTTAACGTTCGGTGACGATCGGTATTATGAGTTTATGTGTTTTGATGTACCGAAGGTAGTTCAGAGTCCCGGATGAGATCGGGGACATGAGAGGAGTATCTTAATGGTCGAGACGTAAAGATCGATATATTGGACGACTATATTCGGACATCGGAAAGGTTCCGAGTGATTCGGTATTTTTCAAAGTACCGGGGGTGTTACGGGAATACGGGAGTACATATGGGCCTTAGTGGGCTTTAGGGGGAAAATAGGAGAAGCCACGAGGGCTGGCCGTGCTCCCCCATGGGCCTAGTCCGAATTGGACTAGGGGAGGGGCTGCGCCCCCTCTTTCCTTCTCCTCCCCCTCTCCTTCCTTCCCCCTCCTAGTGGGACTAGGAAAGGGGAGTCCTACTCCCACTAGGAGGAGGACTCCTCCTCCTGGCGTGCCCTGCAAGGGCCGGCCAGCCTCCCCCCTTGCTCCTTTATATACGGGGGCAGGGGCACCCCAAATACACAACAATTGATCATTGATCTTTTAGCCGTGTGCGGTGCCCCCTCCACCATAATCCACCTTGGTCATATCGTAGCAGTGCTTAGGCGAAGCCCTGCGTCGGTAGCATCATCATCACCGTCATCACGCCGTCGTGCTGACGGAACTCTCCCGCAAAGCTCTGCTGGATCGGAGTTCGTGGGACGTCATCGAGCTGAACGTGTGCTGAACTCGGAGGTGCTGTACGTTCGGTACTTGGATCGGTCGGATCGTGATGACGTACGACTACATCAACGACATTGTTCAAACGCTTCCGCTTTCGGTCTACGAGGGTACATGGACAACACTCTCCCCTCTCATTGCTATGCATCACCATGATCTTACGTGTGCGTAGGATTTTTTTTAAAATTACTACGTTCCCCAATAGTGGCATCCGAGCCAGGTTTTATGTGTAGATGTTATATGCACGAGTAGAACAGAAGTGAGTTGTGAGCGATGCAAGTCATACTGCTTACCAGCATGTCATACTTTGGTTCGGCGGTATTGTTGGATGAAGCGGCCCGGACCGACATTACGTGTATGCTTACGCGAGACTGGTTCTACCGACGTGCTTTGCACACAGGTGGTTGGCGGGTGTCAGTTTCTCCAACTTTAGCTGAACCAAGTGTGGCTACGCCCGGTCCTTGAGAAGGTTAACACAACACTAGCTTGACGAACTATCATTGTGGTTTTGATGCATAGGTAAGAACGGTCCTTGCTCAGCCCGTAGCAGGCACGTAAAACTTGCAACAACAAAGTAGAGGACGTCTAACTTGTTTTTTCAGGGCATGTTGTGATGTGATATGTTCAATACATGATGTTATATTTTATTGTATGAGATGATCATGTTTTGTAACCAAGTTATCGGCAACTGGCAGGAGCCATATGGTTGTCGCTTTATTGTATGCAATGCAATCGCTCTGTAATTACTTTACTTTATCACTAAGCGGTAGCGATAGTCGTAGAAGCAATAGTTGGCGAGACGACAACGATGCTACGATGGAGATTGTAGCGACCCGACCTCAGACGGTCAAGTCTCTGTGCTTAAGTATCATCCCTGGATCGGTATGCTGACACACATAGTACTCGAGGATTTACAATACAACAGAGGTAAATCACATGTATAAAGTAACGTAAATGTTATTACCTCAATCCAAATAGTGGAAGTAACAAGGTTGTGGATTCCCATCAACACCAACGGCAAAGTTGAGTGTAGAAATCGTAACCCTAACGTATCACTAACTCGTCGTAAGATTCCTGCAACATGAGACGTTGTAGCCACAAAGGGTCAGTACATTGAATGTACTGGCAAATTCACACCACATGATAATGATGAATAATAGCTATCACTACATGCATATTTGGCTGGTGGAAAAGCTCTATGGTTATATGGTTTTTGCGAAAGGCCAATTTTTCCCTACTGCAAAGGAATATATTTTTATTCAACTACAAAGTTGGTTGAAAAATATTGAGAAGGTAAACCCCCTCAATCCCAATTAAAAGTAATCATTAAAAACCCAACAAATTAATTATGAAATGATGAGATCAATATGATAATCCAAGAACCAGATACTCAAGATTGTCCATAACCGGGGACACGGCTAATCATGATTAGTTTGTACACTCTGCAGAGGTTTGTGCACTTTTCCCACAAGATTCGATCTCCTTCGTTGGATTTCTCACACTACATGATGTTTGAGAAACGGATGACCGAGACACAGTCTTTCCGAAGAGGTCCCCTTAACCGATAGATAGGCCGGTACACCTACAATCCCCCTACATCTGCTAGCCCATCATGGAAAGGTTTCCCACAACTTACTCAAGTATGCCAGAGCCCATAATGGCATGTGGCTGCACACAGAAGTTTCTAGCATGAATAATCTTATGACCCCTTTGAGACTGGGTGGCAGTCCATAGGAGAATCACACGGTACCCCGGGATTTCCAAAAAGTACAGGCAATCACTGGATACCCCAGGTGCCTCAATCCACCCAGATGTGTATTTAAGTTGCCACCTTAAGTTGAACCATTAATTAACAATACTCACATCTGTCATGGATACACTCAAACCCAATCCACGTCTACGAGCATAGCATGGAAATATAAGCATAACGTAAAAGTAACTCCCAAGGGTTTGAATGCAGGGCAATAGGTTCCTACCTCATCAACTACTTCCCAATACCCACATGTTATGATTCCTACTCATGCAATGTTTGAGGGGTTGAAACTAATGCATAAAAACTGGGTATGAAAGGGATATGATCAAAGTGTGAACTTGCCTTGTACAGTTGATGAAGATGATTCGCACTCATAACTCCTGATAGCTCTACTCGTCACACTCCGGTCAATCTATCGTAAGCAAGCAATAGTAACCACACATAAGCAATCACTCAAAAGATCGGAAAGAACGAAGAAACAATTTGGAAAACATCAAAACCAAGCAAATAACTCTTGCAACATAAAACAATTTCTAATAGTACCAAAATTAGGTGAATTTGACCTTATCAGAAAGTTTAGGTCAAGAGCTTCGAATAGCAAAAAGAATCAACTAAAACGGAGTTATAAAACTCAAGTTACGATCAAACGAAGTTCGAATCTCAATCTGTTTGAAACCAAATTTTAAATTTTCAAAAACATGTTTAAGTTGATTATCTGGATAGAGGGGCTCATAACGAAGACGTGGGCGTTGGTTTCATTGGATTTGGACAAACGAGTAAAAAGTAGTGATCGTTTGAAAATTAGGGACTAATATGTAAATAAAATCATCACAATTAGGTCCCTAGGCGAAATTAAAAAGAAAAAGGAAAACTTTACCGTACGAACTCTACGGAAACATATGCGATGAAAACCGTTCACTACGGAGGCCTAACCAGTGAACGTTTGCTATATAATAAAACCTAAAACAAACCAGATCTAGGGTTCGAAGAGAAAAAAAATGTAAAGAAAACTGGGAAAACCAATTGGTTTATTTACTGGTTCGGGACGGTTTTTTCGTCGAAAACCACCACGGCGGTTGGAGACGAGCGGCGGCTAGCTCCGGCGACGAGGCAAGACGCGAGCGGCGCTGGCGGCTCTGGCGTGTGGCAAGCAGCGCATGGATGTGGCGACGTGGCTGGCTATGACGGCGCAGCGGCGGCGTGAAGTCTGCAAGTGGGCGTGAGATCTGCGTGGCGGGGCGCGATCGAGAGGGGAGGAGAGCAGGCGGCTTTATAGGAGGAGGTGGAGCGATGGCGGGAGGGGCAACGAGAGGCGGCGGAGGAGTCGAGCGGCGTCTGGCGGCGGCGGCGCCGTCTTGGAAGTGGAGTCCGTCCGAGCCGAGGGACAGCGGGCGCGACGCTGGGCTGGGCGGCTAGTGAGCTTCAGCCAGTGGGCTGCTGAGGAAAGAAGTCTCTTTTTTTGTTTAAAAAACATTTTCTCAGACAAACAAATTAATAATAATAAAAATATATTATATAGGCATATAATATATCAAAATTTTCAAAAAATTATTTTCTACAACCTGAACATTTTTCTAGCATCAAATAAAATCTATAAAATTTCAATAGAGCAAAGAGTGCTATAGCTCTAATAAAAATCCAGTAAAAATCATTTTAAAAATACCAAAATGATTTCAAATTTATTTTTCTCCAATTTTCGATGTAGGGAATCATGTTACCCTATTTTCCATATATTTTATTTTTGGAGAAAAATAATTTGAATAAAACTCAAATAACCCCAAATAGTAAATAATTTCGAAGGACTTTGAATTTAATTCTTTGAAACTCCCAACTCATATTTCATATGTTTTGAAGAAGTCATTTTATCTTCTCTCGTGAAAATCATTGAATTACTTAAAGTTTTTTGAATTTGAAATAGTTTTGAATGGAATTCAAATATTTTCAAAAACCCTTTTCATTTATTTAAATGGAAGAAGTCATGTCATCTTCTCTCCAGGGTTTTGTATTTGAAAAGAATTTGAATTCAAGTAGATCAAAAAGCAAAGATGAAAGTTTATGAAAGTCCTTTTATTCCCTCTCATTTAACTTTCAATAGATTCGAATTTCACTCAATTTCACACAATCAATCAAACAATCAATCATAACTATCTATTTAATATAACATTCCAAAATTTAGAATTTTGGGATGTTACAGAGATCAAGGTGTCGCGCAGGTGACGATGGTGATCATGACAGTGCTTCGGAGATGAAGATCACAAGCACAAGATGATGATGGCCATATCATATCACTTATATTGATTGCATGTGATGTATATCTTTTATGCATCTTATTTTGCTTTGATTGACGGTAGCATTATAAGATGATCTCTCACTAAATTTCAAGATAAAAGTGTTCTCCCTCAGTATGCACCGTTGCCAAAGTTCGTCGTGCCGAGACACCACGTGATGATCGGGTGTGATAAGCTCTACGTTCATCTACAACGGGTGCAAGCCAGTTTTGCACACGCAAAATACTCGGGTTAAACTTGATGAGTCTAGCATATGCAGATATGGCCTCGGAACACTGAGACCGAAAGGTCGAGCGTGAATCATATAGAAGATATGATCAACATAGTGATGTTCACCATTGAAAACTATTCCATCTCACGTGATGATCGGACATGGTTTAGTTGATATGGATCACGTGATCAGTTAGATGATTAGAGGGATGTCTATGTAAGTGGGAGTTCTTAAGTAATTTGATTTATTGAACTTTAATTTATCATGAACTTAGTCCTGGTAGTATTAGCATATCTATGTTGTAGATCAATAGCTCGCGTTTAGCTCCACTGTTTTATTTTTTATATATCCCTAGAGAAAACTAAGTTGAAAAATGTTAGTAGCAATGATGCGGATTGGATCCGTGATCTGAGGATGATCCTCATTGCTGCACAGAAGAATTATGTCCTTGATGCACCGCTAGGTGACAGACCGATGCGAGGAGCAGATCTGAGGCGTTATGAACGTTTGTCAAGCTCAATATGATGACTACTTGATAGTTTAGTGCACCATGCTTTATGGCTTAGAATCAGGGCTTCAAAGATGTTTTTGAAACGCCACATAGCATATGAGATGTTCCAAGAGTTGAAATTAGTATTTCAGACTCATGCCCATGTCGAAAGGTATGAGACCTTTGACAAGTACTTTGCCTACAAAATGGACGAGAATAGCTCTGCTAGTGAGCATGTGCTCAGAATGTCCGAGTACTACAATCTCTTGAATCAAGTGGGAGTTAATCTTCCAGATAAGATAGTGATTGACAGAGTTCTCTAGTCACTATCACCAAGTTACTAGAACTTTGTGATGAACTATAATATGCTAGGGATCGGAAACGATTCCCAAGCTCTTCGTGATACTGAAATCAATGAAGGTAGAAATCAAGAAAAGCATCAAGTGTTGATGGTTGACAAGACCACTAGTTTTAAGAAAAGGGCAAAGGGAAGAAGGGGAACTTCAAAAGGAACGGCAAACAAGTTGCTGCTCAAGTGAAGAAGCCCAAGTCTGGACCTAAGCCTGAGACTAAGTGCTTCTACTACAAAGGGACTGGTCACTGGAAGTGGAACTGCCCCAAGTATTTGGCGGATAAGAAGGATGGCAAAGTGAACAAAGGTATATTGGATATACATGTTATTGATGTGTACTTTACTAGTGTTTATAGCAACCCCTCGGCATTTGATAATGGTTTAGTTGCTAAGAGTAGTAACTCAAAACGGGAGTTGCAGAATGAACATAAACTAGTTAAGGGCGAGGTGACGATGAGTGTTGGAATGAATTCCAAGATTGATATGATCATCATCGCACACTCCCTATAGTTTCGGGATTACTGTTGAACCTAAATAAGTGTTATTTGGTGTTTGCATTGAGCATGAATATGATTTGATCATGTTTATTGCAATACGGTTATTCATTTAAGTTAGAGAATAATTGTTGTTCTGTTTACATGAATAAAAACCTTCTATGGTCATACACCCAATGAAAATGGTTTGTTGGATCTCGATCGTAGTGATACACATATTCATAATATTGAAGCCAAAAGATGCAAAGTTAATAATGATAGTGCAACTTATTTGTGGCACCGCCGTTTAGGTCATATTGGTGTAAAGAGCATGAAGAAACTCCATGCTGATGGGCTTTTGGAATCACTTCATGCTTGCGAACCATGCCTCATGGGCAAGATGACTAAGACTCCGTTCTCCGGAACAATTGAGTGAGCAATTGAGTTATTGGAAATAATACATACTGATGTATGCGGTCCGATGAGTGTTGAGTCTTGCGGCGGGTATCGTTATTTTCTGACCTTCACAGATGATTTGAGAAAGATATGGGTATATCTACTTGATGAAACATAAGTCTGAAACATTTGAAAAGTTCAAAGAATTTTAGAGTGAAGTGGAAAATCATCGTGACAAGAAAATAAAGTTTCTACGATCTAATCACGGAGACAAGTATTTGAGTTACGAGTTCGGTCTTCAATTAAAACAATGTGGAATAGTTTCACAAATTCGTGCCACCTGGAACACCACAACATAATGGTGTATCCGAACGTCATAACCGTACTTTATTGGATATAGTGCAATCTATGAGGTTTCTTACCGATTTACCACTATAGTTTTGGGGCTATGCATTAGAGACAACTGCATTCACGTTAAAAAGGACACCACCTAAATCCGTTGAGACGACACCGTATGAACTATGGTTTGGCAAGAAACCAAAGTTGCTGTTTCTTAAAGTTTGGGGTTGTGATGCTTATAAGAAAAAAATTCATCCTGATAAGCTCAAACCCAAATCGGAGAAATGTGTCTTCATAGGATACTGATGTCTACTACACAACCTTCTTCTTGTAGACGTTGGGCCTCCAAGTGCAGAGGTTTGTAGGACAGTAGCAAATTTCCCTCAAGTGGATGACCTAAGGTTTATCAATCCGTGGGAGGCGTAGGATGAAGATGGTCTCTCTCAAACAACCCTGCAACCAAATAACAAAGAGTCTCTTGTGTCCCCAACACACCCAATACAATGGTAAATAGTATAGGTGCACTAGTTCGGTGAAGAGATGGTGATACAAGTGCAATATGGATGATAGATATAGGTTTTTGTAATATGAAAAATATAAAAACAGCAAGGTAACAAGTGGTAAAAGTGAGCGTAAACGGTATTGCAATGATAGGAAACAAGGCCTAGGGTTCATACTTTCACTAGTGCAAGTTCTCTCAACAATAATAACATAATTGGATCATATAACTATCCCTCAACATGCAACAAAGAGTCACTCCAAAGTCACAAATAGCGGAGAACAAACAAAGAGATTATGGTAGGGTACGAAACCACCTCAAAGTTATTCTTTCCAATCAATCCGTTGGGCTATTCCTATAAGTGTCACAAACAACCCTAGAGTTCGTACTAGAATAACACCTTAAGACACGAATCAACCAAAACCCTAATGTCACCTAGATACTCCAATGTCACCTCAAGTATCCGTGGGTATGATTATACGATATGCATCACAAAATCTCAGATTCATCTATTCAACTAACACATATAACCTCAAAGAGTGCCCCAAAGTTTCTACCGGAGAATCACGACGAAAACATGTGCCAACCCCTATGCATAGGTTCATGGGCGGAACCCGCAAGTTGATCACCAAAACATACATCAAGCAAATCACGTGATATCCCATTGTCACCACAGATACGCACGGCAAGACATACATCAAGTGTTCTCAAGTCATTAAAGACTCAATCCGATAAGATTACTTCAAAGGGAAAACTCAATCCATTACAAGAGACTAAAGGGGGAGAAGAAACATAAAATCCAAATATAGTAGCAAAGCTCGCGATACATCAAGATCGTGCCAAATCAAGAACACGAGAGAGATAGATCAAACACATAGCTACTGGTACATATCCTTAGCCCCGAGGGTGAACTACTCCCTCCTCGTCATGGAGAGCGCCGGGATGATGAAGATGGCCACCGGTGAGGGTTCCCCCCTCCGGCAGGGTGTCGGAACAGGGTCCCGATTGGTTTTTGGTGGCTCTGGAGGTTTTACGGCAGCGGAACTCCCGATCTAATCTCTGTTCTGGAAGTTTTAGGGTATGTGGAGTTATATAGGCGGAAGAAGCACGTCAGGGGAGCCACGAGGGCCCCACGAGGCAGGGGGCGCGCCCCCACCCTCGTGGCTTCCTCGTTCCTTCCTTGACGTGGGGTCCAAGTCCATTGGGTAGCTTTAGTTCCAAAAATAACTTCTCTAGTTGATTTCGTTCCGTTTCGACTCCGTCTGATATTCCTTTTCTTCAAAACACTGAAATAGGCAAAAAATAGCAAATCTGGGCTGGGCCTCCGGTTAATAGGTTAGTCCCAAAAGTAATATAAAAGTGGAAAATAAAGCCCAATATTGCCCAAAACAATAGATAATATAACATGGAGCAATCAAAAATTATAGATACGTTGGAGACGTATCAAGCATCCCCAAGCTTAATTCCTACTCGTCCTCGAGAAGGTAAATGATAAAAAGATAATTTTTGATGCGGAGTGCTACTTGGCATAATTTCAATGTAATTTTTCTTACTTGTGATATGAATATTCAGATCTGAAAGATTCAAGACAAAAGTTCATATTGACATAAAAATAATAATACTTCAAGCATACTAACTAAGTAATTATGTCTTCTCAAAATAACATGGCCAAAGAAAGTTCATCCCTACAAAATCATATAGTTTAGTCATGCTCCATTTTCGTCACACAAGAATTCTCTCATCATGCACAACCCCGATGACAAGCCAAGCAATTGTTTCGTACTCTAGTAATCTCAAACTTATAAACCTTCACGCAATACATGAGCGTGAGCCATGGATATAACACTATGAGTGGAATAGAATATGATGATGGGGGTTATGTGGAGAAGACAAAAAAAGGAGAAGATCTCACATCAACGAGGCTAATCAATGGGCTATGGAGATGCCCATCAGTTGATGCTAATGCAAGGAGTAGGGATTGCCATGCAACGGATGCACTAGGGCTATAAATGTATGAAAGCTCAACAAAAGAAACTAACTGGGTGTGCATCCAACTTGCTTGCTCACGAAGACATAGGGCATTTGAGGAAGCCCATCATTGGAATATACAAGCCAAGTTCTATAATGAAAAATTCCCACTAGTATATGAAAGTGACAACATATGAAACTCTCTATATGAAAAACATGGTGCTACTTTGAAGCACAATATATGAGAATCGCTATATGAAGAACATGGTGCTACTTTGAAGCACAAGTGTGGAAAAAAGGATAGTAGCATTGCCCCTTTTTATTATTATCATTATTTTATTTTTTTTGGGCCTTCTTTTTTTCTTTGGCCTTTCTCTTTTTTTTGGGACAGTGCTCTATTAAATGACGATCGTCACACTTCTATTTATTTACAACTCAATGATTACAACTCGATACTAGAACATAGTATGACTCTATATGAATGCCTCCGGCGGTGTACCGGGATATGCAATGATTCAAGAGTGACATGTATGAAAATTATGCATAGTGGCTTTGCCACAAATACGATGTCAACAACATGATCATGCTAAGCAATATGACAATGATAAATGTGTCATGATGAACGGTATGGTGGAAAGTTGCATGGCAATATATCTCGGAATGGCTATGGAAATGCCATAATAGGTAGGTATGGTGGCTGTTTTGAGGAAGATATAAGGAGGTTTATGTGTGAAAGAGCGTATCATATCACGGGGTTTGGATGCACCGGCGAAGTTTGCACCAACTCTCAATGTGAGAAAGGGCAATGCACGGTACCGAAGAGGCTAGCAATGATGGAAGGGTGAGAGTGCGTTTAATCAATGGACTCAACATTAGTCATAAAGAACTCACATACATATTGCAAAAATCTACAAGCCATCAAAAACCAAAGCACTACGCGCATGCTCCTAGGGGGATAGATTGGTAGGAAAAGACCATCGCTCGTCCCCGACCGCCAGTCATAAGGAGGACAATCAAAGAACACCTCATGTTTCAAATTTGTTACATTACATTTACCATACGTGCATGCTACGGGACTTGCAAACTTCAACACAACTATTTCTCAATTTCACAACTACTCAACTAGCACGACTTTGATATTATCACCTCCATATCTCAAAACAATTATCAAGCATCAAACTTTTCTTAGTATTCAACACACTCATAAGAATTCTTACAAATCTTGTATGCTTAGCATATTAGGATTATTTAAGAAAATTACCATGCTATTTAAGACTCTCAAAATAATATAAGTGAAGCATGAGAGATCATCTATTTCTTCAAAATAAAACCATCATTGTGCTCTAAAAGATATAAGTGAAGCACTAGAGCAAATGACAAACTACTCCGAAAGATATAAGTGAAGATCAATGAGTAGCCGAATAATTATGCAACTATGTGAAGACTCTCTAACATTTAAGAATTTCAGATCTTGTTACTCTATTCAAACAGCAAGCAAAGCTAAAGAAAATAAAATGATGCTCCAAGAAAAACACATATCATGTGGTGAATAAAAATATAGCTCCAAGTAAAGTTACCGATGGATGAAGACGAAAGAGGGGATGCCTTCCGGGGCATCCCCAAGCTTAGGCGCTTGGTTATCCTTGAATATTACCTTGGGGTGCCTTGGGCATCCCCAAGCTTAGGCTCTTGCCACTCCTTATTCCATAGTCCATCGAATCTTTACCCAAAACTTGAAAACTTCACAACACAAAACTCAACAGAAAACTCGTAAGCTCCGTTAGCGAACGAAAACAAACCACCACTTCAAGGTTCTGTAATGAACTCATTCTTTATTTATATTTGTGTTAAACCTACTGTATTCCAACTTCTCTATGGTTTATAAACTATTTTACTAGCCATAGAGTCATCAAAATAAGCAAACAACACAATGAAAACAGAATCTGTCAAAAACAGAACAGTATGTAGTAATCTGTAACTAACGCAAACTTCTGGAACTCAAAAATTCTAAAATAAATTGGTGGACCTGAGGAAATTGTCTAGTAATCATCTGCAAAAATAGTCAACTAAATAGCACTCTCGAGTAAAAAGTTCTAGCTAATCTTGTGAGCGCTAAAATTTCTGTTTTTTACGGCATGATCATAAAGACTTCACCCAAGTCTTCCCAAAGGTTCTACTTGGCACAAACACTAATTAAAACACAAAACCACATCTAAACAGAATCTAGATGGATTATTTATTCCTAAACAGAACCAAAAAGCAAGAAACTAAAATAAAATTGGGTTGCCTCCCAACAAGCGCTATCGTTTAACGCCCCTAGCTAGGCATGATGATTTCAATGATGCTCACATAAAAGATAAGAATTGAAACATAAAGAGAGCATAATGAAGAATATGACTAGCACATTTAAGTCTAACCCACTTCCTATTCATAGGGATTTTGTGAGCAAACAACTTATGGGAACAAGAATCAACTTGCATAGGAAGGTAAAACAAGCATAACTTCAAAACTTTAAGCACATAGAGAGGAAACTTGATATTATTGCAATATGTAGAAGCATATGATCCTCTCTCATAATAGTTTTAAGTAGCATCATGAATGAATTCAACAACATAACCAGCACCTAAAGCATTCTTTTCATGATCTACAAGCATAGAAAATTTATTAATCTCCACATAAGCAAATTTATTCTCATGAATAGTAGTGGGAGCAAACTCAACAAAATAACCATCATATGATTGAAAATTAAGATCAAGATGACAAGTTTCATGGTTATCATTATTCTTTAAAGCATACGTGTCATCACAATAGTCATCATAGATAGGAGGCATGCTTTCATCATAGTAAATTTGCTCATCAAAGCTTGGGGGACAAAAAATATCATCTTCATCAAACATAGCTTCCCCAAGCTTGTGGCTTTGCATATCATTACCATCATGGATATTCAAGAAATTCATACTAACAACATTGCAATCATGCTCATCATTCACATATTTAGTGCCAAACATTTTAATGCATTCTTCTTCTAGCACTTGAGCACAATTTTCCTTCCCATCATACTCACGAAAGATATTAAAAAGATGAAGCGTATGAGACAAACTCAATTCCATTTTTTTTGTAGTTTTCTTTTATATACTAAACTAGTGATAAAACAAGAAACAAAAAGATTCGATTGCAAGATCTAAAGATATACCTTCAAGCACTAACCTCCCCGGCAACAGTGCCAGAATAGAGCTTGATGTCTACTACACAACCTTCTTCTTGTTGACGTTGGGCCTCCAAGTGCAGAGGTTTGTAGGACAGTAGCAAATTACCCTCAAGTGGATGACCTAAGGTTTATCAATCCGTGGGAGGCGTAGGATGAAGATGGTCTCTCTCAAACAACCCTGCAACCAAATAACAAAGAGTCTCTTGTGTCCCCAACACACCCAATACAATGGTAAATTGTATAGGTGCACTAGTTCGGCGAAGAGATGGTGATGGAAGTGCAATATGGATGGTAGATATAGGTTTTTGTAATCTGAAAATATAAAAACAGCAAGGTAACAAGTGGTAAAAGTGAGCGTAAACGGTATTGCAATGATAGGAAACAAGGCCTAGGGTTCATACTTTCACTAGTTCAAGTTCTCTCAACAATAATAACATAATTGGATCATATAACTATCCCTCAACATGCAACAAAGAGTCACTCCAAAGTCACAAATAGCGGAGAACAAACGAAGAAACACTCCAAAGTCACTCTAAAGTTATTCTTTCCAATCAATCCGTTGGGCTGTTCCTATAAGTGTCACAAACAGCCCTAGAGTTCGTACTAGAATAACACCTTAAGACACAAATCAACCAAAACCCTAATGTCACCTAGATACTCCAATGTCACCTCAAGTATCCGTGGGTATGATTATATGATATGCATCACAAAATCTCAGATTCATCTATTCAATCAACACATAGAACCTCAAAGAGTGCCCCAAAGTTTCTACCGGAGAATCACGACGAAAACGTGTGCCAACCCCTATGCATAGGTTCAAGGGCGGAACCCGCAAGTTGATCGCCAAAACATACATCAAGTGAATCACGTGATATCCCATTGTCACCCCAGATACGCACGGCAAGACATACATCAAGTGTTCTCAAGTCATTAAAGACTCAATCCGATAAGATTACTTCAAAGGGAAAACTCAATCCATTACAAGAGAGTTGGGCGGAGAAGAAACATAAAATCCAACTATAATAGCAAAGCTCGCGATACATCAAGATCGTGCCAAATCAAGAACACGAGAGAGATAGATCAAACACATAACTACTGGTACATACCCTCAGCCCCGAGGGTGAACTACTCCCTCCTCGTCATGGAGAGCTGGGATGATGAAGATGGCCACGGTGAGGTTCCCCCCTCCGCAGGTGCCGAACAGGTCCCGATTGGTTTTGGTGGCTCTGGAGGTTTTTGTGGCGGAACTCCCGATCTAATCTCTGTTCTGGAAGTTTTAGGGTATGTGGAGTTATATAGGCGGAAGAAGCACGTCAGGGGAGCCACGAGGGCCCCACGAGGCAGGGGGGCGCGCCCTTGGGGGTGGGCGCGCCCCCCACCCTCGTGGTTTCCTCGTTCCTTCCTTGACGTGGGGTCCAAGTCCATCGGGTAGCTTTTGTTCCAAAAATAACTTCTCTAGTTGATTTCGTTCCGTTTCGACTCCGTCTGATATTCCTTTTCTTCAAAACACTGAAATAGGCAAAAAACAGCAAATCTGGGCTGGGCCTCCGGTTAATAGGTTAGACCCAAAAGTAATATAAAAGTGGAAATAAAGCCCAATATTGCCCAAAACAGTAGATAAATATAGCATGGAGCAATCAAAAATTATAGATACGTTGGAGACGTATCAGATACCCAAGGAGATAGTTGGGTACACCTTCTCTCACAGATCCGAAGGCAAGATATTCGTTGCTAAGAATGGATCCTTTCTAGAGAAGGAGTTTCTCTCGAAAGAAGTGAGTGGGAGGAAAGTAGAACTTGATGAGGTAACTGTACCTGCTCCTTTATTGGAAAGTAGTCCATCACAGAAATCTGTTCCTGTGATACCTACACCAATTAGTGAGGAAGCTAATGATGATGATCGTGTAACTTCACATCAAGTTACTACCGAACCTCGTTGGTCAACTAGAGTGAGATCAGCACTAGAGTTGTACGGTAATCCTGTTCTGGAGGTCATGTTACTTGACCATGACGAACCTACGAACTATGAGGAAGCGATGATGAGCCCAGATTCCACGAAATGGCTTGAGGCCATGAAATCTGAGATGGGATCCATGAATGAGAACAAAGTGTGGAGTTTGGTTGACTTGCCCGATGATCGGCAAGCCAGAAATTAAATGGATCTTCAAGAGGAAGACAGACGCTGATAGTAGTGTTACTATCTACAAAGCTCGAATTGTCGCAAAAATGTTTTCGAAAAGTTCAAGATGTTGAATACAATGAGATTTGCTCACTTGTATCGATGCTTAAAAGTCTGTCCGAATCATGTTAGCAATTACCGCATTTTATGAAATCTGGCAAATGGATAACAAAACTGCACTCATTAATGGATTTATTACAGAATAGTTGTATATGATGCAACCAAAAGGTTTTGTCGATCCTAAAGGTGCTAAAAAAATGTGCAAGCTCCAGTGATCCATCTATGGACTTGTGCAAGCATCTCGGAGTTGGAATATACGCTTTGATGAGTTGATCAAAGCATATAGTTTTATACAGAATTGCGGTGAAACCTGTATTTACAAGAAAGTGAGTGGGAGCACTACAACATTTCTAATAACTATATGTGAATGACATATTATTGATTGGTAATAATGTAGAATTTTCTGGAAAGCATAAAGGAGTATTTGAAAGGAGTTTTTCAAAGAAAGACCTCGGTGAAGCTTCTTACATATTGAGCATCAAGATCTATAGAGATAGATCAAGACGATTGATAAGTTTTTTCAATGAGTACATACCTTGACAAGATTTTGAAGTAGTTCAAAATGGAACAGTCAAAGAAAGAGTTCTTGCCTGTGTTACAAGGTGTGAAATTGAGTAAAGACTCAAAGCCCGACCACGGCAGAAGATAGAAAGAGAATGAAAGTCATTCCCTATGCCTCAGCCATAGGTTCTATAAAGTATGCCATGCTGTGTACCAGATCTATTGTATAACCTACACTGAGTTTAGCAAGGGAGTACAATAGTGATCTAGGAGTAGATCACTGGACATCGGTCAAAATTATCCTTAGTGGAATAAGGATATGTTTCTCGATTATGGAGGTGAAAAAAGGTTCGTCGTAAAGGGTTACGTCGATAGAAGTTTTGACACTGATCCAGATGACTCTAAGTCTCAATCTGGATACATATTGAAAGTGAGAGCAATTAGTTAGAGTAGCTCCGTGCAGAGCTTTGTTGACATAGAAATTCGCAAAATACATACGGATCTGAATGTGGCAGACCCGTTGACTAAACTTCTTTCATAAGAAAAACATGACCACACCTTAGTACTCTTTGGGTGTAAATCACATAGCGATGTGAACTAGATTATTGAGTCTAGTAAACCCTTTGGGTGTTGGTCACATGACGATGTGAACTATGGGTGTTAATCACATGGTGATGTGAACTATTGGTGTTAAATCACGTGGCGATGTGAACTAGATTATTGACTCTAGTGCAAGTGGGAGACTGAAGGAAATATGCCCTAGAGGCAATAACAAAGTTATTATTTATTTCCTTATTTCATGATAAATGTTTATTATTCATGCTAGAAATGTATGAACCGGAAACTTGATACATGTGTGAATACATAGACAAAAAGAGTTTCACTAGTATGCCTCTACTTGACTAGCTCGTTGAATCAAAGATGGTTAAGTTTCCTAGCCATAGACATGAGTTGTCATTTGATTAACGGGATCACATCATTAGAGAATGATGTGATTGACTTGACCCATTTCGTTAGCTTAGCACTTGATCGTTTAGTATGTTGCTATTGCTTTCTTCATGACTTATACATGTTCCTATGAATATGAGATTATGCAACTCCCGAATACCAGAGGAACACTTTGTGTGCTACCAAACGTCACAACGTAACTGGGTGATTATAAAGGTGCTCTATAGGTGTCTCCGATGGTGTTTGTTGGGTTGACATAGATCAAGATTAGGATTTGTCACTCTGATTGTCGGAGAGGTATCTCTGGGCCCTCTTGGTAATGCACATCACTATAAGCCTTGCAAGCAACGTGACTAATGAGTTAGTTGCGGGATGATGCATTACGGAACGAGTAAAGAGACTTGCCGGTAATGAGATTGAACTAGGTATTGAGATACCGACGATCGAATCTCGGGCAAGTAACATACCGGTGACAAAGGGAACAACGTATGTTGTTGTGCGGTTTGACCGATAAAGATCTTCGTAGAATATGTAGGATCCAATACGAGCATCTAGGTTCCGCTATTGGTTATTGACCGGAGACGTGTCTCTTTCATGTATACATAGTTCTCGAACCCGTAGGGTCCGCATGCTTAACGTTCGGTGACGATCGGTATTATGAGTTTATGTGTTTTGATGTACCTAAGGTAGTTCGGAGTCCCGGATGAGATTGGGGACATGACGAGGAGTCTCAAAATGGTCGAGACGTAAAGATCGATATATTGGATGACTATATTCAGACATCGGAAAGTTTCCGAGTGATTCGGGTATTTTCAGAGTACCGGGGGAGTTACGGGAATACGGGAGTACATATGGGCCTTAGTGGGATTTAGGGAAAAAAGAGGAGAAGCCACGAGGGCTGGCTGCGCGCCCCCCATGGGCCTAGTCCGAATTGGACTAGGGGAGGGGCTGCGCCCCCTCTTTCCTTCTCCTCCCCCTCTCCTTCCTTCCCCCTCCTAGTGGGACTAGGAAAGGGGAGTCCTACTTCCACTAGGAGGAGGAGGACTCCTCCTGGCGCGCCCTGCAAGGGCCAGCCGGCCTCCCCCTTGCTCCTTTATATATGGGGGAAGGGGGGCACCCCAAAGACACAACAATTGATCATTGATCTTTTAGCCGTGTGCGGTGCCCCCCTCCACCATAATCCACCTCGGTCATATCGTAGAAGTGCTTAGGCGAAGCCCTGCGTCGGTAGCATCATCATCACCGTCATCACGCCGTCGTGCTGACGGAACTCTCTCGCAAAGCCCTGCTGGATCAGAGTTCGTGGGACGTCATCGAGCTGAACGTGTGCTGAACTCGGAGGCGCCGTACATTCGGTACTTGGATCGGTCGGATCGTGAAGACGTACGACTACATCAACCGCGTTGTTCTAACGCTTCCGTTTTCGGTCTACGAGGGTACGTGGACAACACTCTCCCCTCTCATTGCTATGCATCACCATGATCTTGCGTGTGCGTAGGAATTTTTTTGAAATTACTATGTTCCCAAACATTGAACACATGTCTTCGGTATTTTCTAGGATGCGGCTTGTCCTTGGCAAGGAAACGACAGTGTCCAACGTAACAGATCCTGCTAAGTATTGCGTATGACAGCGGATTCCTGTCACGGTAAACACATGCATTGTAACCATGTGTCATTCGCCCTGACATAGTGCACAAAGCCGGATAATCATGGATGCACCAAATTATAACAACATGCAGAAAGAAATCAGCTGGTGGGCTGCTATATAGGTCTCAAGTGAGAACACCCCTCCATAGTTGTTGAAGTTCCTCCACAAGGGGCTCCATGAACAAATCAAAATCCTTTCCAGGACTTTTTGGACCTGGGATGTGCAAGGCCATCATGTAGTTTGATTCTTTGGTGCAGACATTTGGAGGCATGTTGTAAGGGATAACAAGCACTGGCCACATGCTATATGTGGCGCTCTGGTGGCCAAATGGGTTAAATCCATCTGAAGCTAAGCCAAGTCTAATGTTTCTCGGGTCAGCAACAAACTTTTCGTGTTTCTGATTGACGCTTTTCCACTCACTACCATGTGATGGATGGCTCATTACATTCTGATCTCTGTACTCCTGGTTCCTAGAATGCCATAGTACATCCTCTCTTGTTTCAGCATCATGAAACAACCTCTGCAATCTTGGTGTAATTGGAAAATGTCTCAGAACATTATGAGGAATCCTCTTCACAACATCGCCATCTTTCCATCTTGATGATTTGCATTTCGGGCATTCACTTAAGTTGGCATAATCCTTCCGGAACAAAACACAATTATTCTTACAGACATGGATCATATCATATCCAATTCCAACTGCACGAAGGAAATTCTTCATTTTCTGTAGGTGTGTGGCAGCTCAGACGCATCTGGGAAAGCTTTGTGGAAAGTAGCCAACATCGCATCGAATGATTTGTTGGTCACCCGCTCAGATGTCTTCACCTGAAGAAAGGTGACCATAGCTGAGAATACTGACAGCTTATTTCCTGGGGTGACAGCCACGTTGCATTGTTCCAACATGCAGGCCCACCGTTTTTCTTCTTCAGGTGAAAGTTCACGGAATGCACGCGCATTTTGTAGCATTGTTTCAATGTTGGTCAAACTCACTGGCTCCGCCACCACCACCTCCTCCTCCTCTGCCACCTGAGCATCAGGCAGATCAAGATGGTGATCTGCTGCTTCCACGTAGTCAATAACATTGACGTTCACAGCTTCACCATGATGAACCCACCTAGTATATGCGACCGACATCCCATACAAGTGTAGATGATTTTGCACAGTTGACTGGGGTCTTGTAACTGAATTCATACAACTGCTACACGGGCAGAGCACATCTGATTTTGGACCACCGTACTCAGCTCTGATAAAGTTCATGAAGTTTTCAACCCCTTCGACATATGCAGCGGAGAATCTTCGAGCAGAAGTTATCCAAGTCCCGTCCATCTGTTAGACATACAAATTAGTTCTTCTACTAGATATTACAGGAAAAACATATATGCTTTTTTTATGAAGTCCAGAAGAAAATACCTATGTCGATGTCTAAAGCTATGACAAGATATTTGGACGAACAGATCTAAGCAACGAAAATATGTAAAGCTAATTCAGCAAATAGATTTGAGTGCTAAATATGGCAGGCTGTTTCAGCAGTCAATGAGGCCAAGCACACAGCCATCGATCTATCGAAGGCCATCGCAACAACAAAGATCGAGTATAAAACGGTGTAGAGCTATTTCACCTAACAGATTGGCTACTAGACCATGGCAATCTGCGTCACAATAAATATATGGCAGGATATTTTAGCAACTAATCGGCCTTGGCATGCCATCTCAGCTAAGCAGATTGAGTGCAGAACAGGGCAAGGAAGCTTCTTAAGCAGAGCATATTGACTGTAAACTACTTCGGCAAACAGTGAGATTAACAATGTCTATCAGCTAACATTCAACGCTACATCGACATGCACGGGGCCTCAGTCTAGAATGCGCGTACAATGGGAGAAGATGACTGCCGTGCGTCTCCACGCGAACATCGCCAGCGGTGGTGACGCTGACCGCCGTGCGCCTCCACTAGAATGTCGCCAGCGGTGGCGGCGCGGCTAGAGGACGACAGTCTACGAGAGCATACTGTGGGAGCGAGAGGATCGCCGTGCATCCCCTCGATGAACCACGGTGCCGACGTATCGGCGTGGCCGGGAGGGCGGCTTTGGCGGAGCGAATGGAGTGGAGGGGGACGGGGGGAGGGGTTTTGGGGAATATTATTGGCTAGTTGGCCGAAGGGCGGTTGAATCTAGGACTTGGGGGGAATTTTTGGGTGGGGGGGGGGGAGGATTTTCGCGCGGTGGGCGGGGGGAGTTTGGTGCATGGTCGGTTTCTCCAATTGCAGTCCCACATGTCAGTGAAGAGGCAAGCCCAAGCGCGTTCTGTTTGCGTGAGCCGTGTGCAGGACCGAACGTGTGTGGGGTGCAATGCGACGGCGACAGGGGTGCTGTGAGGGTACCGCCTTTTTTCCTTTTAAACTAGGTGCTTCGCCCCCTAAAAAAAACTTGTTGCTTCGCGCGATCCATCGATACTACTACTAGTAATCCGGTAATCCCGACCAAAACGGCGTGGCCGGGTCTTTTCCAGTGCGATATGCTGGGAGGTTGGCTTAGTTGGGTTTTTTAGGATGAGTAATGCTACACCTACATAGTCCCAGTTACGTAATTAACATAATGTGAAACGTGTGAGCTGCTGATTGTAGATTGGGGGGAGGGAGGGGCCCACCACCATGAAAATTTGGTGAGGAGAGAGAGAGGCAATTCACGTTAACCCGTTCGTAGGTTCCCGTAGATGTAGAAAGATGTGAAATGCGTGAATGTGCATTTGCAGATAAGGCCTTCCCACGTTTATCCTTTTCTCCCACAAGATCTTGATCTTCCGTGCAATGCATGGGCATCTTGCTAGTACTCCTACAATATACTATATTATTGTGGAAGTTCATATACACCGGCCGAGATTAATGCAAACACGACAAATTTTCATTACATTACAAACTTTTATAGGACAGAAAAATAAAAGAAACCCGACCCTAAACCTATTCTACGGTGGCAACCGACGTCCTCCATCTGTGATCTCCATGTACGGGGGTGGGGTTCAAGACCCGTGAAGTGAAGGTGCAGTCTCCGGCGAGGAAAAGTAGAACACGGGAGATGGACCGGCCAGTTGGCACACCATGCCCTGCCGCCTCCCATGCCCTACTCATCCTCGGAGGAGTCCCCGACCTCGGCGGTGCCGGACGTTGGACGGCGGCAAGTAGGACGCGTGGCTGACGGTGCTCCCGTCGTCGGAAGCCAGCGTGGCCACCGCTTGTGTGGCGACTTGAGCGAGGGTGGCGACCTCGAGCTTCATCCCCGAAGACAAGCTCTCCCGCAGAGCGTACACGCTTGCGGTCATGGCGGATGTGGTGCCAAGTAGGAGGACGATGCGCTATGGTGTGGAGGTTAGCTGGGCGTTGCCGCTTTAAGTAGCGCATTCCGGTGAGGCCAAGCGTCCTGGTGCGTCGTTAAGTCGCCGGAGTTGGTTCCTCGGGCACCGAGCCTCTTAACGACGGCATACGGATGGACGGCATGAATGCGGGCAGCTGGCGTCAGCTGGGAATGCACCACGCGACGGCGCGAGGGACGAGGGTTTTTGGTGCGCCAGGGTAGTCAGCTGCGGTCGTGGCTACGTTGGAGATGCCCTTTGCTCACATGCGATCGACGCATGTCATTGAAAAAGCAATACGACCCGACATGGTCTCAGGTCCTGAGGATGCAGTTGGCCGCGCTACACCACTCCACGGACGCGTCCCGGCGCTCCGTGCATCCTCGACGAGCCGGGTGTTGGGGTGTGTTTGGATTGTGGCCAAAGTGCACCTTACCAAAATTTTGGTCATGACCCAAAGATTGGTCTTTGTTTGGATGGCCGCCGTGTCCAGAGGAGGTGTGATACGTCTCCAACGTATCTATAATTTTTGATTGCTCCATGCTACTTTATCTACTGTTTTGGGCAATATTGGGCTTTATTTTTCACTTTTATATTACTTTTGGGACTAACCTATTAACCGGAGGCCCAGCCCAGATTTGCTGTTTTTTTTGCCTATTTCAGTATTTCGAGGAAAAGGAATATCAAACAGAGTCAAAACGGAACGAAATCAACTTGAGAAGTTATTTTTGGAAGGAAAGCCACCGGATAGACTTGGACTCTACGTCAGAAGATACGGGAGCTGGCCACGAGGGTGGGGGGCGCGCCCACCCCCCCTAGGGCGCGCCCCCCTACCTCGTGGGGCCCCTGAAGCTCCACCAACGTACCCCTTGCACACATATATACCTATGTATCGTAAAACTTCTAGAACAGAAGATAGATCGGGAGTTCCGCGCCACAGCCTCTCAGAGCCACCAAAACCTCTCGGAGCCTGTTTGACACCGGAGGGGGAATCCATCACTGGTGGCCATCTTCATCATCCCGGCGCTATCCATGACGAGGAGGGAGTAGTTCACCCTCGGGGCTGAGGGTATGTACTGGTAGCTATGTGCTTGATCTCTCTCTCTCTCTCTCGTGTTGTCTCTCGTGTTCCCTCTATGGCACGATCTTGATGTATCCCGAGCTTTGCTATTGTAGTTGGATCTTATGATGTTTCTCCCCCTCTACTCTCTTGTGATGAATTGAGTTTCCCCTTTGAAGTTATCTTATCGGATTGAGTCTTTTATGAGAACACTTGATGTATGTCTTGCCGTGCGTATCTGTGGTGACAATGGGATATCACGCGATTCACTTTATGTATGTTTTGGTGATCAACTTGCGGGTTCCGCCCATGAACCTATGCATAGGGGTTGGCACACATTTTCGTCGTGATTCTCCGGTAGAAACTTTGGGGTACTCTTTGAGGTTCTATGTGTTGGTTTGAATTGATGAATTGATATTGTGTGATGCATATCGTATAATCATACCCACGGATACTTGAGGTGACATTGGAGTATCTAGGTGACATTAGGGTTTTGGTTGATTTGTGTCTTAAGGTGTTATTCTAGTACGAACTCTAGGGTTGTTTGTGACACTTATAGGAATAGCCCAACGGATTGATTGGAAAGAATAACTTTGAGGTGGTTTCGTACCCTACCATAATCTCTTCGTTTGTTCTCCGCTATTAGTGGCTTTGGAGTGACTCTTTGTTGCATGTTGAGGGATTGTTATATGATCTATCTATGTTATTATTGTTGAGAGAACTTGCACTAGTGAAAGTATGCACCCTAGGCCTTGTTTCCTATCATTGCAATACCGTTTACGCTCACTTTTATCATTAGTTACCTTGCTGTTTTTATATTTTCAGATTAAAAAAACCTTTATCTACCATCCATATTGCACTTGTATCACCATCTCTTCGCCGAAGTAGTGCACCTATACAATTTACCATTGTATTGGGTGTGTTGGGGACACAAGAGACTCTTTGTTATTTGGTTGCAGGGTTGCTTGAGAGAGACCATCTTCATCCCTCGCCTCCCACGGATTGATAAACCTTAGGTCATCTACTTGAGGGAAATTTGCTCTTGTCGTACAAACCTCTGACTTGGAGGCCCAACAACGTCTACAAGAAGAAGGTTGTGTAGTAGACATCAAGCTCTTTTCTAGCGCCGTTGCCGGGGAGGCTAGGTAAGTGAAGGTATATCTTTAGATCTTGCAATCGAATCTTTTTGTTTCTTGTTTTAGCACTAGTCTAGTTTATAAAAGAAAACTACAAAAAAATGGAATTAAGTTTGTCTCATACGCTTCTTCTTTTTAATATCTTTCGTGAGTATGATGGAAAGGAAAATTGTACCAAAGTGTTAGAAGAAGAATGCATTAAAATGTTTGGCACTAAATATTTGAATGATGAGCATGATTGCAATGTTGTTAGTATGAATTCCTTGAATATCCATGATGCTAATGATATGCAAAGCCACAAGTTTGGGGAAGCTATGTTTGATGAAGATGATATTTTTTGTCCCCCAAGCTTTTATGAGCAAATTTACTATGATGAAAGCATGCCTCCTATCTATGATGATTATTGTGGTGACATTTATGCTTTAAATAATAATAATAACCATGAAACTTGTCATCTTGATCTTAATTTTCAGTCATATGATATTTATTTTGTTGAGTTTGCTCCCACTATTATTCATGAGAAGAATTTTGCTTATGTGGAGAGTAGTAAATTTTCTATGCAAGTAGATCATGAAAAGAATGCTTTAGGTGCTGGTTATAGTGTTGAATTCATTCATGACGCTACTGAAAATTATTATGAGGGAGGAATATATGCTTGTAGGAATTGCAATAATATCAAGTTTCCTCTCTAAGTGCTTAAAGTTTTGAAGTTATGCTTGTTTTACCTTCCTATGCAAGTTGATTCTTGTTCCCATAAGTTGTTTGCTCACAAAATCCCTATGCATAGGAAGTGTGTTAGACTTAAATGTGCTAGTCATATTCTTTGTGATGCTCTCTTTATGTTTCAATTCTTATCTCTTATGTGAGCATCATTGAAATCATCATGCCTAGCTAGGGGCGTTAAACGTTAGCGCTTGTTGGGAGGGAACCCAATTTTATTTTAGCTTCTTGCTTTTTGGTTCTGTTTAGGAATAAATAATCCATCTAGATTATGTTTAGATGTGTTTTTATGTTTTAATTAGTGTTTGCGCCAAGTAGAACCTTTGGGCAGACTTGGGTAAAGTCTTTATGATCATGCTGTAAAAAACAGAAACTTTAGCGTTCACGAGATTAGCTAGAACTTTTTACTGGAAAGTGCTATTTTGTTGATTATTTTTGCAGATGATTACTAGACAAATTACTCAGGACCACCAATTTAATTTAGAATTTTTTGAGTTCCAGAAGTTTGCGTTAGTTACAGATTACTACAGACTGTTCTGTTTTTGACAGATTCTGTTTTCATTGTGTTGCTTGCTTATTTTGATGAATTTATGGCTAGTAAAATAGTTTATAAATCATAGAGAAGTTGGAATACAGTAGGTTTAACACCAATATAAATAAATAATGATTTAATTACAGTACCATGAAGTGGTGTTTTGTTTTCTTTTGCTAACGGAGCTCACGAGTTTTCTGTTAAGTTTTGTGTTGTGAAGTTTTCAAGTTTTGGGTAAAGATTCGATGGACTATGGAATAAGGAGTGGAAAGAGCCTAATATTGGGGATTCCCAAGGCACCCCAAGATAATATTCAAGGATAACCAAGAGCCTAAGCTTGGGGATGCCCCGGAAGGCATCCCCTCCTTTGTCTTCGTTCATTGGTAACTTTACTTGGAGCTATATTTTTATTCACCACATGATATGTGTTCTGCTTGGAGTGTCATTTTACCTTGTTAGCATTTTCTTGATGTTATTTAGAATAATGTTTTGCATCTTTAGTTTCAATAAAAAAGTCAAGGATAGCCTTTGCCATGCTTATTTTGCTACTATACATGTTGCTGTTTGAAAACAGAAAGTTTACCGCTGTTGCAAAAATTCCCTAGAAAAGTCAGAGAGTGGTATAATGTTGAATCTTTCTGCATATTGAGCTCTGATAAATTTACTACAGTGGGAATTTTAGTTCATAATTTTTGGAGTTAGGGAAGTATTGATACTCTTGCATTCTTTACAGACTGTACTGTTTTGGCAGATTGCTGTTATGTTTGCATTGTTTGCATCTGTTTGCTTGTTTAATGATTCTATTTAAGGATAGGAGAATTAAATATTGTGACGCCCCCGATTTAATCGTACACTAATCATGCACGCAAATGTGTACGATCAAGATCAGGGACTCACGGGAAGATATCACAACACAACTCTAAAACATAAATAAGTCATACAAGCATCATAATACAAGCCAGGGGCCTCGAGGGCTCGAATACAAGTGCTCGATCATAGACGAGTCAGCGGAAGCAACAATATCTGAGTACAGACATAAGTTAAACAAGTTTGCCTTAAGAAGGCTAGCACAAACTGGGATACAGATCGAAAGAGGCGCAGGCCTCCTGCCTGGGATCCTCCTAACTACTCCTGGTCGTCGTCAGCGGGCTGCACGTAGTAGTAGGCGCCTCCAGTGTAGTAGTCGTCATCGACGGTGGCGTCTGGCTCCTGGGCTCCATCGTCTGGTCGCAGCAATCGAGTAGAGATAGGGGGAAAAGGGGGAACAAGGCAACCGTGAGTACTCATCCAAAGTACTCGCAAGCAAGGAGCTACACTACATATGCATGGATATATGTGTAAAGGGCCATATCAGTGGACTGAACTACAGAATGCCGGAATAAGAGGGTGATATCTAATCCTGTCGAAGACTACGCTTCTGGCAGCCTCCGTCTTGCAACATGTAGAAGAGAGCAGACTGAAGTCCTCCAAGTAGCATCGTATAGAATAATCCTACCCGGCGATCCCCTCCTCGTAACCATGAGAGAGAGCGACCACCGGGTTGTATCTGGCACTTGGAAGGGTGTGTTTTATTAAGTATCCGGTTCTAGTTGTCATAAGGTCAAGGTACAACTCCAAGTCGTCCTGTTACCGAAGATCATGGCTGTTCGAATAGATTAACTTCCCTGCAGGGGTGCACCACATAACCCAATACGCTTGATCCCATTTGGCGGACACACTTTCTGGGTCATGCCCGCCGCTGAACATCAACACGCCGCAACCCCACCTAGGCTCAACAGAGAGGTCAGCACACCGGTCTAAACCTAAGCGCCTGTGGGTCTGGGCCCATCGCCTTAGCACACCAAGACGTTATGGGCGGCCGGAAGCGTAACTAGCCCCTTAATACAAGAGCAGGCCTACGTTCCAATCCGCGTAGCGCCCGCTCGATCGCCGACGTCACGAAGTGCCGGCTGATACCACGACGCCGGGATACCCATAACTACTCCGCGTAGATGGTTAGTGCGTATAGACCAAATGGCGGACTCGGATCAAATACCCGGATCTCGTTAAGCGTGTTAAGTATCCGCGAACGCCGACCAGGGCCAGGCCCACCTCTCACCCAGGTAGTCTCAACCTGCCCTGTCGCTCCGCCACAAAGTAACAGTCGGGGGCCGTCGGGAACCCAGGCCCACCTCTACCGGGATGGAGCCACCTGTCCTTTCAGCCCCCATCTTCGAACAGTATCACAGGTAATGTAATAGTGTAAAGTATATAGTATATGCCCGTGATCACCTCGAAGTGATCACAGCCCGAGAGTATAGCATGGCAGACGGACAAGAGTGTAGGGTCACGATGGAACACTAGCATCCTATACTAAGCAAGTAGGATAGCGGTAAAGGTAACAACGAGAGTAGCAAGGACAGGCTATGCAGCAGTATAGGATTAGCTGAAAGCAGTAACATGCTACACTACTCTAATGCAAGCAGTATAGAGAAGAGTAGGCGATATCTGGTGATCAAAGGGGGGGCTTGCCTGATTGCTCTGGCAAGAGAGAGGGGTCGTCGGTGACGTAGTCGACCACAGGGGCATCAGCAGCGGTCTCGGAGTCTACCGGAAAGGAGTAACGGAGGGGGAACACAATAAATAACAGAGCAATCAAATGTAACACAAAGCAAGACGCGGCAATACGTTGTGCTAGGGGTGACCTAACGTGAGGATAAGCGATACGGTGAAGGGGAAACATCCGGAAAGTATCCCGGTGTTCCGTGTTTTGAGACGAGATGAATCGGAGGTGAAATGTTGCAGGTTCACTATGCTAGGGACGCGTGGCGGACGAGCAGGCTGCGATCCGGATTCGCCTCTCGTCGTTCGAGCAACTTTCATGTACAAAGTTTTTCATCCGAGTTACGGATTATTTTATATTAATTTTCAAAGATTTAAACATTTCTGAAATTACTATTAATTAATTTAATCCGAAAATCACTTAATGTTAAACGCTAGGTGTACACAGAAAGTGTACACAACATTGTGCCACACAACCTGCTAGTGGGGCCAGGGGGCGATTGACTCGATCAAAGGTCCGGTCAAGATCAATTAGGTTGATCACGACCGAATCAAGTCGACAGTGGGACCTGTGTCATACTCTGTTTATCTAATCAAATCATTAAGGTTAATTAGATTAGTTAACATGATTAATTAAGTTAATTAATTATCTTAATTAATTAATTTAATTTCATTATTATTATTATTATTAATCTTAATTATTATTATTTTTTTGTTCTCTGGGCGTGGGGCCCTGTTGTCAATGGCATGGGGTAAACAGCTACGGGTGTGGGTGCTTGGCGCTGGACCGGGCGCTGGCGATCGGTGCCACAGCGAGGGGACGACGGCTTGGCGCCGGCCGGCGCCGACGCAGAAGCGGAGAGGCCACTGGCGAGCGAGGCTGTGGTGATCTGGGCTCAGGCCGTTTGGGCGCACGCCTTGAGCTACTGTGGCGTCGGCCACGGCGGGCGCCGAGCGAAGGGCGGCGCCAGCAAAGGCAGGCGCGAGAGGGGGCGGCGCCTGCGGGCGCACAAGGGGAAGGTCGGAGTGGGGCGGGCGAGTGGCCATGAGTGTGGCGGACGCGGCGGCCGTGGGTGGTCGCGGTCGGGGCCGGGACGGAGCTAGGCGCGCGCCGGGGAGGAGGAGGAGAGGTGCTCACGGGGAGGGGCGCGTAGGGTCTAGGCAGTGGGGGTTGAGGAGGACGTCGGGGACGACGCGTCGTGGAGGAAGCCGACCGGCGAGGAGGTCCGGCGAGGCGACGGCGATTCGGGGAAGACGGTGAGGGGCTCCGGCGGCGCGGTCCTCGTGCGGCGGGGGCGAGGTAGCTCCGGGAAGCGTCGGTGTTCGGGCGGCGAGCGGCGGCCTCCGGGGGGCGGGGAGGTGACGAGGCGGTCCAGCGGGGAGGTGGCGTCTGCGAGGTGGTGGCGAGACGAGGCGGCGACGTCGGAGGCTGGCGCGGCGGCGACCGCGGGGTCGGGCGCCGTGGGGTTCCTTCCCCCAATCCCGATCTGGATCGGGGAGGGGAAGAGAGACGTGGGTGAGGAGTGGGGGTGAGCGGTTGTGGGCTAGGGTTTCGGGGGTGTGGGTGGATAAGCGGGTGAGGGGGGAGTGGGTGGCCGGTTGGGCCAGGTGTGGCGGCCGGGTGGCCTGGTGGCCGAATGGGCGGCTTCTTTGGCCGATGCCAGTGGGGGCCTCTCTCTCTTCCCCCTTTTTTCTGTTAGCTTGTTTTCTGTTTTCTTTTATTTCTTTTTCTTTTCTGTTTTATTTAGTTTAAAGCACTTAGGCACTTTGTAAAATTAGGCTTTCATCAATATAATTACTTTAGCAATATTTGTCACACCCCGAACAACTTTGTTTAATATTTTAAAACTTTTGTCGTTTAACTTGAATTTGAATTTTGAATCCAAACGGGGTTGAATCATCAGAGATTAACAACGGTAATCGTGGTGATGTGGCATCATGAAGCAGAGATTACTGTAGCTTAAATATCCGGGCGTCACAATTCTCCTCTACTACAAGAAATCTCGTCCCGAGATTTAAGAGGGGGACTAGGGGGAAAGGTGCTGGTAGCGAGAAACCTAACGAGTCTTCTCGGTCTTGGTTGTCCTTTCGAAGAGGTTGATCCCTTTCGTTGCTGTCTTCATTTCTCTGCTTCAAGTCATCATGATGAAGTCGACATCCTTTCTTCGGGAGCTCCATCGTACTTACGAAAAATATGAGGGTTACTTCGGGAGAACGGACCCTTGCAAGGTTGACTACCTGGTAGCTAAAATCGGGGGAAGGTGGCGGAAAGTAGCTCTCGAACTGAAACTTTAAGAAAATATCGAGAGCAAAGTAAGGTGGTAACCTGGGAAGTTTCGAGCGGGCAGGCAATCGTTCGATGCCTGTTATAGGGCGTGAAAGGGTCAAAACAATGGGAATAAGCATTGTGTCAGATATCAGACCTGAAGGTGGCCCGTGAATTACATACGAGGCCACGCGCGAGGAACATCTTTGACAACAGGTTGTACAGGAGAGTTAGGTTTCGATCCTGGGACCTGTGGGTTATGGGCCCACCATGTGGGTTAAAAGTAGAAAGGGGGCTGACATCTTGTACGATCACTATAGCAAGGCGTGTCAGAGAGTAGCATGTCAGTTATGTCGGCAACAACATCGGTACCAAGGGCGAGGGATGAAGATAACCATTTTCCTGCTCGTTGAACGAGGCGGACCAATAGGCAAAGTTCTCATCCATCGGTGGTTACCGAAATGTCATCAACAATAGTAACAGGGTCTTGCTGACAGAATTGTACACCAAGGTGTTTACATAAGCAGACGAATATTACTGCTTAGATCATATGGATCACAAGGAAGGTTAAATAAAACAATGGAAAGGAAAATGTGATCATCGGATCAAACGGAACAATGGGAAGGAAAATGTGTTCGACACATGTACCAGGGGTATACCCTTCCCAAGGACAAGCAGAGCATGATATCCGTGACAGGATATAATCTAGAAAACCCTTTAGGTAAGGAGAGAGAGAAATTTCATGACATTACCCATACAACGGTGCTTGGATAATTTAGCAGGAAACATTTAGCATTGGCTTCAAATGCTCTTGTTGAAAATCAGAGTACCATAGACCTGCTTCGAAATAGCATTGACATGGTCATCAGGTGAAGATCAGACTTTGGAAACAGGAAGGATCCATCAGGAAAAACTTGTAGATTAAGTCTTATAATTTCCTCATGGAAGAATGGATAACCTTGCTAAAAAGGAACCTATATCAATAGGGTCTCCGGCCAGGTGTGCTAGGCACGACAACACCTTACTGGGTCACATAATGACCATTGCTATAACTCTTGGAAATATGTTCCAACCACCATATCTGACCGAGATTCAGATCTGATTGGTGTCAGGATAACTCAGACTCGGGATGCCTGAGAAGAAAGGTGCAACACACATTGTCGAGATGACATTGTAAGATTCTCGGGAATGAACTATGGGAGCGGGTTCCTGAAACAATAGTTCATCATTAAACCAAGGTGAGGATGAGGAGGTGGCTGATGGGCTCAGCGACAATTCATCGAGAATTCCAAACGGAAGGATTTCCACAATAATGTGAACAAGAAGATGACACTTGTTGATTGAAATGATATAATGTTGTATGCTCGAGGAAAACATACACCAACAATCATTAGTTGAAAGGTGCACCCGAATTATGGGCTTAGGTAGCAGGATCAATGTTAGAATGGTGATTTGATAACCAATGGTCTAAGAATGAAATATCGAACCTAGAAATGAATGGAGATGGCGAGAAGTATTACTATATCAGGAATTCTTAAGAGGTGGAGCAATCCTCGCAACATCCTTTACATGAAGGGCAGTAATACTTCAAGGTAGAACATAACATAAGCTAGATGGGAAGGAGCTCCATAACATGATCAAGTCTGAAATGGAAGGGGGGGGGGCAATAACGTTGCCGATGATAACACAAACCATCGAGGGGCAAGGAGGTATTTCTCATCAAGAATTCGATAGATATCATGGAAGGCCTCAGAATGTTGATGATGATCATGACACATTTGTCGAGAGGTTTCGAGAAGATGTAATCGATCGGCGATAACATCAAGTCAAAGGACGTATGAAGCAAAAGGTTATTGGAACCATGCGTACGACACAAACTCAAAATCAAGCTTGTTGTCCAAAGCGAAATGATATGATGAGGAAGATCGACGTAAGCTTAGCTTATCGTCAAAAATTATGCTCTGGGAAGAGGACCAGGTAGCACAGCTTAAAATCGACACGACAAGGATATAGCCAAACAGGCTAGGAATAGCGTGATTGAGTTCAAACTCGTAAGTAATGAAGGTTACCAGGAGTTGCTTAATCACGATGCGGACTCGAGTCGATTATCGGTGTCTTTGAGTGTTAAATAACTCAGAGCCCGTGAAAATTGGAATCAATGAGAATGTAGCACTTGATGAAGAACTCATAAGAAGTTATGCAGTTCGTGATAATCTTGAGATACCGGGGGTAATACTCGACGACAAATCAAAGTAGAGGTTGGACTGGGGTATTACTCAGAGAAGACAAGTGCTTAAACTTGCACGAGAAATGGTATTTAAAGGAGAACATGGTGAAAACCACGATCATAAATGATCAAATCCGGATATAAGATGAACTTATACCAAGGAATAGTTATTATTTCAAGAAGCTTCCATGATAGGATCTACATCGTGTCCATTGGCATGAACACAAAGGTTCAAGGTCGACTCCCACTTCCTCAATGCATAACCTTCCATTCACTTCTCATTTTTGGAGAAGTTGTAATGTTTAAACTTTATCTAGCAAAACTTTGGAAGAGTATGACTCGTGAAAATTTTCGAGTCCACACATATTAAGGAAGGCATAGGTTCAACCCATCGGGGCATCTTAGAATCATATACCAGAATCTTTAGAAGTAATTAACTCAAGCTCGAAGGCAGAGCATGGTTGGCCAAGCAGAGGATACAACTTAACAAAGGCATTATGTATCAGGGGAAGAACTCACAAAGTGATCAAATGTGAAAGACACTGTCGGATAACAATCCAACAAAGGACTTGATGGTCCACAAAGGATCTGATGTGAGTGTCGATACTCAACCAGAAGAGGAAGGAATGCAAATGCAACAGGTTATGGAATCATCTGAATAATTCAAAGCTTAAGTGCAAAGGAATTATGATTTCCAAAACAAAGGATCAGAAGCAGACGCTCTGATCAAGGATGGTTCAATTGAATATACCAGAGGCACAATCGACGACAGATAGTTTGGTCGAGAACCAGCTGATGTTCAAAATGACGTCTGAGCTAGAAAGATAATCCTAGGACTCGACTGATGATTGTGAACATTCACAACGTATTGAATCAATGGACTCAAAAATGATGGTGACAAAGCATGCCAATATGATTACTATACTTATGGGATTAACCATAATGAAACCAAACAAGAAATTCCAAAAGCAACAGGCTACTTAGGGTTTTCGGAAGGTCGAATGGCACTTTGAAGACTTTTGGTAAACACCTGAACAACTGGGGATGAGAGGATACTCGATAAATGCGAGGAATTATCCGTAGGGGGTATTCATTAGGCAAGAACTTCAGGGCAGTAAGCTCAAAGGATCTCGGAACAACGGAGAGCAGTCCAGGGCATCCTGTAATAACAAGATCAATGGGATTGAATGTAGGCAAGTGTGTCCAGTTATCCATACCGATAATAGTGGTAGGGATTTGCAAAAGCAGTCGGCACAAGCGTCTCGGGAAAACAACGAATAGTATCTTCGGAACCTTCTGGTGCAGCAGGCGATCGTTATAATAAGGGTCTCTCCGGGAGGAAGTAGTAACGGGAACCTAGAGTTAGATTTTAGCAAAATCATTTAACCCGAATAGAAGAGAGATCAGAGTCCCAGAGTATAGACGAGGAATAAAAGATCCTAATACCACCCAATGGCGACGTGGGCCCATGGGCCGCACAGCCATGCTAGTAAAAGTTTTTGCAGCGTCTAGACTCGACTTGCCAAGGAGTGTGGAAGGGGATTCCTACAGCAATCGACTCGATACCAACTTCAGGCGCCCCGATTTAATCGTACACTAATCATGCACGCAAAGCGTGTACGATCAAGATCGAGGACTCACGGAAGATATCACAACACAACTCTAAAACATAAATAAGTCATACAAGCATCATAATACAAGCCGGGGCCTCGAGGGCCCGAATACAAGTGCTCGATCATAGATGAGTCAGCGGAAGCAACAATATCTGAGTACGGACATAAGTTAAACAAGTTTGCCTTAAGAAGGCTAGCACAAAGCGGGATACTGGTCGAAGAGGCGCAGGCCTCCTGCACAGGATCCTCCTAACTACTCCTGGTAAATCGTCGGTGGGCTGCACGTAGTAGTAGGCGCCCAGTGTAGTAGTCGTCATCGACGGTGGCGTCAGTTCTGGGCTCCATCGTCAGTCGCAGCAATCGAGTAGAGATAGGGAAAAGGGGAACAAGGCAACCGTGAGTACTCATCCAAAGTACTGCAAGCAAGGAGCTACACTACATATGCTTGGATATATGTAAAGGCCATATCGATGGACTGAAGCTGCAGAATGCCGGAATAAGAGGGGATATCTAATCACGTCGAAGACTACGCTCGCAGCCTCCGTCTTGCAACATGTAGAAGAGAGCGATGAAGTCCTCCAAGTAGCATCGTATAGCATAATCCTACCAGGCGATCCCCTCCTCGTAACCCTGAGAGAGAGCGACCACCGGGTTGTATCTGGCACTTGGAAGGGTGTGTTTTATTAAGTATCCGGTTCTAGTTGTCATAAGGTCAAGGTACAACTCCAAGTCGTCCTGTTATCGAAGATCACGGCTATTCGAATAGATTAACTTCCCTGCAGGGGTGCACCACATAACCCAACACGCTTGATCCCATTTGGCCGGACACACTTTCCTGGGTCATGCCCGGCCGCGGAAGATCAACATGTCGCAGCCCCACCTAGGCTCAACAGAGAGGTCAGCACGCCGATCTAAACCTAAGCGCACAGGGGTCTGGGCCCATCGCCCTTAGCACACCTGCATGTTGCGTGGGCGGCCGGAAGTAGAACTAGCCCCCTTAATACAAGAGCAGGCCTACGTTCCAATCCGGCGCACGCCGCTCAGTCGCTGACGTCACGAAGTGCTTCGGCTGATACCATGACGCCGGGATACCCATAACTACTCCCACGTAGATGGTTAGTACTCAGATCAAATACCAGATCTCGTTAAACGTGTTAAGTATCCGCGAACACCGACCAGGGCCAGGCCCACCTCTCACCCAGGTAGTCTCAACCTGCCCTGTCGCTCCGCCACAAAGTAACAGTCGGGGGCCGTCGGGAACCGAGGCCCACCTCTACCGGGATGGAGCCACCGTCCTTTCAGCCCCATCTCCGAACAAGTATCACGGGTAATGTAATAGTGTAAAGTATATAGTATATGCCCGTGATCACCTCGAAGTGATCACAGCCCAAAGAGTATAGCATGCGCAGACGGACAAGAGTGTAGGGTCACCGATGGAACACTAGCATCCTATACTAAGCGGTAGGATAGCGGTAAAGGTAACAACGAAGAGTAGCAAGGATAGGCTATGCAGCAAATATAGGATTAAGCGAAAGCAGTAACATGCTACACTACTCTAATGCAAGCAGTATAGAGAAGAGTAGGCGATATCCGGTGATCAAGGGGGCCTTGCTGATTGCTCACGGCAAGAGAGAGGGTCGTCGGTGACATAGTCGACCACTGTGGGCATCGGCAGCGGTCTCGAGTCTACTAGGAAAGGAGTAACGGGGGGAACACAATAAATAACAGAGCAATCAAATGTAACACAAAGCAAGACACGGCAATACGTTGTGCTAGGGGTGACCTAACGAGGGATAGGTGATACGGTGAAGGGGAAACATCCGGAAAGTATCCCGGTGTTCCGTGTTTTCGCATGATGAACCGGAGGTGAAATGTTACAGGTTCACTATGCTAGGGGGGCGTGGCGGATGAGCGGCTGCGCATCCGGATTCGTCTCGTCGTTTCGAGCAACTTTCATGTACAAAGTTTTTCATCCGAAGTTACGGATTATTTTATATTAATTTTCAAAGATTTAAACATTTTGAAATTACTATTAATTAATTTAATCCGAAAATCACTTAATGTTAAATGCTAGATGTACATAGAAAGTGTACACAACATTGTGCCACACAACCTGCTAGTGGGGCGGGGGCGATTGACTCAATCAAAGGTCCGGTCAAGTGATCAATTAGGTTGGCTGACCGAGTCAAGTCGATGAGTGGGACCCGGTGTCATACTGCATTTATCTAATCAAATCATTAAGGTTAATTAGATTAGTTAACAGGATTAATTAAGTTAATTAATTATCTTAATTAAATAATTTAATTTCATTATTATTATTATTAATCTTAATTATTATTATTTTTTGTTCTCTGGGCGTGGGGCCCTGTTGTCAATGGCACAGGGGTAAATAGCTACGGGTGTGGGTGCTTTGGCGCTGGACCGGGCGTATGTATGGTGAATGGCCCGGACTGGCGCGACCAATCGGTGCCACGGCGAGGACAGCCTTGGCCTTGGCGCCGCCGGCGCCGGCGTGGCAGCGGAGAGGCCACAGCGGAGCGAGGCTGTGGTGATCTGGCGGCTCAGGGCGTTTAGGCGCCGCCTTGAGCTACAGGCGTCGGCCACGGCGGGCGGCCGGCCACGACAGGCGCCGAAGAACGGGCGGCGCCAGCAAAGGCGGCGCTAGAGGGCGCTGCTGGCGCACAAGGGAAGGTCGGAGGGGCGGGCGAGTGGCCATGAGTGTGGCGGACGCGCGGCCGTGGGTGGTCGTGATCGGGGCGGGGCAGAGCTAAGCGCGCCGGGAGGAGGAGGAGAGGTGCTCACGGGGAGGCGCGCAGGGTCTAGGGCGATGGGGGTTGAGGAGGGCGTCGGGGACGGCGCGTCGTGGAGGAAGCCGACGGCGAGGAGGTCCGCAAGGCGGCAACGATCTGGGAAGACGGTGAGGGCTCCGTGGCGCGGTCCTCGTCTGGCGGGGCGAGGTAGCTCCGGAAGCGTCGGTGTTGGGTTGAGCGGCGGCCTCCGGGGTGGGGAGGTGACGAGGCGGTCCGACGGGAGGTGGCGTCTGCGAGGTGGTGGCGAGGCAAGGCGGCGACGCGGAGGCTGGCGCGGGCGGCGACCATGGGTCGGGCGCCGTGGGGTTCCTTCCCCAATCCCGATCTGGATCGGGAGGGGAAAGAGGCGTGGGGAGGAGTGGGGGTGAGCGGTTGTGGGCTAGGGTTTCGGGGGTGTGGGTGGATAAGCGGGTGAGGGGGGAGTGGGTGGCCGGTTGGGCCAGGTGGGGAGGCCGGGTGGCCTGGTGGCCGAATGGGCCGGCCTGCTGGGCCGATGCCCAGTGGGGGCCTCTCTCTCTTTCCCCCCCTTTTTTCTGTTAGCTTGTTTTCTGTTTTCTTTTATTTCTTTTTCTTTTCTGTTTTATTTAGTTTAAAGCACTTAGGCACTTTGTAAAATTAGGCTTTCATCAATATAATTACTTTAGCAATATTTGTCACACCCCGAACAACTTTGTTTAATATTTTAGAACTTTTGTCGTTTAACTTGAATTTGAATTTTGAATCCAAACAGGGTTGAATCATCAGAGATTAACAATGGTAATCGTGGTGATGTGGCATCATGAAGCAGAGATTACTGTAGCTTAAATATCCGGGCGTCACAAATATGCAGAGGCATTTAGTATGCAATGTTGAATAATAATGTTAGTGATTTGTTACAGTAGAAAATGATAAGGTTTTGCATTGGTTTATACTAACCTATCTCACGAGTTCTTGTTGAGTTTGTTGTGAATGAAGCTTTTGATAAAAAGAGAAACCATGATATGAGAGGAATTAAGGAGACATAAAAGCTCAAGCTTGGGGATGCCCAAGTCACCCCAAGATAATATTTTAAGAAGTCTCAAGCATCTAAGCTTGGGGATGCCCCATTAGGCATCCCACCTTTCTTCTCCAACAACTATCGGTTAGTATCGGTTGAGCCTAAGTTTTTGCTTCTTCACATGAGTTGTGCTATCCTTGCAATGTAGTTTTATTTAGCTTTGCTTGCTGTTTGAATACAAAACCAAGATCTGAAATTATTAAATGGGAGAGTCTTCACATAGTTACATAATTATTCGACTACTTATTGATCTTCACTTATATCTTTCGGAGTAGTTTGTCATTTGCTCTAGTGCTTCACTTATATCTTTTAGAGCACAATGGTGGTTTTATTTTGAAGAAATATATGAACTCTCATGCTTCAATTATATTATTTTGAGAGTCGTTAATAGCATGGTAATTTGCTTAAAATTAATATACTTGGTATTCAAGATATGTGAAACTTTCTTTTGAGTGCGTTGAATACTAAGAAAAGTTTGATACTTGATAATTGTTTTGAGATATGGAGGTAGTGATATTAAAGTCATGCTAGTTGGGTGATTATTAATTTAAAGAATGCTTGTGTTCAAGTTAGCAAGTCCCATAGCATGCACGTATGGTTAAAGTTGTGTAACAAATTTGAAACATGAAGTGTACCTGGCTTGTGCATCCTTATGAGTGGCGGTCGGGGACAAGCGATGGTCTTTTCCTACCAATCTATCCCCCTAGGAGCATGCGCGTAGTGCTTGATTTTTGATGACTTCTAAATTTTTGCAATAAGTATATGAGTTCTTTTGACTAATGTTGAGTCTATGGATTATACACACTTTTACCTTTCCGCCTTTGTTAGCCTCTTCGGTACCGTGCATTGCCCTTCCTCACCTTGAGAGTTGGTGCAAACTTCGCCGGTGCATCCAAACCCCGTGATATGATTGACTCTTTCACACATAAACCTTATTATATCTTCCTCAAAACAGCCACCATACCTACCTATTATGGCATTTCCATAGCCATTCCGAGATATATTGCCATGCAACTTTCCACCATACCATTCTTCATGACACATTCATCATTGTCATATTGCCATTGCATGATCATGTAGTTGAAATCATATTTGTGGCAAAGCCACCATGCATTATTTTTTATACATGTCACTCTTGATTCATTGCACCATCCCGGTACACCGCCGGAGGCATTCATATAGAGTCATATCTTGTTCTAGTTTCGAGTTGTAATCCTTATGTTTTAATCAATAGAAGTGTGATGATCATCATTATTAGAGCATTGCCCAATCAAAAAAAAAGAGAAAAGCCAAAAAAAAAGAAAGGCCCAAATAAAATAAAATAAAAAGGGCAATGTTACTATCTCTTTTTCCACACTTGTGCTTCAAAGTAGCACCTTGTTCTTCATGTAGTGAGTCTCATATATTGTGCTTCAAAGTAGCACCATGTTTTTCATATTGTGAGTCTCATAAGTTGTCTTTTTATACTAGTGGGAATTTTTCATTATAGAACTTGGCTTGTATATTCCTATGATGGGCTTCCTCAAATTCCCTAGGTCTTCATGAGCAAGCAAGTTGGATGCACACCCACTAGTTTTCTTTTGTTGAGCATTTATAGATCTAGTGTATCCGTTGCATGGCAATCCCTACTCCTCATGTTGACATCAATTGATGGGCATCTCCATAGCACGTTGACTATCCTCATCAATGTGAGACTTTCTCCTTTTTTGTCTTCTCCACACAATCCCCATCATCATATTCTATTCCACCCATAGTGCTATATCCATGGCTCACGCTCATGTATTGCGTGAAGGTTGAAAAAGTTTGAGATTATTTAAGTATGAAACAATTGCTTGGCTTGTCATCGGGGGTATAGAAGTTGGGAACATCTTTGTGTGACGAAAATGAAGCATAGCCTAACTATATGATTTTGTAGGGATGAACTTTATTTTGCCATGCTATTTTGAGAAGACATGATTACTTTGATTAGCATGCTTGAAGTATTACCATTTCTTTTATCAATAATAACTTTTATTGTGTATTCATTCAGATCTGAACATTCATGCCACAATAAAGAAAATTACTTTGAGAATCATGCTAAGTATCACTCCGCATCAAAAATTCTCTTTTTATCATTTACCTACTCGAGGACGAGCAGGAATTAAGCTTAGGGATGCGATCGTCTCCAACGTATCTATAATTTTGATTGCTCCATGCTACTTTATCTACTGTTTTGGGCAATATTGGGCTTTATTTTCCACTTTTATATTACTTTTGGGACTAACCTATTAACCGGAGGCCCAGCCTAGATTTCTTGTTTTTGCCTATTTCAGTATTTGAGGAAAAGGAATATCAAACGGAGTCAAAACGGAACGAAATCAACTGGAGAAGTTATTTTTGGAAGGAAAGCCACCGGATAGACTTGGACTCTATGTCAGAAGATACGGGAGCTGGCCACGAGGGTGGGGGGCGCGTCCCCTGCCTCGTGGGGCCCCCGAAGCTCCACCGACGTACCCCTTGCACCCATATATACCTACGTATCGTAAAACTTCCAGAACAGAAGATAGACCGGGAGTTCCGCCGCCACAAGCCTCTGTAGCCACCAAAAACCTCTCAGGAGCCTGTTTCGGCACCCTGCCGGAGGGGGAATCCATCACCGGTGGCCATCTTCATCATCCCGGCGCTATCCATGACGAGGAGGGAGTAGTTCACCCTCGGGGCTGAGGGTATGTACCAGTAGCTATGTGTTTGATCTCTCTCTCTCGTGTTCTCTCTCGTGTTCCCTCTATGGCACAATCTTGATGTATCCCGAGCTTTGCTATTCTAGTTGGATCTTATGATGTTTCTCCCCCTCTACTCTCTTGTGATGAATTGAGTTTCCCCTTTGAAGTTATCTTATCGGATTGAGTCTTTTATGAGAACACTTGATGTATGTCTTGCCGTGCGTATCTGTGGTGACAATGGGATATCACGTGATTCACTTGATGCATGTTTTGGTGATCAACTTGCGGGTTCCGCCCATGAACCTATGCATAGGGGTTGGCACACGTTTTCGTCGTGATTCTCCGGTAGAAACTTTGGGGCACTCTTTGAGGTTGTATGTGTTGGTTTGAATGGATGAATTGAGATTGTGTGATGCATATCGTATAATCATACCCACGGATACTTGAGGTGACATTGGAGTATCTAGGTGACATTAGGGTTTTGGTTGATTTGTGTCTTAAGGTGTTATTCTAGTACGAACGCTAGGGCTGTTTGTGACACTTATAGGAATAGCCCAACGGATTGATTGGAAAGAATAACTTTGAGGTGGTTTCGTACCCTACCATAATCTCTTCGTTTGTTCTCCGGTATTAGTGGCTTTGGAGTGACTCTTTGTTGCATGTTGAGGGATTGTTATATGATCTATCTATGTTATTATTGTTGAGAGAACTTGCACTAGTGAAAGTATGCACCCTAGGCCTTGTTTCCTATCATTGCAATACCGTTTACGCTCACTTTTATCATTAGTTACCTTGCTGTTTTTATATTTTCAGATTACAAAAACCTTTATCTACCATCCATATTGCACTTGTATCACCATCTCTTCGCCGAACTAGTGCACCTACACAATTTACCATCGTATTGGGTGTGTTGGGGACACAAGAGACTCTTTGTTATTTGGTTGCAGGGTTGCTTGAGAGAGACCATCTTCATCCTACTCCTCCCACGGATTGATAAACCTTAGGTCATCCACTTGAGGGAAATTTGCTACTGTCCTACAAACCTCTGCACTTGGAGGCCCAACAACGTCTACAAGAAGAAGGTTGTGTAGTAGACATCAAGGTGCAGGAGCTGCGCCACGTTGTTGGCCCCCACGACCCACATGAACGGTTGCCGGTGGCGAGGAGGTCGTGGGCCAGCTCCTCCATTGCACTAGTTTGCGCTACGTCGTCCCGACAGGTGTGCCCCACATGTCGGTTTCCCTGTTTCCCCGGCCATATTCGAGCGTCAGTGCTCCGCGTTGCGCATTAGGCCTTTCACTATGTAGGCCAAGCGAGACAACTTATTGTTTATTTGAGCCGTTCAAGTTTAATCATGTGGCGTTTGCTTATTTCTCATTCCTCTCCAACCCTCTTCTCCATCGATCATGTCGCCCTCCGGTTGAGTCCATCCTCCCGTATGCCTCATTTGAACATTTCGCCGAGTATCATTCGCATGTGGGCCTAGACCATGCTTGTATTTCCAATGTTTATTTGTAATTTGTACGACATGCATACAAACAAACGGTTCGTTTAAAGTTTCACTTTGCCTCCACTACGTGTCGCTTCGCGTCTTAGTTTTGACATCTCATTCGGTTCATGCCCCGACACATGTTCACGAGATCAATTGATGTTCAGAGATCAATTGCGTGTCGTGCAAGGAGATAAAGGTTTGGTCTGTTTCTATGATAGAAATGACCCACGAAGTGCTGTGGGGATCGAGAGGAGTATATTATGCGTTCATAAGCGAAACAAACGTATTGTACCCACCCTAGTCCTCTTTCAATCGATCTCCAGACCCCGAGATGAAATCGAGAGAGAATGAGTGGGGGCATGTGTGATACCTAAGGCGGATTCAAAATTTTGAACTGGTGATCATAGCATCCGCAAATCATATAAAGGATATTCAATGTTCATTTCGTTTTTGAACGTACAATATACTCCCTCCTATCCTTTCTAGTTTACATATAAGTTTTATGTGTAGTCAAAGTATCTCTACTTTGATAAAAAAAGTGTCAACATTCAACAACGCCCAATCAATATAGTTAGATTCGTACGTACTCCTTGATTTGTACTCGAGATGGTTTCCAATTTGTTTTCAACCACGTGAATGTGCTTGTTCTCGCGCATGCTCTTCCTACTAGGATTTCGCCACGTATAGCCGGTCCAATAGTAACTTTTTTAAGCTCCCTGTCCAATAGTACTAGTGGAGTACTAACAACATCTGTACTAGAGTATGCAGTGCTCATAGTTGTACTCCCTCCTTCCATTTATATAGGGCCTATGTGGAGGAGAGAGATGTGAAAAAATAAGGGGAGTGATCTCTCATGCAAGAGCCTAGCTATATACACATTCCTAGTTAAATACGTACAATAAATATGAAGAAAGAGATGGAGAGGAGATGGAAAAAAGTACTAATACAATAGCCAACCATATAACTTTTTTTTGCAGGAAATAGCCAACCTTATAGCCCACACTACTGTATGAGTGCATATAATAGATGATGGCTATAGATGACATGGCAGTTCCTTATAGCCATCTACTGGCTATATTATTAACCATACTCTAATGCGTTTTTCAAAACCGCATTTGACTATTGACAAGATTAATAGTACATGAGATGTATAATGTGAAAATTATATCATTGGAAGATCCTTTCACATACGTATCCCTGCCTTACCCTCCCTTTCGGTCACTTACTGGCGGACCCCATGCTTGCTTGGCCCCGCATGCCAGTTACTCAATGGGTTCGGCCACGTCAGGGGATCCTCATCCATAGTATACTCCCTCTGTTTTATTTACTCCACATAAAATAGCGGGCGGGGAGGCGGAGGGGCGTCGGTTTGCTCTCAAGCTGCGGTCCCTGGCGGCAGCGCAAGATGAAGCGCGTTCCATTCGGTGGCGGCGTGGAGGGTCCAGCGTCTTTGGGCTGCAGCATAAGCGGACAAGAGCGATGTATAGTCGAAACCGATTGACCGGTCGTCACCGGAACCACTATTCACACCAGAACCTTCGCTGCTCGGCCTACGCCAGCCACTGCCCTAAAACCACACCTAATCTCTAGTCCCTTCCCCCACCTTTCGACCCCCTAGCCCACATCAAGCATCCCCTAGTTTGCCAGAAAGCCATGGTGCGCCGCAAGATCTCGTACTACAAGATGCTGACGCTGGAGCGCCGCGCAGAAATCACGGAGGCGGTCGGTGCAAGAGACCTCCGTTCCCAAGCTCGCTTTGCGGCGGGCCAATCCCCGAGTTCTCTAGACCCAAGCTACGAGGAGGAGGAAGCCGATCCAATGTTCATGGTGGAGGTCGCGGCATAGAAGGCCCCCGATGGGTATGAGACGATGGACGTCGACTTTGTGCCGGCGCCCGAGCCCCCCATGGTGCAGGCGGACCAGCGGTTCAACCTTGCAATACTAAAGGAGGAACAGGAGGCAGAGGCTCAACTCGACGCGGAGCGCGCGCATACCGCTGCCATCGAGGCTCTCCCGCAGGCAGAACCGGATGTCGTGGATGTGAACCAGGCGGCGGAGGCTCAACTTGAGGCGGAGCGCGCGGATGCCGCTACCATCGAGGCCATCCTGCAGGCGGAACCGGATGTCCTGGACTTGAACCGGGAGGCAGAGGCTCAACTCGACGCGGAGCACGTGGATGCCGCTCTCATCGAGGCCCTCCTGCAGGCGGAACCGGACGTCCTGGACTTGAACCGGGCGGCGGAGGCTCGACTCGACGCGGAGCGCGCGGATGCCACTGCCATCGAGGCCCTCCTGCAGGAGGAACCAGATGTCCTCGACTTGAAACGGGCGGTGCCCTTGTCCATGAAGAGCGCCCGCACGCTTCGCGTGAACGAGTAGCTGGAGGCCGAGGACAACCACGATGCAGAGACACACGTCGGCAACTACGGCTGGTTCGCGCCGGCAGCCAAAGACGAGGAGGCCGTCTCGTTTCGCGAGCAGTGATAGTTTTTCTTTATGTTGTTGTTTTTATGGATCTTTTGCTGTGTAAAAACATATATTGTTATGCAAGTCGCCTGACTTGGTTCATTCTACCATTTCAGGCGGTTGGATGAATATCCTACGTCTCTTAACCCTTCTTCCTCACCTCTTCTTCTTCCCCAACAGACCACCGCACGGGCCGTACGGATACTCCCCAACATGCGGTTGGATAAACATACTCTATGAATGAAAATTATTTGCCAGCGATAGGATGGCTGAGTTTGGTTTGTTCACATGCGACAGCACGTGTCAGTGAGGGTGCGTTCCCTTGGTTGGGTTTGCGGCGTGCAGGAGCGACTGTGCATGAGAGGGTGCGGTGCGACCGCGGCGTGCAGGAGCGACCGTGTGAGTTTGCGGTGCGACCGCGACAGCCGTGCGCAAGTGTACCTCCTTTTCATTTTGAAAACTTTAGGCAAGCTTGGCAAAAATGTGTGGCGAAGTATGGCAATGCAAGGCCTAGACCCAAACAGGATAACTACGTAGTACTACGTACTAGGAGTACTAGTGTTAAAAAAGAAAGGCGGGGTTTTCCTTCGCGGGATTAATGGATACAAAATCCTCGTTTCACGTGTCAATTAATACGTATTTTTTTCTCCAAAGCCCAAAGAGCTAACCATCTCACTCCTCATCGCTTGATAAATGCATCGCCATGCAAACCAACCTTCACACTTCCGCATGCATGCAGGGGATATTAATGTCCTTGGTTGCTACTACGAGGCAAACCCCATCAATTTTGCCTCGATTAGTGTTAGTGGCCTTTTGCAAATTGTAATTTTGATATACTGGCCTTGTGTACAAAAAAATGGAGGTAGTAGCTATATTTGACTTCCTTCCCCATTGCGGTGACGTTGACGATATCTCGAACGTTGTGGTTTGGCGAAGTGCGTTCGATGGAGAACACCATTGAGGGAGACCATGGTAAGTCGTTACGCAAGTGCACTGCAAGCGAGACAACCGCCTTATTTGCATCCGAGAAGTCCGTTGAACCAAAGGACGCGTAAATGTACTAGTACTACTCGTACACAATAGCGTCGTCCGTCCAGCTTAGTGCGGTGATATGGTTTCTCGAAGAAGACGATGGAGAAACGGAGTCAGCAAAGTGTGAAATGATGGTTGCTTCGTCCGTGCTTTGTGATTTGACGCCTCACTGCTTTGTGATTTGTGATAGAAGGGACAGGGGAGTAGACTCTGTCCTCTATACTGTACATGCGTCCAAGCACGAGAGAAAGAGGAGAGACGTTGCATTTTTCTATTCCTTCAATCAATCAATCAATCAACCAGGGAGCTTCGGTTCCATCCTTTTGGCTTTGGCAACACCGTCCACAATGGTTCCCACGATGCCAAAAGGTATTTTCACATTTGGCTACACATTGTGGATGACCTTAACCGTACCACTTGGTTTTGCTCCTGTGTGCTATCTATACAAATCTCAATTATATTGATCTAAAAAATTATTGAATCAAGATTAGTAAAAAGGAGGTGATTTTGCTGCGCAGATGGTGGGGGAGGTTTCTTATTTTTAGAGGACGTTGTCCTGGCGGTTTGCTAACATGCGGTCCCACGTGTCAGTGCTTTACCAAGCTGATCCATTTCCCACATGAGGCAGAACAACGGCAGAAGCAACACGTGGTTAACTTGAAGAAGATGAGGGAGAAGCGGATTCAGCAACGAGTGAAATGATGGTTGCTTCGTCCCTCCAACTTCTTTTTTTAGCATTATTAATTCATCCCTCCAACTTAACTGCGGGAAAGGTGCATTTTTGTGATTTGACGCCTCATTGCTCATTACTACACCGGCGCCATGACTGGGCGCTTCACCCCGGCTGCTCTGCACTGTATTCCGGTATGGCACGTGGACCCGGTAGCTTGATGTCCCACATGTCGGCGAAAGGTACTAGAAGATTTATGAAAGCGAGCGCTCCACTCTTACGACGGAGGAGTACACGACACGATGGCCTAGTGAACTGTCACTTGTACTGTATATTGTACTATAGTTTTGCTGTTTCACACGATCCATCGATACAAACCTGATTAAACAGGAAAGGGCGGGATTTTTCCCGCGCGGTATATGATACTGGCCATACATTTCAAAGGCAATTTTAATGTATGCAAACTGATAATTAAGTAACAATATGATATCTAGTAAAACTAAAAACACATATGATTTATTGTGTTAGAGTGTAGTAGTAGTGTTGTATTGCATAGTTGTTAGATGTAACATGCGAGAACATGTAGAGATGTAGTTTTGGAGGGCCTATAGAGAGAAAAGCATAATACGTTCACCAAACTTCAGAGTAAGCTGATTACGGTTACTATATACGTTTTGCGGTGATTATACGGTCACTTGCTCACGATTCAGCATCGGATTGCACTCTGTTGACCGGCCAAATAGTCTGCGTGGCACCATGTTGACTAGTTAAATTGACCATGTTCCTTATGGGTCCCACCTATCAGTTCGCATAGGGGAAAGGTCACATAAACACAAATTTACGCAGGCGCGACAAGACTCCACCCTGTGCGCGGGAATCACCTGGTTGTATATGTGTCTGTCAGGGCCTGATGTGTGCGCATGCACGTGTAGGTTGAGCACTTGAGCATGAGAGTGTGTGTTGGTCGTGTGGTGTACTGGTGTGTGCATGCAAGCGTGCTTGTGTGCGTGTGAGTGTTGCGTGCGTGCGTGGCTGCGTGTGTACATGTGAGCGTTGCGTGCGTGCGTGGGTGCATGTGTTCGTGTGAGTGTTGCATGCATGCAGTTCGTGTGCATGCGTGCGTTTGTGTATAATCACCACACCGGCTCATGTGTGTTAAAACAGATGGCTCAGAATACCAATACAAGGCCACCTTGTCCGCTGTGCCCGCGGTCATGACTTCGAACCACCGTCCAATATTTTTTTGTCGTTTGTTTTCATTCTTACTAGCAAGATGCCCGTGCGTTGCACGTAACATCAAGATGCATTTATATGACTAGTTTATCTTGTGAGAAAATGATGAGCGAGGAAGGCCTTATTTGCAAATGTGGAGAGGTGTGTGGGTACCTTTTGCAAAATTGTCATAGTTTCTTTCCTATCCGTCGGATATAAATTGGGCGTCCTATATTGCGGGATGTCACTAACACCATCATCACCAACTCTATTTTTTTTATAAGAGTGTATTTTATCCCTACTCTTATAAAAGCATAGATCGATGATGAAGGAAACTATGGCTAAAAGATACCCACACATATCCAAACTTGCAAATAAGGCCTCTCCTTGTTCATCCTTTTCTCCCACAAGATAAACTACTCATACAAATGCATCTTGATGTTCCGTGCAACGCATGGGCATCTTGCTAGTATTTTATAAGAGTGTAGATGTAGAGTAGATACAAGCTGACAGATGGGCCAGATGGTAGTGAGATAATGTGATGCAACACTACAAGTGCCATGTGGAGCGTTTAACTGGTCAACTAGTCGTGTCTTGAGAAAATACAGAGTTGTACGGTGAGCCCGTGACTGTATAATAACCACAAAACATAAATGGTGACCGTAATGAGTGGATTCTAAGGTCCAATGTATGTATAGTGCTTTCGCTTCAAATACAATGATTGTCGCTGTATATATCGCGCGAGAGAGATGAAACATGCGTGAATGTGCTGGGGGCTTACTTTTAGAGGACCTGGAGAGAGTTTGTGTGCGTATGTGAAAGGGGCGTAGAGGGGGGTATGCGATGGAGAGAGAGATGCTCTTTGTTTCTCTTTATTATGACTAACTTTATATATAGTATAAAAATATACAAATTCACAGTGCGGAATAAAGATCATTGTGGGCACCATGCAATGCAAGCGTTCATACTCCTCCATATAACTTTGTAATGTTGTATATATGTAGAAATTATAAAATATTTTTGGCCACACTTTATTCAAAAGGAATGTTTTATGCGAAATAAACATGAAGAGAGGGCTTTTTAGATCAATGGGGTACGTGATGTAACATGTGTGAATGTATAGTTGATGCATTTGGCGGGGCCTAGAGAGGTATGTGTGTGTATTACGTATTCGAGAGAGACATGGATAGAGGGGCCGGGGGGCGTGGGAGAGATAGCACGAGAAATGAGAGTGGTCTAGAGAGAGATAGATGAATATGACGTCACGGCGAGAGATTCCGTTGAGTGTGTATATGCAAGGGGGAAGTGGATAGAGGCACCAGGAGAATATTTTTTTTGTGTGTGGTGTCTGTGTGGGTGTGAGAAGATAACGAGACGTGGGGGCAGAGGGTGTGTCACCGCGTGAGGCCCGGTGGTCGAGGTGAGGCCCTTCGTTCGGTTCCGTCCTGTGCCACATTGGTTGGCCCGTGATGCATTTAGGGAGAGCCATGGATGACTAGTCGTACAAGACAAAGATATCATAATTGTGAAGGACTCTATGTCCACTGACAAAGCCGGCTAGGATTTGTAACCCTAGGTTCTCGGACTAAGGTAACCCTTTATCTCTGATATTACTATTCATCCAACCTAACTTTAAGGGGCATCGTACAGAATGCTCTGCTAGAATCATACTCGTCGATTAGGAAGAGAGGTGTGAGACAATGCGTGAGAGACATGCCTAAAGATAATGTGCGTATAGGGGACATGTACGCAGGTCTATGTATATAGAAAGGGTCGATGGGGATTGTGCATGTGTAAGCTTGCGAGAGGAAGAGTGCTTGTGATAAAGGTTAGTGAAAATAGTCGTAAATGGTTACGAGAGGGAGGGAGGGTTATATCGAGAGCATGTGTTCTAGAAAGACACCTCGGGAGAGTGTGTGTGAGCATGTGTGAGAGACCACCGATGGAGAGTGAAACTACACGTACAAGACTACTGTACACATTGATTAAAGATATAAATTGTATCCAAATATTAGGATGGGATCATGATATTTGCAATTCGCGTAAGGAACGGTCATTGATCCATCAGACATCTAGATTCTTTCGAATTTGAGCATGTCTATGTTATTATTCGACACAATTGATCCACATAGTTAGTATTTTGAACTCCAGACAATGCATCGCTTTAGCAATCGAATGTAAACGTGAGTATAGTTCATGTTGTTTGTGTAAAGCACATTATACATACGAAAGTTACACAATGAACATTATAAATAGCTACCTATGAACTAGCATACATTTGAATTCGACTTAAGGTGGTTTAAAAAAATCGAATTCAACATGAAGTCCATTCAATTATTTGAATTTGATATCATGGCATTTGTAAATCATACCTAAATTATGGGGGCACCAATCTTTGCTCTGATTTTGTACATAATAGCATATGTAGTCGTGTACAAAATAGATTCAAATTTAGCCCCTCCATTCCAAAATAATCGTAGTAATAGGATTTTCAAGTGTCAAAATTTCAAAAAGAAGTGGATAATTTAATGAGGTTTTCAAAGATACAAGGTCAAATTTAACGTTGTCTATTTAGGTCAATCCTCAGAGTTCAAGAGTACTCTAAACGTGAATGCTTGTGTTTCAAAATTTCGAACGAAGCGCCAAAAGAGCCTCTACTCGCCCGAAACCGCGTGAGACCAATGTTTGGTAGTACAAGGAAATTAATTTTCAAATACTCCGACCCGTGAAACCTACCAGCCCGACGGCCAAAGGTCTAAACCGGGGTAGGTTTATAGCTTCATCTAGATGCCACACAACTGCCTCCGAAAAACATTCATACACAATGGCCGCCTAAGCACACATGCGCGCGGCCGAAATCGCTCCCGCTCACTATTTGGGACACCTGGGATTACCATCCTATCCCCGACCCGCAGTTGGTCCGAAATTTAAGAGGGGGGCAAAGTTTGTACTTTCCCCAAATTTCAAACAAGCGTGTCCCATCTTCTGTTCAAAAAAGCTAAAAACAAGCGCGTCCCAGACCGAAACATGGTTCTCCCCCTCCCCCCCGCCCACCCGTCCGACTCCCCATTCGTACTCCATGGGCGCAAAAATTACCTCTCCACTAGCCGCGAAACCCCGGTGTCCTCTGTCCGCCCCCATATTCCACCCATCAACCACCGCCCTCCTCCATCACGCTGGAGCCGATACCCCGATGTCGTCGTCCACCACAACCTCAACCGCAACGCCCTCCACGGCTAGTAGCTGAAGCCGAGGCCGAGCCGTCCATACCCGAGCCAGTTCAACCACGCCGTCCTACGCCTCACCGCTGCCGCTCCAACTTCGCCACCCTCCACCGCATCGGAGCTGTTCCTGCTACGCCGTCCTTCACCGCCTCGGATCTGTTTCCCCTCCGCCAACATACAGCCACGGCAACACAATCAACAATTTGGCCATGGGTTCGTCCAAGCCTGCACCCTCCTCCAGAACATCGGGTTCCCCGGCAAAAAGAAGAAGATCGACGCGACATGTGGAGGCGACCACACCGGCAACCGAAAATGGTACTCCTCTTCCCTTATTCGTGCAAATCTTACGTGTCTGCTTGCACTGTATTCATCCCACAGAAGACACTAGTTGACCGCTTCTTCTTGATACTAGATGTTCCTAGTAACTTGCGATGCACAAGGTTTTTCCTCATATACTATTTCACCTTATCTAGAGGTCCGTCGCCCCCCCCCCCTAAATTTCAATTCCTGGTCAGTCGATTCCCAATTAACGGAAGCATTCCCCGGCGTAACAGGCGCTAGTCCGCCTATTACGTCGGGGAAGCAGCACCTCGGTGTTTATCTTAGGGGCGTGTGGGGCCTAGAACTCTTGGCGCTGTGCGGAGGTCGGCCAGGATTAAAGGATGGCACAGGGGCTCTGCCAAGCACGGCGGTGGTCGAGGTCGAGGAGGCGGGCGGCGGAGGCAGAGTGCAGGCGGTGGTGTTGGCGGTTCGAGAAAGATCGTTAACGATGGTGGCGGGAGGCAGACGAAGGCCATCTGCCCGTTCCTTATAGATCGGACGGTTCATTAAAAAAATCGACTAACCTATTTATTTTTAGTCGACTGTTATCTTGATATGACCACATGTGGTGGTGTGCTGGAGGAGTACCTGCATTTCCTGTGCTCATATATTACAAAATCATACGGAGTAGAATCTAATTTTGTTTGCCATGCAATGTTGTAGAGCTATCATATGTCTCCTGTCATTTATTTTTCAGCCGCCTGCTATCTGCTACTTTTACAGTGCACTAGTTCTGCACACCCTTCACCCATACTCTCACTATTGTGTTTTTATGCAAGGTATTTCATACTCTGCTGCTATGAGAGAAGCAAAAAAGAAAAGAGAGAAGTCACTCCAGCTTCGTACGCGGATAGGCCAGACACGTTTCAGCCTTATAATAGGTGCAGTGTTAGCAGATGGAGATGATAAACGTAGCTCTGGAGTTGATGACCTCGCTCGCAATGAACCACCATCCCAGGTGCTTGCTTTAACTTCGCGGTGTCATATGTGGTTGCATGTTCCATATGGTGTCTAGCTTGTATTTGAAAGGCCGAAGTCGGTCTTTATTAAGATAAGGAAATATATTTTTACATGAACCACCATCCGTGAGCACCGGAAGACAAATAGCTAGTCGGGGCCTTGGCCGAGCCAAGTGACAAGCCCGACAAAGAGAGGCATCACCTGGAAGCCAACTAAAAATCCGCGATGGTGGCGAAGCAGCCCGCCTCCCACCAGGCTCTCAGGTCCTAGATGATCATGCTCACCACTCCAACATGATGTCTAGCTTGTATTGCTTCCAATTTGGTTAAATTGCATCTGCTTAGCTTACACATTATACCTTCGAATATGACATGCCTTTCTGTTTTTGGTACATACTAGTACATATGTGTATTAACCATGTTCTTACATCAAACTAATGTTCTTGTGTATCCCTCATCAATCACTTATGATGAGGCAGTCAGGCAAGTGGATTACTCCTCATTTAAAGAATGCAGCATCAGCCTCTAGACATGATTCTCAAGAAACAACAAGGCTAGATGAAGATAGTGAACGTAGATCTATAGTTGAATACCGCATTTCCCCTACACTAGCATTGCAGGTGTTTTATCTAACTTGGCAGCGTGATATGTGGTTGCATGTTGCATATGGTTTCTAGATTGTAATTCTTCCAATCTGGTTTAAATTGCATGTGCTATTCTGATTACTATACATGTTAATGTGACATGCCTTCCTGTATTTAGTACATAGTACATCTGTCTATTAAGCATGTCCTTACATAAAACTATTGTTTTTTTTATCCCGCATCAATCAATATGACGAGACACCTTTAGTATATGCAGTGCAATATTAGTTGCATCTTTCATATGATTTATAGCATGCGCTGCTTCTAATTTGTTGGAATTCCATTTATGATGGGACGCTTTTAACTTGGCAAAGTCATATTGGTTGCATCTTTCATGTGGTGTCTAGCTTGCATTGCTTCTTATTTGTTGGAATGCTTTCTGCTTAGTTTACACAAACAGTTGTGAACATGCCATGCCGTCCTGTTTTTCGTACATATTCCATCCTGGTATCATGTGTTTGCCTTACATCAAAGTAGTGATTGTCAATATCATGCATGAATGAGTTCTGAAGAGAGAATTTTATTGCTTTTTCTTGTCGGTTTTACTTGACAATTAAAAATCAATAAAGCGGAAGGAAGTTAGCAAGGCAGCGGATAAAGGCGCTCCTTCCAAACGGAGGGCCTCTACAGTTTCTACTCCTCCATCCCCCAAGATGATTTCCAAGACAACACATGCATAGACACTCAACGTAGCTATGTTTATGATGAGCACGTCTCCCCTAGTGCACCATCACCGGTGCTCCCTCTAACTTGGCACGGTTATATGTGGTTGCATGTTATGTGTGATGTCTAGCTTGTATTGCTTCTAATTTTGTTGAATTCCATCTGCTTACTTTACACATTATACTTGAATAGGACACATGTTCCTGTTTCTAGGACATACAATATCTGTCTATCACACCATGTTCTTACATCAAATTACTACTGTTGTGTAACCTGCAACAATCACTTATCATAAGACACGTTTGACTTTGGAGTGTGATATAGGTTACATCTTGCATTCTTTTCTAGCTTGTACTACTAATTTGTTGAAGTGGCACTTATGACGAGACAATTTTAACTTGGTAGAGTGATATTCATTTCATCTTTCATATGGTGTCTAGCTTTCATTGCTTCTAATTTGTTGAAATGCCTTCTCCTTAGTTTACACATCATAAGCTGTGAATATGCAGTGTCACTAATGACGAGAGACCTCTAACTTTGTAGTGTGATCTTGTTTGCATCTTGCATATGATTTATTTCTTGTACCGCTTCACATTTGTTTAAATGCCATTTATGATGAGACACTGTTAACTTGGCAGAGCGATATTTGTAGCATCTTTCATATGGTGTCTGATAACCCACAAGTATAGGGGATCGCAACCGTTTTCGATAAGTAAGAGTGTCGAACCCAACGAGGAGCTAAAGGTAGAACAAATATTCCCTAAAGTTCTATCGACCACCGATACAACTCTACGCACGCTTAACGTTCGCTTTACTTAGAACAAGTATGAAACTAGAAGTACTTTGTAGGTGTTTTCGGGTAACCTTGCAAGAAAGTAAAGAGCACGAAAATAAAACTAGGGGCTGCTAAGGTAAAGACACAACTAAAGTAAATATAGCGAGTGTGGAAAAGTGATGGTAGGTGTGGCGAAATTGTCCCTAGGCAACTGACTATGTTACTAGACCGATAATTGTTATTGCAATTCTATTTGAGGGAGAGGCATAAGCTAACATACTTTCTCTACTTGGATCATATGCACTTATGATTGGAATTCTAGCAAGCATCCAAAACTACTAAAGATTCATTAAGGTAAAACCCAACCATAGCATTAAAGCATCAAGTCCTCTTTATTCCCATACGCAACAATCCCTCTTACTCGGGTTTATGTACATCATAAGCAACCCACTATAAGCGAATCATGAACGTATTGCAACACCCTACAGCGGGAATCCCTCACGCTTGCGCGACACAGAGGGCACCATAGGACAGCACCAATAATAAAACATGCAACTCAAATCAATCATAGCAATTCATCAATCACCGATAGGACAACGAAAATCTAATAAGACATCATAGGATGGCAACACATCATTGGATAACAATATGAAGCATAAAGCACCATGTTCAAGTAGAGGGTACAGCGGGTTGCGGGAGAGTGGACCACTGTAGATAGAGGGGGAAAGGTGATGGAGATGTTTGTGAAGATGGCGGAGGTGTTGGTGTAGATCGCGGTGATGATGATGGCCTCCGGCGGTGTTCCGGCGCCACCGGAAGCGAGGGGGAGAGAGACCCCCTCCTTCTTCTTCTTCCTTGACCTTCTCCCTAGATGGGAGAAGGGTTTCCCCTCTGTTCCATGGCTCCCATGGCTTGGGAGGGGCGAGAGCCCCTCCGAGATTGGATCTATCTCTCTGTTTCTGCGTTCTCTTCGTTGGCAGATTCTACCCCTTCACCGTTTCCTTTATATCTGGAGATCCGTAACTCCGATCGGGGTGAATCTTTTGCTCAGATCTTCCTTGTAAAATTAGCTTTTTGCGCCAGAAGGAGAGCGTCAACCGCCTTACGGGTGGACCACGAGGGTAGGGGGCGCGCCCCCTACCTCGTGACCACCTCGGGCACCGTCTCGCGTGGATTTTTCTTCCGGAATTTTCCATATTTGTCAGGGGCGCGCCTGGGGGGTTGGGGGGGGGGTAGGGTGCGCCCCCCTACCTCGTGACCACCCTGGACACCGTTTCGCTTTGATTTTACTTCCAGAAAATCATAAATATTCCAAAAAGAAATCTCCGTCCGTTTTTTCCCGTTTAGACTCCGTTTGATATTGGGTTTCTGCGAAACAAAAAACATGCAACAAACAGGAACTGACACTGGGCACTGGATCAATATGTTAGTCCCAAAAATAATATAAAAAGTTGCCAAAAAGTATGAAAGTGAATAATATTGGCATGGAACAATAAAAATTATAGATCTGACGGAGACGTATCAGCATCTAAGCTTAATTCCTGCTCGTCCTCGAGTAGGTAAATGATAAAAACAATAATTTTGATGTGGAATGCTACCTAGCATAATCTTGATCATATGTCTAATCATGGAATGAATATTAAGACACGGTGATTCAAAGCAATAGTCTATCATTTGACATAAAAACAATAATACTTCGAGCGTACCAGTAAAGCAATCATGTCTTTTCAAAACAACAAGGCCAAAGCAAGTTTATCCCTACAAAATCATACATTTTGGCCATGCTTCATTTTCGTCACACAAAATGCCCCCATCATGCACAACCCTGATGACAAGCCGAGAAATTGGTTCATACTTTTTAACGCGCTTCAGCTTTGTCAACCCTCACGCAATACATGAGCGCAAGCCATGGATATAGCACTATAGGTGGAATAGAATATAATGATGGAGGTTATGTGGAGAAGACAAAAAGGGAGAAAGTCTCACATCGACGCGGCTAATCAACAAGCTATGGAGATGCCCATCAATTGATGTCAATGCGAGGAGTAGGGATTGCCATGCAACGGATGCACTAAGAGCTATAAGTGTATGAAAGCTCAAACTGATACTAAGTGGGTGTGCATCCAACTTTCTTGCTCATGAAGACCTAGGGCATTTGAGGAAGCCCATCGTTGGAATATACAAGGCAAGTTCTATAATGAAAATTCCCACTAGTATATGAAAGTGATAACTCAAGAGACTCTCTATATGAAGAACATGGTGCTACTTTGAAGCACAAGTGTGGTAAAAGGATAGTAACATTGCCCCTTCTCTCTTTTTCTCTCATTTTTTTTGTTTTCTTGGGCCTTCTCTTTTTTTTTTTTTTTTTTCCGTCCGGAGTCTCATGCCGACTTGTGGGGGAATCATAGTCTCCATCATCCTTTCCTCACTGGGGCAATGCTCTAATAATGATGATCATCACACTTTTATTTACTTACAACTCAATATTACAACTCGATATCTAGAACAAAGATATGACTCTATATGAATGCCTCCGGCGGTGTACCGGGATGTGCAATGATCTAGCGTGGCAATGACATCAAAACATCATGCTAGCTATCTTACGATCATGCAATGCAATATGACAATGATTGCTCAAGTCATGTATATGATGATGATGGAAGTTGCATGGCAATATATCTCGGAATGGCTATGGAAATGCCATAATAGGTAGGTATGGTGGCTGTTTTGAGGAAGATATAATGAGGCTTATGTGTGACAGAGCGTGTCGTATCACGGGGTTTGGATGCACCGGCGAAGTTTGCACCAACTCTTGAGGTGAGAAAGGGCAATGCACGGTACCGAAGAGGCTAGCAATGATGGAAAGGTAAAAGTGCGTATAATCCATGGACTCACATTAGTCATAAAGAACTCATATACTTACTGCAAAAGTTTATTAGCCCTCGAAGCAAAGTACTACTACGCATGCCCCTAGGGGGATAGATTGGTAGGAAAAGACCATCGCTCGTCCCCGACCGCCACTCATAAGGAAGACAATCAAAGAAACACCCCATGCTTCAAATTTGTCACTAGCGGTTACCATACGTGCATGCTACGGGACTTGCAAACCTCAACACAAGTGTCTCTACAATCCACAACCACCCACTAGCATAACTCTAATATCACCATCTTTATATCGCAAAACTATTGCAAGGAATCAAACATATCATATTCAGCGATCTACAAGTTTATGTAGGATTTTATGCCTAACCATGTGAATGACCAATTCTGTCATCTCTAAATAGATATAAGTGAAGCAAGAGAGTTTAATTCTTTCTACAAAAGATATGCCCACGCTCTAACAAGTATAAGTGAAGCAAAAGAGCATTCTACAAATGGCGGTTGTCTATGTGAAGAGAAACAGGCAATCCAAACTTCAAATGATATAAGTGAAGCACATGAAGCATTCTATAAAGCCATACTCAAAAGATATAAGTGAAGTGCAATGAGCATTCTATAAATAAACCAAGGACTATCTCATACCAGCATGGTGCATAAAAGAAAAATAAAAACCTAATTACAAAAGACGCTCCAAGACTTGCACATAATGCATGAACGAAACGAATCCGAAAACATACCGATACTTGTTGAAGAAAGAGGGGATGCCTCCCCAGCATCCCCAAGCTTAGACGCTTGAGTCTCCTTGAATATTTACTTGGGGTGCCTCGGGCATCCCCAAGCTTGAGCTCTTGCCTCTCTTCCTTCTTCTCACATCGAAACCTTCTCAATCAAACACTTCATCCACACAAAACTTCAACAGAAAACTCGGTAAGATCCGTTAGTATAATAAAGCAAATCACCACTCCAAGTACTGTTACAAACCAATTCATATTTTGTTTTTGCATTGTGTCTACTGTAATATAACTTTTTCATGGCTTTAATCCACTGATATAAATTGATAGTTTCATCAAAACAAGCAAACTATGCATCAAAAACAGAATCTGTCTAAAACAGAACAGTCTGTAGCAATCTGAACATTCACCATACTTCTGATACTTGAAAAATTCTGCAAAATTAGGAAAAATAATTTTTTTTACAGCAAGACATTGCAAAAAGAATCAGAACCATTTGACGTTCCAGTAGAAAATTAAAATTCACGCACTACAGCCAAAGTTTCTGTCCTGTACCGCACAAACCAACAAGCATTGTAAACATCCTAAAGGCAAACCTTGGCACATTATTTTTATAATACAATGGAATTGTACAAGGGGATAATTATTTTTGTTGAAAAGTTTCTGTAATCAAGATTCACAAAGTTCCCATGAGCATGAACAAATTTAAGGACGTCCCCCACTTTCACAATGCTCGTCTCTCTCACTTTCGCTTTTCTTTTTGAAAAAGTTTTGGGTTCCCCTCTTTATTTTTGTTGTTTTTAAACTATATGAAAGCACTCAACAGAAATAAATGACTCTCTAAAACTTTCGGGTTGTCTCCCTGGTAGCGCTTTCTTTAAAGCCATTAAGCTAGGCATATTGTGCTCAAGTAATGAATCCACCCGGATCCCAAGGTATATCAAAGCCAATTTAGTTAGCAATGATTTGTAATTTAGTAGTGAGCACAAAGTAGCATATATCATGTAATGACGAAGTCTAACTCTCTTCCTATGCATCGGCATGTCATAAAAGAACAATTCATGCGCACATAGTAAAGGCCAATGCATAGTATAAACAGTTTCTTGCAACTTTATTGTATTGGAAACATAGAGAGGTGGAGATACAGTTCCTCTCTCATAATAATTGCAAGTAGGAGCAGCGAGCACATGCATATTATATCTATCAAAATCATCATGTGCAACGGTATAAGGCAACCCATCAATATAATCCTTAATAAGTGCAAACTTCTCCGATATAGTGTAGTTGGGAGAATTCAAAAAGATAATAGGACTATCATGCATGGGTGCAATAGCAACAATTTCATGTTTAACATAAGGAACTATAGCAAGTTCATCTCTATAAGCATAATTCATATTGGCATCTTGGCCACAAGCATAGCAAGCATCATCAAAAAGGGATATTTCAAAGGAATTCAAGGGATCATAACAATCATCATAGCAATCATCCTTCGGTAAGCACGAAGGGGAATTAAATAATGTATGAGTTGGAGGGTTACTCTCATTAGAAGGTGGGCATGGGTAGCTAATCCGCTCTTCCTCCTTTTGTTCTTCGCTCTCCTCATCATCTTTTTCATCCAATGAGCTCACAGTTTCATCAATTTCTTCTTCCATAGCTTCCTGCAAAATATTATTCTCTTCTTGGACAGCGGAGTAGTTCTCAATATATGGTTTAACATAAGGATTAGAAGCATAATTATCATAGCAATATTTAAGTATGGCAAAATTTTCAGATCCGTAAAGAGTAGCACCATACTTTTCAATCAAAGAAGCAATTTCGTAAGCACCCTTAAAAGCAACAAATTCTTCAATTTGTTGAACGTCATAGTAATTATAAACACCTTTAGCATACGAGGATAAGATTCCATTATCAATAAACTCACATTGGTAGGGAAGGTGTTTCTTAGGGTTTTCAGAACAACAAGTAAAATCGTAATAATAGCATAAATTCCAATCATAACATTGCTAACGTTGAATTTGGCCCCATAATAGTTTCCCTTTTTCAGATATACGGTGTCGCACATAACAAGCATGCTCATCTAAAGATTTGCCCTCAACTAAGCTAGTTGGGGTTTCAGCACGAGCACAAAGGGATGGAAGATCATCCACGTAATAAGCTTCAGCAGTGTGATAGATTTTGAGTGGTTCTTCAACCATTGGAGCAGTAGGTACAACTATTTTTTTGGTATTTTTCGTTTCCTACCCATAACTAAAGATAGAAAACAACTAAGAACAGCAAATAAAAATTACTTAGTGATAAAGCAAACAAGCACACACGAGAATATTCACCCCACGCTATTGCTCTCAGCAACGGCGCCGAAAAAGGTCTTGATAACCCACAAGTATAGGGGATCGCAACAGTTTTCGATAAGTAAGAGTGTCGAACCCAACGAGGAGCTAAAGGTAGAACAAATATTCCCTAAAGTTCTATCGACCACCGATACAACTCTACGCACGCTTAACGTTCGCTTTACCTAGAACAAGTATGAAACTAGAAGTACTTTGTAGGTGTTTTCGGGTAAGCTTGCAAGAAAGTAAAGAGCACGAAAATAAAACTAGGGGCTGCTAAGGTAAAGACACAACTAAAGTAAATATAGGGAGTGTGGAAAAGTGATGGTAGGTGTGGCGAAATTTTCCCGAGGCAACTGACTATGTTACTAGACCGATAATCGTTATTGCAATTCTATTTGAGGGAGAGGCATAAGCTAACATACTTTCTCTACTTGGATCATATGCACTTATGATTGGAACTCTAGCAAGCATCCACAACTACTAAAGATTCATCAAGGTAAAACCCAACCATAGCATTAAAGCATCAAATCCTCTTTATTCCCATACGCAGCAATCCCTCTTACTCGGGTTTATGCTTCTGTCACTCAAGCAACCCACTATAAGCGAATCATGAACGTATTGCAACACCCTACAGCGGGAATCCCTCACGCTTGCACGACACGGAGGGCACCATAGGACAACACCAATAATAAAACATGCAACTCAAATCAATCATAGGAATTCATCAATCACCGATAGGACAACGAAAATCTACTCAGACATCATAGGATGGCAACACATCATTGGATAATAATATGAAGCATAAAGCATCATGTTCAAGTAGAGGGTACAACGGGTTGCGGGAGAGTGGACCACTGTAGATAGAGGGGGAAGGTGATGGAGATGTTGGTGAAGATGGCGGAGGTGTTGGTGTAGATCATGGTGATGATGATGGCCTCCGGCGGCGTTCCAGCGCCACCGGAAGCGAGGGGGAGAGAGCCCCCCTCCTTCTTCTTCTTCCTTGACCTTCTCCCTAGATGGGAGAAGGGTTTCCCCTCTGTTCCTTTGCTCCCATGGCTTGGGAGGGGCGAGAGCCCCTCCGAGATTGGATCTATCTCTGTTTCTGCGTTCTCTTCGTTGGCAGATTCTACCCCTTCACTGTTTCCTTTATATCTGGAGATCCGTAACTCCGATTGGGGTGAATCTTTCACACAGATCTTCCTTGTAAAATTAGCTTTCTTGCACCAGAAGGAGAGCGTCAACCGCCTTACGGGTGGACCACGAGGGTCAGGGGCGCGCCTGGCGGGGTAGGGCGCGCCCCCCTACCTCATGACCACCCTGGACACCGTTTCGCGTTGATTTTACTTCCAGAAAATCATAAATATTCCAAAAAAATCTCCGTCCGTTTTTTTCCCGTTTGGACTCCGTTTGATATTGGGTTTCTGCGAAACAAAAAATATGCAACCGGCACTGGGCACTGAATCAATATGTTAGTCCCAAAAATAATATAAAAAGTTGCCAAAAAGTATATGAAAGTGAATAATATTGGCATGGAACAATCAAAAATTATAGATACGACGAAGACGTATCAGTGTCTACCTTCCATTGCATTGTTTCTAATTTAGTGAAATGTCTTCTGCTTAGTTTACACATCATAGTTCTGGTTATCTCTTCCGTCCTGTTTTTCGTACATATTACATCCTCCTATCATGTGTTGTCTAACATCAAAGTTCAGTTCGTCTGTATCACGCATCAATTTGTTCTGAAGAACTAAATTGTTATTCGTTTTTCTTGTCGGCTCGACTTAACATGGCACACAGAAAGAGGAAGAAACACAGAATGGCAGGGAACAGGAACCGGAAGAATCCTGCAGATTCTGCTGGTACAGATGGTGCAATAGAAGGTCAAAGTCTAGCGGAAAATTCTACAAACAGGGTATCCCATGCTACACGAGCTGCAAAAAAAGCCAAACAGAAACAAATAGCTGCCACCAAACAAGCAGAGATAGCCCTAGTTCTTGCAACACCTTCCACATTACTACCAGCTGCACGAGTTACTCGTGCGTCAACTGAGCTAGCAGCACGTTCCCAAGCTCCCTTGCCACCTGACACTACTTCCCAAGCACTCTTGACACAAGACGAGTTGGCAAGATCAGATGAACCTTGTGAGCTTCAACAACAAGAAGGTAGTTGCTGGAGTCAAGTTACAGTTGCATGCTTCTTTATATGTAGTCTCACAGTTTGATGTACACTAACACTTCCTATGTTCGTTGCTGGACTAGCACCTAGGTGCAAGAGGAAACAAACATCAGGTATAATGCTCGATAGGTTAACTAAATCTAGAGGAGGAAGAATGGAGATCCGTTTTGAGGCAGGTTTAAAAAGGCCACGTGATGCTACAGAGTCAGCCAAGTTAGTATCAGAGGCAGCGGTTGCCGTTAGGTGTCATGTACGTATTCTCCCAACATGGATTCAGTACAGGAATGACAAAGACGAAACCCAGTTCAACACCTTCCTCGACCATTTAATAGGTAAGTATGGTTATGTATGGAAACTAGTAATATCGTCTTGCTCTGTCCCAAACTTTCTAGGTTGCTGATAATGAGACTCCCATAATTTTCAACAGATGAGGTTCAAGTTGGATAGCCAAGATGATGCAACCAGACAAGCTTGCACCCATGTTTTCAAGTCTGCTCTATGACAGTATCGGTATAACTTGAGGAAAACTCACTTTGAAGGCAAGGCTAACAGTGAACTTTCCCAAACATCTCCAGTGGAAAATATATCGGATGAAGACTGGAGGGGCCTCGTTAAACACTGGTCCGATCCGAAGTATCAGGTACATTATATATATGTGACCAGATCACATGTTGAAGTCCTATTTACGCATGTGCCACACAAATCTATCTTCTTGTAGGTGAACTGTTCAAAGAATAAGGCCAACCGCATTTAAAACGAAATTCCAATGCATTTAAAGGATCTCGTAGCTATATTGCACACTGCGAGGCTCTTGTAATTAGCTGCTGTTTCACTCTTTGCGCTGTACCATATTACCAGATCTATATTGACTTGTTCCAAATGCAGAGGAAAGCCCGCAAGGACCAAAAAGAACCTGAACCAAATGTTGTGGAAATCTTCAAGGACTGTCACACCAGCAAGAAGAAGGGCATGACTACACCAGTCAAAGCCGATGTTGTAAGTCCTTAACCCTCATGCCTTTTAACTACTACTTACTCTGACTTGTGCCTTGAACTGCATGGTTTGCAGCCAATGTCTATTACTCTTTTCAATTTTATACACAATTGTCTTAGCGTATCATTGCACCTTACAAGGTTTAAAAGAGAGGATTGATGTTCCTTTGATCTTGACCTGTAATCTAGTTCCGCGCTGGACTTTCCCACACAATGTTACAATTGCTTGTTTGTCTGTTCTCAGTTGTTTTGTGATATGAATGATGTCAAGCTATGCTTACCGTATTATAAACTTCGTCTCTTTATCCTTAGCCCTCAATACAATGTGAATAAATAGACAATATATTCGCGATGGTACATGGTCATATGTTTGGAACCTGGTTTTATTATGTACTTTGCAATAAAATACAACTATTATTTTACATGGGTTCACCAGAATAAGTTCTGTATATAGACCAAAGCTATTTTGTTTGGTTTTGCTGCCTCCTTAATATCTTCTGTTCTGGTACTACTAATGTAAAACCACAACTTTTCAGCGAGCTATGGAAAAAATGGTGGAACCGCCACCTTCTGAAGGTGGCGAGGCAACTATAACCGCAATGTCAGCTCTTGCTGCAGTGGGTCAGTACCTGTCCACTAACAGTGCCAAAAGCATGTTCCTGCGTAATACTGGCTTGGTTGTTAAGGCAATCTCGTCCAAACTGCCTCATGATCAAGATATGCAAGCTCAAAACAATGTTGTATCTGCGCTCCAGACACAAGTCCATTCCCTAACAGAGACCCTTTGTGAAACAAGGAGAGACATTGTTCGATGTTGTCAAGATATGCATGGTTTTGAAACCAGACTATCAGACATTTTCTATGTTGTTCAGGAGCCTAGGAGAACTGAAGGTGAAGGTTATGGTGCTCCATCGGACAATACAACATGAAAACGTAACAGTTAGGTCAAATGAACTGAGCTTCTGAACTTCTGGTGGTGCATTTATCTGCTAGACTGTTAACTTTTATGCCAACCTTCCTTTTGTTTTATAGTTGTAATTTGTTTTGGTGCGATACAAAATTTGTTCTTAAAGTGAAGCCACCGGCTGAAGAAAACAGCAATCCATTTTTGTATAGTGTAGGGTGTTCCCTATATTTGCACTGGTGGCGAACTTTGATGCCCACCGGCTGTAGTTAACATGGGCCTCCTACGGGCCTTAGAAACAATGGGCCTTCTAAGGACCGTAGAAATAATGGGCCTTCTACGTGGCGTAGAAACAATGGGCATTATACGGCCCGTAGACACAATGGGCGTTCTATGGGCTGATAACCCACAAGTATAGGGGATCGCAACAATTTTCGAGGGTAGAGTATTCAACCCAAATTTATTGATTCGACACAAGGGGAGCCAAAGAATATTCTCAAGTATTAGCAGTTGAGTTGTCAATTCAACCACACCTGGATAACTTAGTATCTGCAACAAAGTATTAGGAGCAAAGTAGTATGATAGTAACGGCAACGGTGGCAAAAGTAACAATGATAGTTTTGTAGTGATTGTAACAGTGGAAACCGGAAAGTAAATAAGCGAAGAACAATATGTGAAAAGCTCGTAGGCATTGGACCGGTGATGGAGAATTATGCTGGATGCGATTATTCATGCAACAGTTATAACATAGGGTGACATAGAACTAGCTCCAATTCATCAATGTAATGTAGGCATGTATTCCGAATATAGTCATACGTGCTTATGGAAAAGAACTTGCATGACATCTTCTGTCCTACCCTCCCGTGGCAGCGGGGTCCTAATGGAAACTAAGGGATATTAAGGCCTCCTTTTAATAGAGTACCGGACCAAAGCATTAACACATAGTGAATACATGAACTCCTCAAATTACGGTCATCACCGGGAGTGGTCCCGATTATTGTCACTTCGGGGTTGCTGGATCATAACACATAGTAGGTGACTATAGACTTGCAAGATAGGATCAAGAACTCACATATATTCATGAAAACATAATAGGTTCAGATCAGAAATCATGGCACTCGGGCCCTAGTGACAAGCATTAAGCATAGCAAAGTCATAGCAACATCAATCTCAGAACATAGTGGATACTAGGGATCAAACCCTAACAAATCTAACTCGATTACATGATAAATCTAATCCAACCCATCACCGTCCAGCAAGCCTACGATGGAATTACTCACACACGGCGGTGAGCATCATGAAATTGGTGATGGACGATGGTTGATGATGACGATGGCGACGGATTCCCCTCTCCGGAGCCCCGAACGGACTCCAGATCAGCCCTTCCGAGAGAGATTAGGGCTTGGCGGTGGCTCTGTATCGTAAAACGTGATGAATACTTCTCTCTGATTTTTTTTCTCCACGAACATGAATATATAGAGTTGGAGTTGAGGTCGGTGGAGCTCCAGGGGGCCCATGAGGCAGGGGGCGCGCCCAGGAGGGTAGTCGCGCCCCCACCCTCGTGGACAGGGTGTGGGCCCCCTGGCCTTGATTCTTTTGCCAGTATTTTTTATATATTCCAAAATAATTCTCCGTTGATTTTCAGGACATTCCGAGAACTTTTGTTTCTGCACAAAAATAACACCATGCCAATTCTGCTGAAAACAGCGTCAGTCCGGGTTAGTTCCATTCAAATCATGCAAGTTAGAGTCCAAAACAAGGGCAAAAGTGTTTGGAAAAGTAGATACGACGGAGACGTATCAACTCCCCTAAGCTTAAACCTTTGCTTGTCCTCAAGCAATTCAGTTGATAAACTGAAAGTGATAAAGAAAAACTTTTACAAACTCTATTTGCTCTTGTTGTTGTAAATATGTAAAGCCAACATTCAAGTTTTCAGCAAAGATTATGAACTAACCATATTCGCAATAACACTTAGGTCTCATGTTTACTCATGTCAATAGCATAATCAACTAGCGAGCAATAATAATAAATCTCAGATGACAACACTTTCTCAAAACAATCATGACATGATATAACAAGATGGTATCTCGCTAGCCCTTTCTGAGACCGCAAAACATAAATGCAGAGAACCTTTAAAGATCAAGGACTGACTAAACATTGTAATTCATGGTAAAAGAGATCCAGTCATAGTCATAGCCAATATAAGTTAATAGTAATGGATGCAAATGACAACGGTGCTCTCCAGCTGGTGCTTTTTAATAAGAGGGTGATGATTCAACATAAAATTAAATAGATAGGCCCTTCGCAGAGGGAAGCATGGATTTGTAGAGGTGCCAGAGCTTGATTTGAAAGCAGAGATAAATAATATTTTGAGCGGCATACTTTCATTGTCAACATAACAACCAAGAGATGGCGATATCTTCCATGCTACTCACATTATAGGCGGTTCCCAAACAGAATGGTAAAGTTTATACTCCCCCTCCACCAACAAGCATCAATCCATGGCTTGCTCGAAACAACGAGTGCCTCCAACTAACAAGAGTCCCGGGGGAGTTTCGTTTGCAATTATTTCGATTTGATTTGCATAAAGCATGGGACTGGGCATCCCGGTGACCAGCCATTTTCTCGTGAGTGAGGAGCGGAGTCCACTCCTCTTGAGAATAACCCTCCTAGCATGGAAGATACAAACAACCCTAGTTGATACATGAACTATTCGAGCATGCAAAACAGAATTTCATTTGAAGGTTTACAGTTTGGCACGTACAAATTTACTTGGAACGGCAGGTAGATACTGCATATATAGGAAGGTATAGTGGACTCATATGGAATAGCTTTGGGGTTTATGGAAGTGGATGCACAAGCAGTATTCCCGCTTAGTACAAGTGAAGGCTAGAAAAAGACTAGGAAGCGACCAACTAGAGAGCGACAACAGTCATGAACATGCATTAAAATTAACAAACATTGAGTGCAAGCATGAGTAGGATATAATCCACCATGAACATAAATATCGTGGAGGCTATGTTGATTTTGTTTCAACTACATGCGTGAACATGTGCCAAGTCAAGTCACTCGAATCATTCAAAGGAGGATACCACCTTATCATACCACATCACAACCATTTTAATAGCATGTTGGCATGCAAGGTAAACCATTATAAACTCCTAGCTAATTAAGCATGGCATAAGAAACTATAATCTCTAATTGTCATTGCAAACATGTTTATTCATAATAGGCTGAATCAGGAATGATGAACTAATCATATTTACAAAAACAAGAGAGGTCGAGTTCATACCAGCTTCTCTTATCTCAATCAGTCCATCATATATCGTCATTATTGCCTTTCACTTGCACGACCGAACGATGTGGATAATAATAATAATAGTGCACGTGCATTGGACTAAGCTGGAATCTGCAGGTCATTCAATACAAAGGAGAAGACAAGGTAATATGGGCTCTTGGTTAAATCAACAATAATGCATATAAGAGCCACTTCAACATTTTCATTATGGTCTTCTCCTCTCGACCCCCAAAGAAAAGAAAATAAATAAAACTATTTACACGGGAAAGCTCCCAACAAGCAAAAGAAGAACATGAAATCTTTTTGAGTTTTTCTTTTAGTTATTACTACTACAAGCAAGAAAGTAAACTAGCTAAAAGCTACAACTAAATTTTTTGTTTTTCTTAAGGTTTATCAAACACACAAGAAGAAAGCGAGAAAAAGAAAATAAACTAGCATGGATATTGCAATGAAAAAGTATGAGCACTGACAAATTGCATGAGTGTGTGAACATAAATGTAATGTCAGTGAGAAATACGTACTCCCCCAAGCTTAGGCTTTTTGGCCTAAGTTGGACTATTGCCACTGGCCTGGCGGATATCCAAAGTTGTAGTTGGGGTCGTACTGAGATGTAGCAGCTATTGCATCGTGGGCTCCAGCATGGAGGCGAGCTGTCTCAGTCCTCCTCTCGTACTCGTTCGCCTCTTCTCTAGTTATGACATATCTCCCCTTTGCCTGAAAGTCAAAGAAAGTGGGAGCAGGGAGAGCGACGTGATAGGTGCGTCGTCTGTCAAAGATTAGTCGGTATTGGAGGAACTGATCGTTCCTCTCAACAAATTGATGACGAACCATAGCCTCATAATCTATATAAATAGGAGGCAACTCAACATCATACTCACGTATGGGTATATCAAGAAAATTAGCTAGACGGGTTGCATAAATTCCACCAAAGAAATCTCCATTAATTCTATTATTATGCAACCTACATGCAACAATGGCTCCCAAATTATATTGTTTATCTCCTAATACAGCACTTCTAAGAACACTGAGGTCATGGACACACATGTGACATGCTTCATCCTTACCATTTATGCACCTACCTATGTAGAGAGCAAAATAATGTATAGCAGGAAAATGAATGCTCCCTATGGTAGCTTGTGTTATATCCCTAGACTCCCCCATAGTTATACTAGCAAGAAAATCTCTGAACTCATATTTGCGAGGCTCACTAGTGCTACCCCATTGTGGAAGTTTGCAAACAGTATTAAAGTCCTCTAAGTCCATAGTATAAGAATTTTCATAAAGATCAAATAGGACAGTTTGAGAATTGCGTGATGATGAAAATTCAAACCTTCTCATAAAGCAATCAGTGAGATAGTGGTACTGGCGGCACTTATCTGCCTCGAAGCTCTCAAGATCAGCGTTACGCACGTATGCGTTGAATTCTTCCTTGATTCCTGCTCGACCCATAAAGTCCTCTGAAGGCCATTCATAAGCCCGCACTTGATCTTCCCTTGGTGGTTCATCGTCCGCATCGCGTATTGCAAGCCTGGGTCCTTGCTTCCTTGAAGGACCACCTTGGTACATTTTTCTAGACATATTTCTTCCTCAAGGAACAATCCCCCAACACATTTTTGTGAGAGGTGCTTTGAGCAAGGAGATCGAAAATCGCAGCAAAATGAGCTAGAACTCGTGCTTGAGTTGGTTGGTGATTTTTTGGGGAGGAAGAAGGAGTGTGTGGTTTCTGGAATAAGTGGAGGGATGTGGGCTCACGAGGCAGGGGGCGCGCCCTTGAACCTCGTGGCTAGGTGCCAGCTCCCCCTGACGTGTTCTCAGTGCCAGAAATTCTCAAATATTCTAGAAAAAATCATATTTCAATTTCGGGGCATTTGGAGAACTTTTATTTTCGGGGTATTTTCTATTGCACGGATAAATCAGAAAATTGACAGAAAATACAATTTTTGCTTTATTTATTCTAAACAACAGAAAGTAAAAGGGGGGTACAGAAGGTTGTGCTTTCTAACTTCATCCATCTCATGCTCATCGAAAGGAATCCACTAACAAGGTTGATCAAGTCTTGTTAACAAACTCATTCCAAATAACATGGAACCGGAGAAATTTCAAATAACACTATGTTACCTCAACAGGGATATGGACGTCCCCAATAATAAGAATATCATATTTCTTCTTGACAGTAGGAATAGGAAATTCAAAACCTCCAAAAATAATCGATGGAGTTTTTCCAATAGAGTTTCTACTAAACTTGAGGTTGTTTCCTCGGAAAGTGTACCGTATGCTCATTGCCATTAACATGAAAAGTGACATTGCCTTTGTTGCAATCAATAACAGCCCCTGCAATATTCAAAAAGGTTCTTCCGAGAATAATAGACACACTATCGTCCTCGGGAATATCAAGAATAACAAAGTCCGTTAAAATAGTAACGTTTGCAACCATAACAGGCACATCCTCACAAATACCGACATGTATAGTAGTTGATTTATCAGCCATTTGCAAAGATATTTCAGTAGGTGTCAACTTATTCAAATCAAGTCTGCGATATAAAGAGAGAGGCATAACACTAACACCGGCTCCAAGATCACATAAAGCAGTTCTAACATAGTTTCTTTTAATGGAGCATGGTATAGTTGGTACTCCTGGATCTCCAAGTTTCTTTGGTATTCCACCCTTAAAAGTATAATTAACAAGCATGGTGGAAATTTCATCTTCCGGTATCTTTCTTTTATTTGTAACAATTTCTTTCATATTCTTAGCATAAGGATTCATTTTGAGCATATCAGTCAAACGCATACGCAAAAAGATAGGTCTAATCATTTCAGCAAAGCACTCAAAATCCTCATCATCCTTTTTCTTGGATGGTTTGGGAGGAAAAGGCATGGGTTTCTGAACCCATGGCTATCTTTCTTTACCGTGCTTCCCAGCAACGAAGTCTCTCTTATCATAACGTTGATTCTTTGATTGTGGGTTATCAAGATCAACAGCAGGTTCAATCTCTACATCATTGTCATTACTAGATTGAGCATCAACATGAACAACATCATTAATATTACTACTAGGTTCATGTTCATCACCAGATTGTGTTTCAGCATCAGAAATAGAAATATCATTGGGATTCTCAGGTGTGTCTACAACAGGTTCACTAGAAGCATGAAAATTTCTATCATTTTTCTTTTTCTTCTTATTAGAAGGACTAGGTGCATCAACATTATTTCTTTGAGAATCCTGCTCAATTCTCTTAGGATGGCCCTCAGGATACAAAGGTTCCTGAGTCACTTTACGTCCTCTAGTTGCAACTCTAACAGCATAGTCATTATTCTTACTATTCAATTCATTGAGCAAATCATTCTGAGCTTTAAGTACTTGTTGTACTTGAGTGGTAACCATAGAAGCATCTTATATTTACTAATCGGAAGCACCAACAGAGATTCCACGTTAATTTTCAGAAAATACACTTATTGTCCATCGGATCTCCGTATTAACTATTGACAGCCGTTAGATGAACTATCACAGAGACCTTGCCTTTTGTCCCACCATACGCCTCTTTTACAAAAAAAAAACCTTGGGCCGCCGCAAGAAAGAGTTATGCGTCCTCCCCATCGTCCTCATCCCCCACGCCTCCCCAAACTTCCACGACCAGCCTGTCCCCAATTCCCTTCTCTCCAACCAGGCTGCAATCCAAGTTTTTTGCGGGTAAGATTGGATCCGGAGTCATCATCCGCCTGATCTTCTCCGGTTGATGATAGTAGTTGCTACCTCCCTTTGGCCAAGATCCTCCCCATCGTCCTCTTCACATATCCCGAGGAATTCCAAAACATCCACGCTACAAACCAGCCTCCCAAGATTCCCTTCTCTCCAACCGTTCTACCTCAACTACGCTGCAATCCATGTTTTTTTGCGGGTAAGATTGAATCATAAACCATCATCCTCTTGATCTTCTCCTGTTGATGGTAGTCGTTGCTACCTCTGTGGCGAGGATCTCCTTTGAGACAAATCTGATGCTTTTTTGTGGAGAAGGCATGGGAAATAGTTTCATTCGTCCAGGAATGTATGGGTACGATCCAGCCACTCGGGACAAGCACCAAGAATTAGTACGTGTAACTCCAGAGATCAGAGAGTGACATGGAGTCTGTACATCACGGACATGGAGCTGCAGACATGTCCTTGGAGAACAGGTTGACTTGCACCAAGAATTAGTATGTGTAACATCACAGTGTGACATGGAGCTGCAAACATGTGCTTGGAGGACAGGTCGACTTGCACCTGCAGTCTGCAATCTCCTAAACTAATGAGCAGCACCGTTCAGTTGTGGGCTTGCAACAGCTAGGCGGGTGAATGGTCATAGCAGGAATTCAGCGGGCACATCGACTGCTGTGAGTATTCCATTCAAGCCGACAACTAACTTTGCAAGAGGTGTGTTGTTTTCTTCGAGAAATTATTGAGAAAACCATCAATTTATTTAGCATTAGATAAATCAGTTTGTCAAGCTAAGCTTTTTATTTGTTCTTACATCATCGGATCGTAGTGTGAGAGATGGAAGAACATACCTCCACAACATATTATAATTACAGAGATTAGTTGTAAGGATAATGGAGTGCAATTTTCCGATTCAGTGATCTGAAGGGTTAAAGAATTTATACTATGTAGCAATTGGCAACAGAATAGTGTTGACTTAATAAATTGGCTTTAAGGATAAATTCGTTGGTGCATTTTCTTACTAATACTAGCAATATGCTGGGAGCAATATGTAGCAAACAGTTCAAATTTAGAAACTTCTTTAGATTTATGGAATAATCCACCTTCCGCAAAAAAGGAATAATCCATCTAAATATGTTTCTTTATATACGCGGAGAACTTCTTAGTTGTCTGTTTGTCCAGATATTAGGATACTAAATTATGATGCTCTTTCCAATAATCAGGCAGACTGTACCATTTCTGGTAGTGTATAGAGAAATTGTCCTTCAAAAGTTGAAATAATGTGAGAGATGCACATAAATCAAAGCACGTAGAGAAGACACTAGCAGTGGAATGGCCATCACATCTTAGAGTAGGTTTGTGAAAAAGTAATCTCGGCACACGGGTCAATTACCTAATAGTTATTGGGAATACATGAGGTCAGACCGATATTATTTTTTGAGAAAAATGTAGCAGCCTGATTAAGTGTTCCAACCTGTGCGAAACATTGAGCTGCCCATCACAAAATGTAGTATGGTTTTGATCTTTAACATTAAAATTCATCCTATATTTCGCTGATTGGAATTGTCGTTAGTTTTTTTTATTTTCCCGGTACCGTCCTTCGTTTTCATTGAATTTTCCGGGAACTGTCCTTCGCTGTCCAAAATTTATTATCTACATTATTCCACATATATAGTCAACCAAATGTACTACCAAAAGAATGTAGACAACAATACATTTTACTTTTTAAGTAAGGGAAACATATTATTTCAAGGATTGTACTCCACTAGCCCGTGCAGGTGCACGGGTTGATGACTAGTGTTTACTAATGAGTTTAAGTTCGCCTTTAATTCTAGACATATAATCACCCAAGTGTTCAATCATATAAACATTGTGTTTTAATTCTCTACAAAAATAAGCATTGAATTTTTCTTGCTTAACCATAAAGTTATCAAACTCATCTAAACATAGGCTAACAAACTTAGTAGGAGGGATTTCAGCTTTATCACATCTATAGAGAGAATTTACCTTTACTACCTGTGTCGGGTTATCAAGACCATGTGTTTCTTCAATAGGTGATGGATTAAAACCATGTATTTCTTCGACAGGCGGTAAATTAAGACAATGTATTTCTTCAACAGGAGGTAAATTCTTAACATCTTCAGCTTTTATACCTTTTTCTTTCATAGATTTCTTTGCCTCTTGCATGTCTTTGGGACTGAGAAATAGAATACCCCAGTTCTTCAGAGTTGGCTTAGGAGTTGGTTCAGGAAGTGTCCAATTATTTTCATTGGTCAACATATTATTCAATAGAATTTTAGCTTGATCAACAGTTCTTTCTCTGGAAACACAACCAGCACAACTATCCAGGTGGTCTCTGGAAGCATCAGTTAGTCCATTATAAAAGATATCAAGTATTTCATTTTTCTTGAGAGGATGATCAGGCAAAGCATTAAGCAATTGGAGAAGCCTCTCCCAAGCTTGTGGGATACTCTCTTCTTCAATTTGCACAAAATTATATATTTCCCTTAAAGCAGCTTGTTTCTTATGAGCAGGGAAATATTTAGCAGAGAAGTAATAAATCATATCCTGGGGACTACACACACAACCAGGATCAAGAGAATTAAACCATATCTTAGCATCACCCTTTAATGAGAATGGAAATAATTTAAGGATATAATGGTAGCGAGTTTTCTCATCATTAGTGAACAGGGTGGCTATATCATTTAATTTAGTAAGATGTGCCACAACAGTTTCAGACTCATAGCCATAAAAATGATCATATTCAACCAAAGTAATTATCTCAAGATCAACAGAGAATTCATAATCCTTATCAGTAACAAAGATAGGTGAAGTAGCATAAGCAGGATCATATTTCGTTCTAGCATTCAGAGTTTTTTCTTTCATCTTACCTAATAATTTCTTAAGATCACTTCTATCATTGCAAGAAAGAAAGTCTCTAGCAGTTTCTTCATCCATAACATAACCCTCACGCACAATAAGCAATTCATATCTAGGGGGAGAATCTTCACCATCACTTTCATCAATATTATTAGTTTCAATAATTTCACTGTCTCTAGCCCTAGCAAGTTGTTCATCAAGAAATTCACCAAGTGGCACAGTATTATCAACCATAGAAGTAGTTTCATCATAAGTATCATGCATAGCAGAAGTGGCATCATCAATAATATGCGACATATACAATTTAATAGCAGAAGCAGGTTTAGGTGTCGCAAGCTTACTCAAAACAGAAGGTGAATCAAGTGCAGAACTAGATGGCAGTTCCTTACCTCCCCTCGTAGTTGAGGCATAAATTTTGGTTTTCTCGTCTTTCAAGTTCTTCATAGTGACCAGCAGATATAAATCCCAAGTGACTCAAAGAATAGAGCTATGCTCCCTGGCAACGGTGCCAGAAAATAGTCTTGATAACCCACAAGTATAGGGGATCGCAACAGTTTTCAAGGGTAGAGTATTCAACCCAAATTTATTGATTCAACACAAGGGGAGCCAAAGAATGTTATTAAGTATTAGCAGTTGAGTTGTCAATTCAACCACACGTGGATAACTTAGTATCTGCAGCAAAGTATTTAGTAGCAAAGTAGTATGAAAGTAACGGTAACGGTGGCAAAAGTAAGAGTGATAGTTTTGTAATGATTGTAACAGTGGCAACGAAAAAGTAAATAAGCAAAGAACAATACGTGAAAAGCTCGTAGGCATTGGATCGGTGATGGACAATAATGCCGGATGCGATTATTCATGCAACAGTTATAACATAGGGTGACACAGAACTAGCTCCAACTCATCAATGTAATGTAGGCATGTATTGCCAATATAGTCATACGTGCTTATGGAAAAGAACTTGCATGCCATCTTTTGTCCTACCCTCCCGTGGCAGCGGGTTCCTAATGGAACTAAGGGATATTAAGGCCTCCTTTTAATAGAGTACCGGACCAAAGCATTAACACATAGTGAATACATGAACTCCTCAAACTACGGTCATCACCGGGAGTGGTCTCGATTATTGTCACTTCGGGGTTGCCGGATCCTAACACATAGTAGGTGACTATAGACTTGCAAGATAGGATCAAGAACTCACATATATTCATGAAAACATAATAGGTTCAGATATGAAATCATGGCACTCGTGCCCTAGTGACAAGCATTAAGTATAGCAAAGTCATAGCAACATCAATCTCAGAACATAGTGGATACTAGGGATCAAACCCTAACAAAACTAACTCGATTAAATGATAAATCTCATCCGACCCATCACCGTCCAGCAAGCCTATGATGTAATTATTCACACATGGCGGTGAGCATCATGAAATTGGTGATGGAGGATGGTTGATGATGACGATGGCGACGGATTCCCCTCTCCGGAGCCCCGAACGGACTCCAGATCAGCCCTCCCGAGAGAGATTAGGGCTTGGCGGCGCCTCCGTATTGTAAAACGCGATGAATCCTTCTCTCTGATTTTTTTCTCCCCGAACGTGAGTATATAGAGTTGGAGTTGTGGTCGGTGGAGCTCCAGGGGGCCCATGAGGCAGGGGCGCAACTGGGGGTTAGGCGCCCCACCCTCGTGTCTGGTGTGGGCTTCGGCGCTGATTCTTTCGCCAATATTTTTTATATATTCCAAAATAATTCTCCGTTGATTTTCAAGACATTCTGAGAACTTTTGTTTCTGCACAAAAATAACGCCATGGCAATTCTGCTGAAAACAGCGTCAGTCCGGGTTAGTTCCATTCAAATCATGCAAGTTAGAGTCCAAAACAAGGGCAAAAGTGTTTGGAAAAGTAGATACGACGGAGAAATATCATGGGCCGTATCATCAATGGCCCTTCTACGGGCCGTACGATCGGTTGGCCAAACATGGGCCAATAACATACCACATTATGGCCGTAAATGGGCTAGAGTTGAAATCGTCCGTTCATGCGCCGACCATAAAGGGCCGTCGTTAATCGGCCGTATTTTGATGACGGTATGAAGACGACCCAATGTATTAACGGGCCACAAATGGGCCGACTGTAACCACGGGCTGAATTTGGCCCACAAGCAGAAAGTGACAGTAATGGGCCGTAAGTAAACGAATGGGGAAATGAGCCCAAGAATAAATGGGCCCTGAGAAGGCCAAAAGATAACATGGGCTGGAGGGGCCGTTAATGGGCCGGGAGTAATAAGGGCCTCATATGGGCCGAAAGACGTCATGGGCCATTCATGGGCCGGAAGCTAAACAGGCTGGAATTATATTGGACGGCCCAGATGACGCTACTCGGCCTAATTCGGATAGGACGTAAACGGGCCCTAGGTTAACAGGCTGTAAATGGGCCATATGCGAACAGGCCATTCATAGGCTTTCCGTGGGCCGGCCCACCACCTTTTAACCAAGTCAAACGGGCCAGCCTTTTCACAGGAATGGGCCTCTATTGGGTCGTGCCACGTGTTGACGTATCATAGGCGCTTTGGGTCCAATGAGTGGATGACATCTGTCCCAACGGTGAGTCGACACGTGTTTCCTCCAGCCAATGATGATTTTGCACGTGGAAAATCCCCATTGGTCGGGGCTGTTAATGGGTTATCGGATCCAAAACCGTACCCGATAGCTTAACGGCGTTCCGTTACGGTGGATGCCACGTGTCGGTCACCCTTGACGAAAGCATTTATGTGACGCGTGATTTATCGTCATGGAAGTGGACACTTCCGTGATGATAATTTTGGTAATGTCATGGAACACTTCTACGACAACACAGGTATGACTATCTTGATTCTGTCATAAAATCGTCATGGATGTACATGCATGACAGAAAACGCGACCTACTCTGACAAACACGTATCATCACGGAAGTGTATTTTTTTTGTAGTGGTGGACCGCGTAAAAGAGATGAGGATGGTGATGTTGATGAAGACGATCACCGCGGCGATGATTCCCCTCCCGATGGCAGTCCGGCGCCAACGAGAGAGAGGAGGAGAGGTTCTCCCCCTTGTGGTTCCTCCTCCATGGCCTCCCCCCTAGATGGGGAGAGGTTCTCCCTCTGGATCTTGGCCTTCATGGCGATGATGGCCCCTCCGGGATCCTCCTCCATGGCCTCCAGTGATGATGGACCTTCCGGCAGGGTGCCAGAGAGGGCCTAGATTGATTTCTCGTGGCTACAGAGGCTTGCGGCGGTGGAACTTCTGATCTAGGTTATTTTCTGGAGGTTTGGGTATTTGTAGGAGAGGTTGGCGTCGAGAACAAGTCAGGCGCCCCACGGGAAGTCCACAAGGCATAGGGGCGCGCCCTCCACCCTCGTGGGGCCAACGGGCCTCCCCTCCGGTAACTCTTCGTTCCAGTATTTTTTATATTTTCTGGAAAAATTCTCCGTTGATTTTCATCGCATTCCGAGAACTTTTATTTCTGCACAAAAACAACACCACGGTAGTTCTGCTGAAAACAGCGCCAGTCCGGGTTAGTTCTAATCAAATCATACCAAAATCATATAAAACTATTGTAAATATGGCATGAATACTTCATAAATTATAGATATGTTGGAGACGTATCAGCATCCCCAACTTAGTTCCTGCTCGTCCTCGAGTAGGTAAATTATAAAAGAAATAATTTATGAAGTGTGAATGCTAGCAAGTGCATAAGTTTGATCAATGATAGTTCCAATCATTTTCTCTAGCACCATTATATATCATAACAGTAGCTCAACTCATGAAACTTTGATGACCCACAAGTATAGGGGATCTATCGTAGTCCTTTCGATAAGTAAGAGTGTGGAACCCAACGAGGAGCAGAAGGAAATGATAAGCGGTTTTCACCAAGGTATTCTCTGCAAGTACTGAAATAAGTGGTAACAGATAGTTTTGTGATAAGATAATTTGTAACGAAAAACAAGTAACAAAAGTAAATAAAGTGCAGCAAGGTGGCCCAATCATTTTTGTAGCAAAGGACAAGCCTGGACAAACTCTTATACAGAGAAAAGCGCTCCCGAGGACACATAGGAATTATCTTCAAGCTAGTTTTCATCATGTTCATATGATTCGCATTCGGTACTTTGATAATTTGATATGTGGGTGTACCGGTGCTTGGGTGCTGTTCTTACTTGAACAAGCATCCCACTTATGATTAACCTCTATTGCAAGCATCCGCAACTACAACAAAAGTATTAAGGTAATCCTAACCATAGCATGAAACTTATGGATCCAAATCAGCCCCTTACGAAGCAACGCATAAACTAGGGTTTAAGCTTCTGTCAATCTAGCAACCCATCATCTACTTATTAATTCCCAATGCCTTCCTCTAGGCCCAAATAATGGTGAAGTGTTATGTAGTCGATGTTCACATAACACCACTAGAGGCTAGACAACATACATCTCATCAAAATATCAAACGAATACCAAATTCACATGACTACTAATAGCAAGACTTCTCCCATGTCCTCAGGAACAAACATAACTACTCACAAAGCATATTCATGTCCATAATCAGAGGGGTATTAATATGCATATAGGATCTGAACATATGATCTTCCACCAAATAAACCAACTAGCATCAACTACACGGAGTAATCAACACTACTAGCAACCTACTAGTACCAATCCCGGACTTGGAGACAAGAATTGGATACAAGAGATGAACTAGGGTTTTGAGAGGAGATGGTGCTGGTGAAGATGTTGATGGAGATTGCCCTCTCCCGACGAGAGGAGCATTGATGATGACGATGGCGATGATTTCACCCTCCCGGAGGGAAGTGTCCCCGGCAGAACAGCTCTGCCGGAGCCCTAGATTGGTTCTGCCAAGGTTCCGCCTTGTGGCGGCGGAGTCTCGTCCTGAAAGGTTGCTTCTGATTTTTCCCTCGACGAAAGACTTCATATAGCAGAAGATGGCCACCGGAGAGCCAATAGGGGTCCTGATGAAGTCATGTACCTGGGGTAGGGTCATAGACCTGCCCAAAGGTACCTTCCACAAGGACACTCACAAGAGAAGCAGCCTTCCAGTCGACTTGGTAGGCTGTCACTCGACTAATTCAAAGACACTCGACTATGAAGACCCACTCGACCATCAAGAGTCCAAGAGCCACTCGGTATCCAAACGGTCTGTAGTTAAATAGTCTTTATGATCTTAACGACACTTTATGTAGGGCGTTACCAGTAACGTCTAGCCTTAACGTACCTTAAACCTTCTGCTACGTGGGCTTGCTGGGGTCCTGGCGCACTCTATATAAGCCACCCCCCTCCACAGGTAGAAGGGTTGACACCCCTGTAACACATACGCAATTAATCCAGTCGACCACCTCAGGGCTCCGAGACGTAGGGCTGTTACTTCCTCCGAGAAGGGCCTGAACTCGTAAATCTCTTGCGTATACAACTACTCCATAGCTAGGATCTTGCCTCTCCATACCTACCCCCCATTCTACTGTTAGGCTTAGAACCACGACAGTTGGCGCCCACCGTGGGGCAGGTGTTCTAGCGAATTGTTGGAGAAGTTGGGATTCTCTCGATCTCCGGCATCATGGTTTCAGGTGGAGTTCAGTCGACGCCACGAGATCCGCTCGGTGCGCCACGCTAAGTCGTCGACGACTCCGCTTGGCTTCGTGGAGGCTCCGCTGGACGTGGACGCGCTCCCCATCTGCTGGGCGACGACTTTCGCGCATGTGTCCATGGCGTCCTCTCTGCGGCAACCGTCGACCCAAGATGGGTCGGCCCCGTGCTGCCTTCACTCCCGGGCCTCCCACCGCGTAAGCGCTCTGGTCGGTCGAGGCTTCAGCGGTGGGTGAGGCATGCGGTGGCCCGCCAGTCGGCCATCCCCCAAGTCGCGGCAATCGAGCCCGACGAATCTCTCTACGGCCTGTTCGACTGGCTCCGCAGAGACCGCGTCCGAATGCGATAGTAGTGATCCGGCGGCTGAGGTTATGATGGTCGATGGACCACGCAGCCCTCCTGGATTCACCCGCACCAACGAAGGTGGCGGTGGAGGTGACCCGGCGCAAGCCCATGAAGAGTATTTGCCCGAGCCCCTCACTTCGCTCCAGAGGGAAGAACTTCGTCGTCGGAACATGGATGCACTTCACACTCCTATCGTTGGAGAAACCCCCGAAGCTCGCGCTTTGGAGGATGCGCGCTTGGCCAACCTGGCTGAACGCACTCGACTGGAGAATCTTCAGCGAGCACTGGACGAGCGTACGCGACCGAGGATTCCAGAATCCAGTCGACGCCAGCTCTTTCAACCACCAACCCAGGTATACCGAACTCCGATTCAGAATTTAGCAGCTGCCGCCCGTATAGCGGAATCAATTCAGCCTTCCCAGTCGGAGGCAGGTAGAGGTTTGCAGCAAATTAGAGATTTGCTCCGGGCGGCAGGAGATCAGAACTCAGTTGTTTCCCAGTCGCGGAACAGAGTTCACAGCCGATCCGTCGCTGCGAATTCATTCCAGTCGGCCCATAGTCCAAGACCGCCCCCAAGGCGTGAGGAACGTGGAGGCCGGCATGACGATCAAGACAAGGGTCATGAAAAGATGAGCACCGATTCGATCGCAATGATCGACGCCGAGTGCCCTCCTCCCCAAGGGGTGGATCATACGCCTCGGCAGCAGGATGACAGACGCCAAAAGCAGTCTCGGGCGAAGAGTTCGGTCGACCCTGTGGAGCCAGGCTTTGATGCGAGATCCATTATCGCTCAAGGTTTGGTCGACAGAACAGAGCTCACCGAGACGGCCACGATAGAGATGTTCCTTCCAAAGAGTAGAGTCCATGTCTCGGGACCGAGTGTTTCAAGAGAGCCATCGTGGCTGCAGTGATTCCCCAATTTCAGGTTGGCGATCGAGTCGCAAGTTTACTGGAGAATCCAAGCCTGACACTTGGCTTGAAGATTACCGAGTGGCTGTTCAGATCGGCGGTGGCAACGATGAGGTAGCCATGAAGCATTTACCTCTTATGTTGGAGGGTTCAGCCAGGGCGTGGTTGAATCAGTTAGCACCCAGCAGTATTTACACTTGGGAAGATCTTGCCCGAGTGTTTGTCAAGACATTTGAAGGAACTTGCAAACGACCAGCGGGTTTGACAGAGTTGCAGTCGTGCGTGCAAAAGTCGAGTGAAACCTTGAGAGATTATATCCAGAGGTGGATCACTTTGCACCACACGGTGGAGAATGTATCTGATCACCAGGCAGTCTGTGCCTTCAAGGAAGGCGTCAAGAACAGAGAGTTGAGTTTGAAATTTGGTCGAACCGGAGATATGACCTGAGTCGGATGATGGAGATTGCCACCTGATATGCAAATGGTGAAGAAGAGGATCGGCTTCGGAGTGGTAAATATAAATCTGCTGCCAATGAGGCCGGCGGAGGAAATTCCAGTCGGAAGCACAAGCGCAAAGCCGAACCAGCGGCTCCCGGAGAGGCCTTGGCAGTGAACCCAGGAAAGTTCAAGGGGAAACCCAAGGGTACCTGGAACCCTAAGGAGGTGAAAGACCAGGATGGAAACGACGTGTTAGATTTACAATGTCATATTCATACCAAGAAAGATGAAGAGGGTAAACTCATTTACCCGAAACATACCACTCGACAGTTGTCGGCTTTGATTCAGCAGCCCAAGGAAACAGCCCAAGGATAAGGATAAGGAGACAGACAAAGTTGAGGATAAAGATGACAGTGATGGTGGATATCCCCAGGTCAATTCCACCCTGATGATTTTTGTTGACGTCGAAAGCAAAAGTCGGTTGAAGGTTATCAATCGGGAAGTAAACTTGGTTGCTCCGGCGACTCCTCACTATCTGAAATGGTCCTGCATCGCCATCACATTCGACCGCCCGATCACCCGACGCACATTGCCACCCCTGGGAGGCAAGCGTTGGTGGTCAACCCAGTTGTCGAAGGCACTCGACTGACCAAAGTCCTGATGGATGGTGGTAGTGGTTTGAATATATTATACGCAGAGACGTTGAAAGAGATGGGCATTCCGATGACCGCACTCGCATCAAGAATATGAGCTTCCACGGAGTCATTCCTCGAAAGAAGGCTGAGTCACTCGGCCAAATTGCTCTAGCCGTAGTTTTGGTGATTCAAAGCATTTCCGGAAAGAAAAGTTGACTTTTGAGGTCGTGGATTTCCAGAGCGCTTATCACGCTATTCTAGGGAGACCAGCTTATGCGCGTTTCATGGCCCGACCATGCTACATGTATCTTAAACTGAAGATGCCTGGTCCCAAGGGCGTGATCGCTGTCACGGGCAATCGGAAGAAGGCAGAAGAGTGCTTCCAGAAAGGCTCTAAGATCGCCGATGCTCAGTTAGCAGTGGTAGAGCTATAAGAGTACCAGAAAACTGCAGATCCGAGTGATTTGTTGCGAGCTAAGAAGCCCGCTACGGAGTCAGCATTCCAGTCGACTGGCGAGACGAAACAGGTTCACATTCACCCGACTGACCCCAACGCTGATCCAACCAACATCTCAACAACACTCGACTCAAAATAGGAAGAAGCGCTCATCCAGTTCCTCAGTGAGAACTGGGACATCTTTGCATGGAAGCCTGCTGACATGCCGGGTGTTCCTAGGGGGCTGGCTGAGCATCGCCTACGAGTAGACCCAAAATTCAAACCAGTTAAAGAGTATCTTCGGCGGTCCGCCGTCTAGAAGAGAAAGGCCATTGGCGAGGAGGTGGCTCGACTCTTAGCAGCAGAGTTCATCCGAGAGATTTACCACTCCGAGTGGCTCGCCAACGTTGTCATGGTCCCCAAGAAGGACAAGTCGTTGCGCATGTGCATCGATTTCAAGCATATCAATTGGGCCTGCCCGAAGATCATTTCTGTTCCTCGTGATCGACCAAATGGTCGACTCAATCTGCGGGATGCGAGAGGTTGTCTTTCTTAGACGCCTATTCCGGATACCATCAGATCCGTCTCAGATGGACCCGATGAGATTAAAACAGTGTTCATCACTCTGCTCGTTGCTTCGTTATGTCACCATGCCATTCGGTCTTAAGAATGCCGGAGCCACATTCATGAGGATGATTCGAAGTGTTTGCTCACCAAATCAGTCGGAATGTGGAAGCATACATGGATGATATAGTGGTCAAGTCACGAAAGGGTTCCGACCTGTTGACCGACCTTGCTGAAACATTTGCCAATCTCGGAGGTATGATATCGCTTAATCCATCAAAGTGTACATTTGGAGTTCTGGTGGAAAGTTGCTCGGTTTTCTCGCTTCCGAGCGAGGAATCGATGCTAACCCGTAAAAGGTTGGCACCATACTCGAATGAAGCGCCTCGCGCGTGTGCACGATGTCCGAAACTTATGGATGCTTGGCGCTTTAAGTCGATTCATTTCTCGCCTCGGTGAAAAGGCATTGCCTCTTTACCGATCGATGAAGAAGTCGACAAGTTCGAGTGGACTCTAGAAGCTGATGCAGCGCTTGCGAGCTCAAAGCTCTGCTCTCCACCCAGCCGATGCTTGCTGCTCCAATCAGCAAGGAGCCTTTGCTGCTTTACATTGCAGCCACTAGACAAGTCGTCAAGACTGCATTTACTACGAGCGGGAAGAAGAAGGAAAAGCTTTCAAAGTGCAAAGCCCAGTTTATTATCTTTCTGAAGTACTGACCCCGTCAAAGCAAAGATATCCTCATTACCAGAAGCTTGTTTACGGGATCTATATGACCACGAAGAAGGGTGCTCATTATTTCTCTGATCATTCCATTACAGTCGTCAGCGACGCTCCTTTGTCGGAAATTCTTCATAACAGAGATGCAACTCGGTCGAGTGGCAAATGGGCGATTGAACTCCTTCCCTTGATATCAAATTCGAGGCAAAGAAAGCCATCAAGTCCCAAGCAATAGCAGATTTCTCGCCGAGTGGACCTAATAGCAGCTTCCGACCCAAGTTCACTCGAACACCGGACTATGTTTTTCGAGGTTCCAAGATGTTGAACGGTTCGGTGCAGGAGTTGTATTGGTTTCCCCGAGGAGATAGGCTCCGAGATGTTCTCCGATTCACTTTGATTCTTCCAACAACGAAGCAGAATATGAAGCACTCTTGTATGGGTTTGCATGGCCATTTCACTTTCGGCGCCCATCGCCTTATGGTTTATGGCGACTCAGATCTGGTTGTTAATCAAGTGATGAAGGAGTGGGATGTCAGAAGCCCAGCTATGACAGGTTATTGTAATGCAGTGAGAAAGCTTGAGAAGAAGTTCGAGGGGTTAGAGCTTCATCATATACCCCGACTGAAAAATCAAGCTGCGGATGATTTGGCGAAGATAGGGTCCAAGAGGGAAGCCATTCCCAGTGGTGTATTTTTAGAACACATTCATGTTCCATCAAGATAGGAGGATCCTTTCACGTAAGAAGCCCGCAGCAAAAGAGTGCCAATGATCCGATGAAGTTGAGGTCCCGGCCGTGGTCGACCTAATTATGGAAGTTGTGGTCATCACTCCCATTGGACAGTGCCATACATCGCATATATCCTTAGGAAAGAGCTCCAGAGAACGAAGAAGATGCTCGACGATCGTCCGTCGATCCAAGGCCTTTACAGAATCAAGGGACAATTGTACGAGAAAGCGCGATCGAGTCGGCCGAAGTGTATCACGCTAGAAGAAGGTCGATAATTTTGAGGATATCCACTCGGGGACCTGTGGCCATCATGCGCCCTCTCGGACCATTGTGGCTAAAGCATACCGAGCGGGATTTTCTTCGTCAAAGCAAATGAAATGGCAAAAGAAATAGTTGACAAGTGTGAAGGATGTCGGTTCTATTCCAACATGTCGCACAAGCCAGCCTCACTTTGAAGACCATTCCACTGCTTGGCCCTTCGCTGTTTGGGGATTGGAAATGATTGGACCGTTGAGGATCTGGCGAAGCGGCTTCACTCATTTGCTAGTAGCAGTCGACAAGTTCACCAAGTGGATCGAAGCCAAGCCCATCAAAAACCTCGATGCGTGCACTACTATCAGCTTCATCGGAGAGTTGATATTCAGATATGAAGTTCCGCATAGCATCATCACTGACAATGGGTCGAACTTCGATAATGACAAGTTCAAAGCCTTCTGCGCCTCTCAAGGCATGCGGGTCGACTATGCTTTAGTGGCTCATCCTCAGTCGAATGGACAAGCAGAACGTGCAAACGGCCTCATTCTCAAAGGGTTGAAACCTCGGCTGATGCGTGATCTCAAACACGCAGCAGGAGCTTGGGTCAACGAACTTCCATCAGTTCTCTGGGGATTGAGGACCACTCCTAATCGGTCGACTGGGAGAACTCCATTCTTCCTGGTTTATGGAGCTGAAGCGGTTCTGCCGAGTGACCTGCTTCACAACGCGCCTCGGGTCGAGCTATACTCCGAAGAGGAAGCAGAACAAGCCCGGCAAGATGCCGTCGACCTCTTAGAAGAGGAAAGAGAGATGGCCTTGATCCGCTCGACTATTTATCAGCAAGACTTGCGTCGATTCCATGCCAGAAATGTGAAGAGTCGAGCCTTCCAAGAGGGAGATTTGGTCCTCCGAGTGGATCAACAGAAACCGCACAAGCTTGCTCCCACTTGGGAAGGTCCCTTCATCGTCACAAGAGTCCTCCACAACGGAGCATATCATCTCTACAACGTTGATCGCCAGATCGACGAGCCTCGAGCTTGGAACGCGGAGCTGCTCCGCCCCTTTTACACTTAAAACTCATTCAGTTGAGATGTAATAAAAGTACTTCTGTAGTTTGTTTATCTAAGACAAGAATGTTATAATTTTCCCAATGATTGATATTACTTTTTGTTGGAATTCCCCCCAGTGGGTGACTTAGCTGCGAATCCGATTCGCCTAAGTTTATTAAAAAAAAATCCTTTCCGAGTGCGAGCCAGTCTCTCACTCGGGGGCTTAGCTGCGGATCCGCTTCGCCTAAGTATTCAAAATCCTACCGAGTGGCGAGCCAGCCTCCCGCTCGGAGGCTGAGCTGCTTTCCAAGTACTCGCCTAAGTAACCAAAATCCTACCGAGTGGCGAGCCAGCCTCCCGCTCGGAGGCTTAGCTGCAGTCCAAGTACTCACCTAAGTAACCAAAATCCTACCGAGTGGCGAGCCAGCCTCCCCCTCGGAGGCTTAGCTGCAGTCCAAGTACTGTAACATCCCAAATTTTCAATTTGGAATGTTATACATTAAGTCATCATGCATATCATATTTTCTCGCATTTTCCGATCCTAGAAAATTTCACGCAACTCAAGGACCCTCGGAGAGAGTTGGAGATTTCATTATTTTCATATTTGGGTTTACTCAAATTTTGAAAATAGGATCATTTGGATTTATTTAATTATCTTCAAATATTTTTCCAATAAAAATTTTTAAGAGAGGGAATAATATGACTTTCCCAACATTTAGGAAAAATGAAGATTTAATAAATAAATCAATTTTGGTTTTTGAAAGTTTATTTGCTTTAGGGAAAAAAATGAGTATTTTAAATATATGCATTTTGGCCCCGTATTAAAGTTCATTTTGTTCGACTCATTTTTAAGAGTCGGGGAAAATTAATTTTGTTTAATTTGGAGTTCGTTTAGTTTTATTTTAAATTTGTTTCGTTTTGTTTTAAAAAAAGAACGCGTCGCGCCCCGCCTAGGCCAAGGGCCCAGCCGGCCCACCGCCGCCTGCCCAAAGACCTCTCCTCGCGCTCCCCGCTCGGGAGGAGTCGGCCGCCCGCCGCCGACCGAGTCCCGCTCGGCCACGCCCCCGCCGCCGCTGCCCCCTCCCCAAGACACCCCCTCCTATTTATACCCGAGCCCCTCTCTCCTCCTCACCCAGCCCGCCCCCCAACCGAGCCGCCGCCTGGCCCCGCCTCGCCCGCGCCTTGCGCCGCCCGACGTCGCCATCGCCCGACCCCGCCACCGCCGACCACCCGCCGACCCCGCGGAGCCCGGAGCCCCGCCGGCGACCTCGCCGGAGGTAGCCACCGCGCCACACCCCCCCGGTCCGGTTTTGTTCCAAAACCGTTCCGGTTTTTCTTTCGTTGTTCGGTTTTTTTTAAAAACCTAGATTGGTTTATTTTTTTTAGTCGGTTTTATTAATTAATGAACGTTCGCCGATCCGTTCGTTTTAATGAACGTGTTCGCCGGTTAGTTTCTGTTAACGAACGCCCGTTCGTTTAACCGTTCGTTGTTTTTCTTCTAATCGGATTTAATCTGTCATTTTCCGATTTCGATTCCCGATCACATCTTCAAATCAGTTTATTTTCTCGCTCGTTTATCGGAATCAGGTGATTCAAGCGCCTGGAGTTTCGTTTCGAAACCGCCGTTCCGACTAACCTACTTAAAACAAAGTTTTGCTACTGTAAATTTTGACCTAGTTTCAAATTGCTAAAACTGAGTTGTTTTCTTCTGACATTCAAACTTTCGTTGCTTTAGTTGATTTGATTCTTTTTGCAACCAGGGTTCTTAAGTTGAACTTTCTGGTTAGATCTTTTATTCGAGACTTTCCCTGTGCATTAGATGAGTACTTATTGTATGCTTGTTGCTTGTCTGCGTTAGATCACCCGGAGTGCGCCGCTTGTTACTTCGAGTCTCTAGGTTTCGCGGATCATCAGCAAGGCAAGTAACACTTGATCATACCTTTTCTACTACCCAGTTATCTGCATTAGCCCTATTCCTCAAACACTTGCATGTTTAGGATCAACTTAAATTGTGGGATGGGAAGTAGATTGAGGTAGTACCCATTACCTGTTTTACTTATGAAACCTTGGGAGTTACTTCTCGTTTGCTTATTTTGCCATGCTATGCCGAGAGGCGTGGATTGGGTGAGTGCATATCCATGACAGATGTGAGATTGTTAATTAATGGTTTATCTAAGGTGGCAACTTAAACACACATCTGGGTGGATTGAGGCACCTGGTTTCTATCGAGGACTTGCTGTATTTCTTGGACCGCCACCCGTGCTCTAAGGGATCATGAGATTATTTAAACTAGAAACTTCCGTGTGCAGCCACAAGCCAATATGGGCTCTGGCATAGTTGAGTAAGTTGTGCGAACTCTTACGGGTAGGCTAGCTGATGTAGGGGATGTAGGTTGGTACGGTCTACCCACATGTAAGGTGCTAGTGCTTCTGAAAGATTGTGTCTCGGTCATCCGTCTCTCAAACATCATGTAGTCACGAGAACCAAGCGGAGGCGATCGAGTCTTGTGGGGAAAAGTCATAAACCTCTCCAGTGTAAAACTAATCATGATTAGCCGTGTCCCCGGTTATGGACGTCTTGAGTATCTAGTACTTGAATATCATGTGAATCTCAACATGTTACTTCTAATTAATGTTATTGGGTTTTTAATGAGTACTTTTAATTGAGATTGAGGATCTTTGTCAACCATTACGAATGTTTAACAACCACCATGATAGTTAAACAAAATTATTCCTTTGTAGTAGGGAAAAACTAGCTTTATGCAAAAACGTAATCAGAGAGCTTTACCACCAGCCATATATGCATGTAGTATAGGCTTATTCCTTCATTATTCTCTATGTGTTACTTTGCCAAAGATATTCCATGTGCTGACCCCGCGGGATGCAACTTTCATGTTGCAGACTTTTCGAACGATTTAGTAAGGTGTTAGGTCGTGGTTCTATACTCATGATGCCGATGGAGTTGATGGACTCACTTATCTTCCAAGCCTTCCGTTGTTATCGTTATTAGATGGCCTTAAGCCATATTTATTGTAATAAGTCCCCTTGTGGACAACGCTGTAATAAGTGTGTGATTGCTACTCTGCTATAAATCCTTCGAAGTACTGTGTGGTGTCAGCATTACTGATCCAGGAATGACACTGAGCACAGAGACTTGATCCATTCGGGTCCGGTCGCTACAAGTACTCGCCTAAGTAACCAAAATCCTACCGAGTGGCGAGCCAGCCTCTCGCTCGGAGGCTTAGCTGCAGTCCAAGTACTCGCCTAAGTAACCAAAATCCTACCGAGTGGCGAGCCAGCCTCCCACTCGGAGGCTTAGCTGCAGTCCAAGTACTCGCCTAAGTATTTAAACCCTGCCGAGTGGTGAACGAGCCTCCCGCTCGGGGGCTTATAACAGCCCAAGGATTCGCCTCAAACATCCAAAAGTAATAAAAATCCTACCGAGTGGAGAGCAAACCTCCCACTCGGGGGCTTAGCTGCAGCCCAGTGCTCGCCTAAGTGATAGAAATCCTACCGAGTGGAGAGCAAACCTCCCACTGGGGCTTAGCTGCAGCCAGTGCTCACCTAAGTGATAGAAATCCCACCGAGTGGAGAGCAAACCTCCCACTCGGGGCTTAGCTGCAGCCCAGTGCTCGCCTAAGTAATAGAAATCCCACCGAGTGGAGAAAACCTCCCACTCGGGGCTTAGCTGCAGCCCAATGCTCGCCTAAGTAATAGAAATCCTACCGAGTGGAGCAAACCTCCCACTCGGGGCTTAGCTGCAGCCAGTGCTCGCCTAAGTAATAAAAATCCTACCGAGTGGAGAACAAACCTCCCACTCGGAGGCTTAGCTGCAGCCCAGTGCTCGCCTAAGTGATAGAAATCCTACCGAGTGGAGAGCAAACCTCCCACTTGGGGGCTTAGCTGCAGCCCAGTGCTCGCCTAAGTGATAGAAATCCTACCGAGTGGAGAGCAAACCTCCCACTCGGGGGCTTAGCTGCAGCCCAGTGCTCGCCTAAGTAATAGAAATCCTACCGAGTGGAGAGCAAACCTCCCACTCGGGGGCTTAGCTGCAGCCCAGTGCTCGCCTAAGTAATAAAAATCCTACCGAGTGGAGAACAAACCTCCCACTCGGAGGCTTAGCTGCAGCACAGTGCTCGCCTAAGTAATAAAAATCCTATCGAGTAGAGAGCAAACCTCCCACTCGGGGGCTTAGCTGCAGCACAATACTCGCCTAAGTAAGGAATTCATCCCAATCCGCAAGGACAACGAGGTGCAGGTCAACTGCTACCTCCTCCTTCGGAGCTTCGCCACAAGTACACCGTGCGGTCCATCCTAATCCGCAAGGATGACGGGGTCCAGGTCGACTGTTACCTCCTCCTTCGGAGCTTCGCCACAAGTACAACATGCGGTCCATCCCAATCTGCATGGACGACGGGGTCCAGGTCGACTGTTGCCTCCTCCTTCGGAGCTTCGCCACAAGTACAACGTGCAGTCCGTCCCAATCTGTAAAGACGATAAGGTCAGTCGCGGTCTTTGTTCCATCTCTACCTGCAAGATAGATGAAGCCCAAGTCGATTGGAATTTCAACGGAATATCTTCCGAAATGAAGAACGAAGTTCTCTCAAGGGCAAGCAAAGCATGTTAAAAGAAAAATCAAGTTCAGATAAACGTCCTACGGATCCAAAGGTGCTCAAAGCGTTAAGCACATTAAAGTTTATCGATTCTGAAACCACTCGGCATTCGAGGCAAATTGAAAGTGTGACTTAGAAGTTTTTTACTCCTCCGGCGGAGGACTGGAAGGTGCAACGAACTGGTCGAGGTCGATTCCGTCGGCAATACGGGTAGCAGCAGTGATGAAAGTCTCCATGAAAGATCTGAAGTCGTGCTTCCTGGTATTGGCAACCTTGAGAGACACCAGCTTGTCCTCTTGCGCTTCTTTGTAGTGAACACGAACCAGAGATAAGGCAACGTCAGCACCACACCTGGCAGACGACTTCTTCCATTCTTGCACTCAACTTGGAATCTCATTCAGTCGAGTCATCAAAGATTCAAGATCATTATGGAGAGTCTGTTACGGCGGAGAGTCGAGTCGATCCGCGACATTGCAACTTTCAGTCGAGCAAGATAATCCACTGCGCTAGCAACACGAGACTCCAGTCGGAGTACATTCATAGCAGCTTCGTCCTTCACAGGAGAGTTGATGGGGTCCAAACTGGTTTCCACTCGGCTGGTTTCTTCTTCAAAGTTTTGACAGAATTCTGAAAACACAACTCAGATTCAAAATAAAGGTCGTATGATGAGCCGGTAAGAGCAAAACAGTTGGATAAAAGAGAATTACCTTCAAGCATGAGAAACAGCTTCTTGGCGAGCCCTCCAAGATAAACCTCCAGATCATTTCGCTTACCCGCCAGCTGGCCAACCTTGTCAGACAGAATATTCTTGTCGTTCTTCAGTCGACTGACTTCCTTGTTAGCCGCGTCAAGAGAGGCTTTCAGCTTGGTATTTTCATCTTCAAGTTTGTCGACTGAAGCAAGCTTCTCTTCAGTGAGCTTTGTTTTCTCCAAAGCCGCCTTCTGTGCCTCTGCAAGGTCAAGGTCCTTCTTCTTCAAAGTTTCTTCCAGTTTATCTGCAAAGCAACAATGAGAACAGAGTTGAGAATGAGCAGAAAAACACAAGCAGTCGTCAAAAATTCTCACCAGCCATACCTTTTGCTTCGTCCTGAGCCTTCTACAAGTTCTCCTGAGCAAGCTTCAAATCGAGGTTGAGCTGAATCTGCTTTTTCTCTAACTCAGTGTAGCGAGCCACAAGCTCGCAAGATTTCTACGAAGAGTCAACCAACAAAAGACATCAAAAGCAGATCACTTCCGAGTGACTAAGGCAAAACAGTTCTTTAAGACCATAGTCAACTGCACGCAGTCGACTATAGTCTCGGGGACTACACCCAGTGGGTGCACTTAGCGTGCCCCCACTGGTTTACCAATTTGGTTCGGTCAGTCGACCAAAAGAGGCAAAAAGGCTATGATTCTAAAAATATGGCTAATTGTCAGCGGTCAACCGCAGTAAAAAAAACCCAGTTCTTTAAGACTATAGTCAACTACACGCAGTCGACTATAGCCTTGGGGACTACACCCAGTGGGTGCACTTAGCGTGCCCCCACCGGTTTTACAGTTCCATTCAACTTGGTCCGTCCAAGTCGAGTGAAGAAGATCACAACATAAAGACCATAGCCGGCTGCACGCAGTCGACCATGGTCTCGGGGACTACACCTAGTGGGTGCACTCAGCGTGCCCCCACAAAAATTCAAACGACACACACACCCAGTGGGTGTACAGATATGGAAATCTCTAGAAGAAAGCAGTTTCAGATTTTATGTCCTAACAAAGCAAGCGACGACTGACTTACTTGGACATTGCTCTGGAGAGCTGAACTGGCGTCATAGGCCGCCTGACTTGCCTCTCGCGCCGCTTTCACCCGCTCCATCATGATCCCTGCCTGGCGTATGGCCTCCTTAGCAGCACTTACTTGGTCTTCCGGGACGTGGTGCGTGGCAAAGAGAGACGACGGATCAGCAGTCGACGAAGTAGGTCGGGCACTCGTCAGTGGTACAGCAAAAGATACAGAAGTCCGGGTGGGATTGCCTCCCTCGGAAATCAACGTCTCAGGAGTCGCCGCGACTTGAACAACCTTGCCAGCAGGCACTTTCTTGTTCCTCCTCTTCCTCAATGGCGCTTCCTCGTCATCATCAGGAAGATCAATGACGTGAGGTGGAACTGCAAGAGAGATCCAGAAGTAAACATGGAAGCCCAATCGACTAAAAAGCTCCAGTTGGCTAAAAGTGAGATCTCGGAGATCTTACCAAGATTGGAAGTGGCCGCGTCCTCCATTTCCTGGTCATCGTGCTTGGCTGAAGTCTCGGAGGTAGCGGCGCTGAGGATTTCATTAGTCGGCTGATCAGTCATCGAGTCGACTAAAAATTCACTCATGTTGAAAAAGGAAATACAAGGTTCTGTTGGTTACCCGGAGATGGTGGGGATGACCATTAGCATCTTAGGCGGGGCCTTCGCCGCTTCGACGACGTCGTTCGAGGTTGCTTCGGCGGCTTCTCGATCGGCGCGGGAGAAGTTGTCCTAGGTAAACCGTCGACCGACCGTGGGCACAACAGCTTTTCCACGCCCAGCCACCGGGTCGTGCGGCGACTTAGACCTTACTTCTGAACGAGGAGGGTCGACGTCTTCCTCCTCTTCTTCCTCCTCCTCCTCATCATCAGAGTCGTCATCCTCCTCATCCTCTTCACCGTTGGAATCCCATTCCTCTGGACTTTCACCTCCACTTCCTTCTTCTTCTTCGGCTGCTTCCTGCGCCCTGTTGGGCATCGAGTACATCTCGGTGGTGACCTAGAAGACAACAAAACAAGGTGACAGTCAATCGATTTAAATTGACATCAAAACAGAATGAATGCTGCAGATTCACGATTGAAGATAAATAATGATACCTTGTCCGGCTGGTAACTCTGGTCGAGTGGTGGAATCCTCCTAGCTCCGCGAGGTTGTCCTTATTTCCTATGATGGCAGTCATCCACTTCTCCAAAGATGGCGTCGTCAACCTCCTCCGGATGGACCGAGTGGTATCATCCGTATCGAATACATCCACATCGGATGACCTCGGTATTGGAGTGGCTGGATCGCCGTCGCAGAAAAAACCTCCGGAGATCCATGCGGTCACCCCTTCGCGAATGAGCTGGACTACGCTCCATCGGAAGCTTCACTTGGGCCTTTTCCTCCGCAACACCTTGAGGGAAGGCGGCTTGTTCACTCGACTCATGGAGAAAGGAGGAGCCAGTCGATCGCCCGGCGTCGGCTGGTCTTGGCAAGAAACCAGGTCGACCGCCACCCTCTAACCGAGTCAGGAGAGTCATAGCTGGAAAAGCGCTCTTCCCCTCATCTGGACTCCGAGTCCCCACACATCTGGATTACTTGGGTCTTTTCGTCATTCGGGCTCGTTTTCTTCACCGTCTGAGAGCGACAGGTGAATATATGCTTGAAAAGACCCCAAAGCGGTCGACAACCCAGGAAATTCTTGCAGAGCGAAATGAAAGCAGCCAGATACACAATAGAGTTCGGGGTGAAATGGTGGAGTTGCGCTCCGAAAAAGTTCAGAAAGCCCCGGAAAAAAAGGATTGGGCGGCAGCGAAAAACCCCTATCTACGTGGGTGGCCAAGGGGACGCACTCACCCTCTTCTGGCTGCGGTTGCCACTCCGTGCCTGGAAGCCTCGCCGACCCGTGGGGGATCAGTCCTTCATTGGCCAGGTCGGTGAGGTCTTTTTCGGTGATGGTCGACCGGATCCAGTCTCCCTGGACCCAGCCTTGCGGCAGCTTGGACCGCGAGGAGGAGCCGCCTCGACTGGGCGCTCTCCCCTTGGCCTTCGCCGCCGTCTTCTTCACACGTTCCAGGGCGGCGGTCTTGTCCTTCACCATGATCGCCGGTGAAAAAGGAGCTGAGCTGCGGCGCTGGGCGGACGAAGGGCGTGGCGAGAGAGTTTCGGAGGCGGAGAGAGGGGAAATCTGAGGGCGCACTGTTCAAAACGCCCGGTCCAACGCCTTATATGGGGTCGCTACCGAGTGGCTGACCGGTAGGCCCAGGCAATCCTGCCCGATCTCAGAATAAAGCGCAAGACGTGATACGTGGCGAAAAAGGCGGCGCGAGGATCGAGGCGTCATCGTCTTATCCCATCCGAGTGCCATGGTTTTCTCCACTTCGCGCGCTTCCCAAAATTCAGATCCCGTGAAATCCGCTAACCGCAGAGCGACTCGTCAGATAACAAATTTCCTCAGATCCGTCGCTTGGAAATCTTCAGGTTCACAAAGTTCACTTGACAAACGTGAAGAACGGATCAAGGCGACTGAAAGAAAGATTGATGACATTACCGAAAGGTCGTCGATCCAGAGTAAGACGCGCTCACAACACGAAGAACAGGTCGGAAAGATTATCAACCCCTTCCTCACTCAAACCTCGATCCATTCGGGGGCTAATGATGAAGTCATGTACCTGGGGTAGGGTCATAGACCTGCCCAAAGGTACCTTCCACAAGGACACTCATAAGAGAAGCAGCCTTCCAGTCGACTTGGTAGGCTGTCACTCGACTAATTCAAAGACACTCGACTATGAAGACCCACTCGACCATCAAGAGTCCAAGAGCCACTCGGTACCCAAACGGTCTGTAGTTAAATAGTCTTTATGATCTTAATGACACTTTATGTAGGGCGTTACCAGTAACGTCTAGCCTTAACGTACCTTAAACCTTACGCTTTCGTGGGCTGGCTGGGGTCTGGCGCACTCTATATAAGCCACCCCCCTCCACAGGTAGAAGGGTTCGCACCCCTGTAACACATACACAATTAATCCAGTCGACCACCTCGGGGCTCTCAGGCGTAGGGCTGTTACTTCCTCCAGAAGGGCCTGAACTCGTAAATCTCTTGCGTATACAACTACTCCATAGCTAGGATCTTGCCTCTCCATACCTACCCCCATTCTCTTTGTCGGGCTTAGAACCACGACAGGGGCCCACGAGGGGGGCGCATACAGGGGTAGGGCGCGCCCACCTCGTGGCGGTGGGTCCCCCCAGCGCATTTCTTCCGCTCAATATTTTTATTATTTCCAAAAATAACTTTCGTGGAGTTTCAGGACTTTTGGAGTTGTGCATAATAGGTCTCTAATATTTGCTCCTTTTCCAGCCCAGAATTCCAGCTGCCGGCGTTCTCCCTCCTCATGTAAACCTTGTAAAATAAGAGAATAGGCATAAGTATTGTGACATAATGTGTAGTAACAGCCCATAATGCAATAAATATCGATATAAAAGCATGACGCAAAATGGACGTATCAAACTTCTCATGATCAAGTAACAAGTTATTCACATGTTAAAGTATAGATCATAAACTTTCTTGAAAACTAACAAACCGTGCTCTTAGTCATCAAACAATTGCAATTCATTTTATTTTCGGGAAGGGTCTATGTAAGAGCTTTGGTTCAGCAAACTCCATATACTCAACTATCATTTGATCTTTCACAATTGCTAACACTCATGTGATATTTATGGGTTCAAAGTTTAATTCAGACACAGAGAAAGGTAGGGGCTTATAGTTTCGCCTCCCAACCTTTTACCTCAAGGGTAATGTCAACAATAATAATTTATGAAAACCTACATCCAAGTGGATATATATATCCGGATCGCTCCAACACAAAGTGCTTGCCAAAGGAAAAATTGTAAAAAGGAAAGGTGATGATCACCATGACTCTTGTATAAGGGTAGAAGATAAAAGTAAAAGATAGGCCCTTCGCAGAGGGAAGCAGAGGTTGTCATGCACTTTTATGGTTGGATGCACAAAATCTTAATGCAAAAGAACGTCACTTTATATTGCCGCTTGTGATAAAGACCTTTATTATGCAGTCCGTCGCTTTTATTTCTTCCCTATCACAAGTTCGTATAAAGCTTATTTTCTTCACACTAATAGATCATACATATTTAAGGAGCAATTTTTTTATTGCATGCACCGATGACAAGTTACTTGAAGGATCTTACTTTATCCATAGGTAGGTTTGGAATGTTTGGAAAACTGGGATAAGGAATGTTTGGAAGCACAAGTAGTATCTCTACTTGGTGCAAAGAATTTGGCTAGCATGAGAGGGAAAGGCAAGCTCAACATGTTGCATGATTCAAGACAATATAACGTTTTGGATATAGGAAAACATAACCCATTAAGTTGTCTTCCCACTACAAAAAAAAGACACATCCGTGACATTTTGGGCCGAACAAATTTTTTTCTGTCATACATATCACACTTCTATGACGATAATTGTGAAAAAACCCGGTATCATCATAGATGTGGTGGGCTCCTACTTCTATGACAAAAAATCATGATGAAAATGGGCTTTTTCGCCTGGGCGGCTGGAGACGCAGCTGCATGACATTCTTTGGGCCGTCCATGATGGAAAAAACTGTGGTAGAAGCTAGGGGGAGGAAAATTTCAGGGAGTTCCCGGTTACGGTGGGAGGTCGGGGGCCGAGAGATGCACGTTTCTCTCATACACGTACGCGCTTGTGTGCGAGGCGTTGGGCTCTAACTGAACCCGAGCGATTGCATTGCAGGCTACGCATTACTAAACCCGAGCGATCGATTGATGGCTGTTAACTGAACCAGATCGAGCGATTCTTCGCCATCGCTGCTAATCAAGCCGATCGATGCTGCCTGGGATGAAAGGTGGCGTTGGGGGGGGGGTTGGATGAAGCGATGGCGGTGGCGTTGCCTCTGGATGAACAGGACCCGTGGTGTGGTGGAGGGCTGGATGAACAGTAGACGGTGGAGGGGTGGCCGTGGAGGGGTGGTTGAACAGGACCCCGTGGTGTGGAGGGCTGGGAGGGAACGACACGGAGGCAGGGAAGACTCGGCAGTTGTTTCCCACGCGGAGGGGAGTATGACTGTACGAGGGTTTACTGGTTCGTCTGCCGTCGCCGGAGAATAACAGCAGGCGTGGGTGAGTAGAGGGATGGCTTGGTCAGCGATGGGAGTATGGTGGGGCGGTGAGGCCTGCATGGCAGCAGAGCCGACCGCGGGGAGGAGGGAGCAGGTAGTCCCGACGGCGCTTGTTTGAGAAGCTATAGCAGGAAGAGCAGATATTGAAGAAGCACGGCGGCCGTTGGATGGCCATCCAACAGTGACTGCTTGTGCATCAACCTTTTTTTAGGAAAGCCTCAAATCTGTGGAAAACAACATATAGCCCATCTGCCATTATTTCTAATAATTTACAGCCCATTTGCTAATTCTTAAGGTTTTTTTGGAGCCCATATTCTTTTTGGTAGCATTACAGCCCATATTGTGGCCACGGTTAAAAAATTATACGAAATTTTGCATATTTCAAAAGCGGTCCGAACTATTTTAATCCCGAAATTTCGACTCACATTCAAACTGATTTTAAAAATAAATGTATATCAATATAAAATCCAACAAATTCTCCACACATAAAGATGAATGCAATTTAAAATCTCGAAATGAAAAAAAGATATTTGAAACTAATTGCCGGTTTGATGTGTTTTAAAAATGTACAACCCATTTCTCATTACTGATGGGCCATTTTCTTGGCCAGCCGAATGAAACCTCTCCTCGTCTTGAAAGATTTGCAGCCCAACAGGCTTGACGAAGCGACTTACTTGGCAAATCACAAAAAAACTAGGCTGTGGCCATGGACCCAGCTATCAACCTCTCCACGTACAGTACTCTTCCGATGGAAGTCGTTCCTTGACCATGTTGACCACACCGCGCGGTGAGCACCACGGCGGTGGACGATGGCGAGGACTAGGAAGGGGACGACGCGGAGCCGGGGAAGACGCGGCAGTGGAAGCCCGCGCTGAGAGGAGTACGAGGGTTCACTGGTTCGACTGCGGTGTTAGGCTGCCGTCGCCGCAGGGCCTGGCCAGGGGTGGGAATAGTAGGGGGCGGTGAGGCCTCCGCGGAAGAACAGCCGGCCACGGGAGGCAGGAGCATGAGGCACGACCGGCACTGGTTTGGGCGGCTGGAGCAAGAAGACCAGAGGTTGAAGAAGCACTACGGCCGTTGGATGGACATCGTACGGTCACTGGAGCTAGAATCGTTCATATTGACTAAGTTGACAAAGCCCTTCGTCCCCGTCAACTTAGTAGGCCCACAAGTCAGCCTCACACCAAGGTGGGTCCCAACTAGCAGGGGGAGTATTCATTTTTTTGTCCGTAATAAGGAGGCACTTCCGGTGGGTCCGAGCTGACAGCGGGGGGAACATTTTTTTCACGAAATACGGTGGCCCGTCAGGTGGGTCCCAGCAGTCAGGGGGCAAACATTTTTTCGCAAAATACGGTGGCCCGTCCAGTGGGTCCCTGCTGTCAGTTGGAGGAATCATTATTTTCCGCGTAATAAGGAGGCACTTACTTGCTGCGGCCGTGGACCCAGCTGAGACTCTCCACGTACAGTATACTTCCGATTGAAGTCGTTCCTTGACCACGTTGACCTCGCCACGTTCCATTGCATGCATGCGTCCATGGGCGTTGTGCATCCCCACTGTCAGCCTCTCACGTACAGTCATCTTCTGATGACTCTTGGTTGTTGACCATGTTGACCACACCATGCCGAGCGCACCTGAACTGGAACGACCCGGAGATGGGGAAGACGGGGCAGTGGAGTCGCAGATGGAGAGGAGTGGGAAACTTCACTGGTTCGGGTGCACGGCAGCACAGCCGCGGTGCCGCCCACGGGAGACAGGAGCAAGAACAGAGGTTGAAGAAGGAGCACGACTGTTGGATTAACATCCAACGGTCCAGCTGCTAGAATCATTTGTTGATTAAGTTGACAAAGCCGCATGCGTATCGCCCGCTTAGTAGGCCCACAAGTCACCACCAAATCGACGGGTCCCGGTGTCAACGGATGAATAATTTTTTGCAAAACAAGGAGGCACTTCCTTCCATAAGATACAGCGGCGGGTCCCAGCTGTCAGGTGGAGGAAACATTTTTTTCAGCTTAATAAGGAGGAACTTTCCTTGCGTGCGACCATGGACCTCGTGGGTCCCAGCCGTCAGGCTCTCCACGTACAGTTCTCTTCCGATGACTCTCGTTTGTTGACCACGCTGCAGCGAGCACAGCGAGATGGTGGAGGACAGCGAGGCCCCGGACGGGAACGACTCGGACATGGGAAAATGCGGCAGTGGAGTCGCAGATTGAGAGGAGGAGAAGGGTTATAACTGGTTCTATTGCGGCGTGGGGCTGTAGTCTGTGGAGAATAACAGGAGGTGTCGAGGGATGGAGGGATAGCCTGGCCGGCGGTGGGGTAGCGCTTCATAGCAATTTGTGCTAAGCAGAGCCGCTAGCCGCCGGAGGCCGGACCAGGCGGTCCCGGCGACGCTGGAGGAAGACGACGAGAGATTGAAGTTGCATGCTGGCCGTTGGATATAAATCCAATGGCTGTGGAGGACACAATCATTTGTTGACCAAGTTGACAACGCCCTGCGTAGGCTTCGACCTATTGGCCCACATGTCAGCCTGCAAAAATGTGGCATATATTTAACCCATGTTTTCTAGAATGTACAGTGCATTTGCTGGGCTGGGTGAACAAATAATTTCGCGTCAATCAGGCCCATTTATATTTTCTAAGAAATCCCAGCCCATTTGCACTTCCTTGAAATACACGTATTAGGTGGGCTCGTTATATATATATAATGTTATGTTAGAAGGAGCAATTAATATCAAAGAATAAACCGAGAGGCACATATATATATATATATATATATATATATATATATATATATATATATATATATATATATATATATAAAATTAAGAAATTAGTGAGTTATTGCTCAAAATAAAAATGAGCGCGTTATTATTAAATTGGTCCTTCAAAATCTTCGCAAGCTTTTGTACGCAATCACCAGGATTTTCCTTGCCTGTGAGTCAAAAACAACTAGGAGTTTCCGTTAAACATTTACTTTTATAAGTTAATAACACGTGGGATGTTTTTATAATGTATATATAAGTCTCTATAAAATATACGATAATAGTAATAATATAAATATATATGTGGTTAGAAGGAAAACATAAATTGACACAACATTACTTTTATAAGAGACCTGCGTTTTATACCCCACAGAGGCATCTTGACAAGTTCACACACAAATACAACAGAAAAGGTAAACATTCATATCAAACTCAGGTTCACAGGACACGTTCATATTCATAGCCAACATTCACTATCAACAACTCAAAAGATTCATATATACACAAGCTCAGCATATCTATGCATCCAAATGATTGATAGATCACACGACAATATTCATACATAATTCACAAAAAGATTCAGATATACACATGTTGTCACAGCCCCAGATCAGCCCTAGAGCTTGCTTGTAACCAGTGGCATTGCATCCATGCATCATGTTTAATTTTCATGAAATTTGAAATGGGGATGATCAAGCCCTAGCACCAAAAACAACTCAAATAGGTTCAGATAAGAAAATATTTTCCAATGAACCAAATGGCCTTCAAAAATGTTCACCATTTTTGGAAAAATGCTGGAAACAGTAACCAGAGATGTTGCACACTTTTCCATGACATTTGGACTTTGGAGTTAATTCATATGGTATTTGCATTTGGGCATTTAAATACTATAAAATATTTTAAATGTTCAAATAATCATAAACTGAAGTATTTGTTGTTGGAAATATTCCAAACAGTGACATTGACCAGTTTAGTGATTTTTGGAAATGCCCTGGCATTTTTATTAAAGCCAAACATATTTACAGGAAATAGAAAATGGAAATAAAAGAGAGAGAGAAGGACTACCGGCGCTTACTCTGCAGCCCACCTACTGGCGTCCAACTGCCCAGCCTTCTCCCCTCTCTCGCTGGGGCTTGGTGGCCCAGCCCACCAACCGCCACGCCGCTGTCGCTTACCTCTGCCAAGAGGCGAGAGGAGGACACTGGCGACCGCGCCGAGCTCGCCACCTCCTCCCTCCCAGCCTCGCTGGCTCCCCTCGACGCCTCGGAGACGCCACGCGCCCCCGAACCCCCTCGTCCTCTTTCCTCTCTCCTCGACCCCATTTCTCCTCTCGCTTCCCTCCTGCAAGACCACCGAGCGGCCCTGCTGCCACTGCCGCTCGCCGCTGCCACCGCCTCCCTTGCTTCCCGACTAGCCCACAAGCCCCGCCACTCCATCTCGCGCCTCCTCACCGAGCCTCCCGACGCCGGAGTGCCCCGAGGCGCCGCCCACTGCTTTCCCTTCTCGACCGCCGATCGCCGCCGTCAATCTGCGGCCGGTGCCTCCCCGAGCTCGCTGATGCCATCGCCAGACCCGCCGTGAGCTCCTCTGTCGCTTCCCCTCTTCCCGACTCGTTCTCCTCCTCTAGCCACTGCTCCCATGCGGCCAAGCTTCGCCGCGCCGCCGTGCCTCGTCAGCCGGCATGGCTAGAGCCCCAATGGCTCAAGCCAACCCCACCTCCGGGCTCACTGCAGCACCAGGAACCCGCAGCGCCTCCGCTTCCCTCTAGTGCGCTGCAGCTGCCGAGCCCGAGCTCTGTGAGCTCCGGCTGACAGATAGTCGTCGCCCGGCGCCGATTCCGACCGCCCGAGCTCAAACCACTCCACCAAGAGCCTCAGCTCATCCCCAGCTCCACATAGATACCCTCCGCGACCCTTTTGGTGGCCGGAACGCCGGCAGCCGACCTTGACCGGGTGGGCCCTGGTTGAGTCTCCTGAGTCAATGACAGGTGGGGCCCAGCCCTGTTTAATAATTAGGTTTAGTTTTAATTAAAATCTAATTAAGCTAATTACTCGACACGTGGGACCCACTGCCAGTTTGACCTGGACCGCCCAGATTGACTTGTCGACGTCACGCCTCGTTATCTTGGCCTTAATAATGATTTCTCGAATTATTTTAATTCAGGAAATTCCGAAAATGCCCTAAACTTCAATAAATCATAGAAATTCAACCGTAACTCGGATGGAAATAATTTATATATGAAAATGATCAGAAAAATATGAAGAATCTGTTTATGGCATTTTCATGCATGTTTGAACAAGTTAACCTCACTGAATAGAATGAATCATGATTAGGTAATCTATGAACTAGCATTTGAGTTGGAATTTGTTCTTGCTTGAGTTCCACTCGAATTAACCTGGCTAGATATTGCATTAGATGAATTCAGTTCCTTAACATGATCATGCATCATATATGTGCATTGCATTGATTGTGTTCTTTCTCAGTTGCCGGTGTTTGTTCCCTCCCGGTAGACGATGTACCGACGATGAGTCCGATGACACCGATGAAGAACTATATTATCTTCAGAAGTGCCAGGCAAGCAAAACCCCCTTGTTCATTCCGATATAATCCCACTCTCTCGCTCCTGCTCTATTTTACTGCATTAGGACAACAACGACTCATGTGTTACTTGCTCATGTAGCTGAACCCCTTGATCCTTTGCATGACCTGTCATTCCACAGTAATTAGATGAAACCCACTAGCATGAGTAGGAATTGTTTGAGCCATGTTGTGCCTACTCATCTATGCTTGTTTGTCATGCCTGCTACTGCTTAGAGTTGAGTCGGGTCTGATTCATCGGGAATGAATTGGAATTGTTATGAACATGTCCTATTGTGTGAGAGCTAAGTGTGTGAACGCGATTTGATAAAGGTAGCGGTGAGAGGCCATGTAGGAGTACATGGTGGGTTGTCTCATTGCAGCCGTCCTCAGGAACTGAGTTCGTGTTTGTGATCCATGATACAGATTACTACCATGCATTGGGCCCAAACCAATGGACCCTCTCGCTTCTTAACCATCCTTGTTCTCTGTCCAGGAGTTGCAACTAGTTTTTGGTGTTTGTAGGACATGTGTTGGAGGCCGTGCATAGCGCTGACCCTAGGGGTGGGCTATGATGCGGTAGATACACCGTGGGTCGTGTACCGAGTGCCCGCTTGGTATCTCGGGAACCCCGCACACATCGCTCGGGCTGTATGGGAAACCTCGGCCGACTCCTGCGGATGGAACCCGAATAGGCGATAAACCTGGACTAGGGACTTGAGTGTTTAGGTAGGCCGTGGCCGACACCCACGCTGGGCTTCCGCTTGAAGGTTGCCGAGTACATGTCGTGTAAACGGCGGTAAGTGGTGGGAGCGTGTGAAGAAGTACACCCGCAGGGTTTAATATGATCTATTCAATAGCCGTGTCCGCGAAAAGGACTTGGGTTGCCTATATCAGTTCATAGACAAGTGAAAGTGGATACTCTAAAATGCGCAAGATAAGCGTGAGTGCTATGGATGGCGTTCTCGTAGGGAGACGGAGCGGCTCCATAGTGGTGTATTGATCTGGTGAATGTGGACTCGTGCGCCACCTCAAAAGAGTTACTTGCAATCAGTAGTTCGAATAGCCACCGAGTCAAAGCTGGCTTGCTGCGGTCAAACTCCACCACCCCTTTTGATAACGATGCATATGTAGTTAGTTCGATGTAATTCTTGCTGAGTACAATTGTACTCACGCTTGCTTATTTTATGTTTTGCGAGAGACGCGGTCTCGCTAGTAGTTCCGCTTGGACTTCGACGCTTAGCTTGTTACCTCAGCTACGATCTTGTGCCCTCGGCAGATCTCGGTAGATAGTCGCTTCTCAGCCTTTTTCATTTATAGTTGTGCGTACTCGAGACATGTTTAGCTTCCGCTTGTGCTTTGACTTGTATGCTCGAGTGTTGGGTCATGAGACCCATGTTTGTAATATCTCGCTCTTGAGCCTAATGAATAATATCTGAGTCGAGAGTTATGTTGTGATGCCACGTCAGATTTACACATATTGAGCATATTGTGTGTATGTTTGAAATGCTTGGTATGTGTGGGATCCGACAAACTAGTTGTTTATCCTTGGCAGCCTCTCATATGGGGAAATGTAGTCTCGCGATTCTGAGCGATAGTAGTCCGCTACAGCCCGGTTCACGGAGTCCTGCTAGCCCAAAGACTACTGCTTGGACACTTGACTGGCCGGCATGTGATTCATTTCGTTCCTATGTCCGTTCCTTCGGGAAATGTCACGCGGTGGTATTCGAGTCCTCGCTTAGCTGCTACAGCCGGGATACCGAGTCCTCATAGCCCAGTGCTACAGCCCGAATTCATACGTTGATGACCGACATGCTCAAGTGATTCATGTATGCTGTCCCCATAGGTTAGTGCCGCTTTGGGTTCACGACTAGCCCTGTCGGCCCGGTTCTTTGTCATGTGGATGCTAGCGACACTATCATATACGTGAGCCAAAAGGCTAAACGGTCCCGGCCATGGTAAGGCGACACCCATGGGAATGCCGTGCGTGAGGCCGCAAAGTGATATGAGGTGTTACCAGCTAGGTCGATGTGACTTGGAATCGGGGTCCTGACAGCGTTGGTATCAGAGCCTGACTGCCTGTAGGATTACCAAGCCAAACTGGTCGAAGTTGAGTCTAGAAATGCTTTAGTTATGTAAGGGAATTGATTGTGGAAGGGAACGTAAGGCTCTTTTTACTCCTTATACCTCATGGCCTTCTGATCTGAGTCATCCTCTTCTCTTCTACGGGGTTAAGAACTAGGCTTCTCATCTATCTATTAGGATGACGTGTTACTAATCCCTAGACTTTTAAGATTGTTGGATTTAATCCCCAGTTTAGTTCCTACTATTTCTGAATGATAACTGTTGATCTCAGAATCTTGTTATGATGTTGTTGAGTGGTTATGCCACCATTTTTGCAGGATGTCTCAAATCATTTTGAGCATTTACAGCCGTTATGCTGTCCGAGTCATCCCAGGTCTCTAAATAGTCTGATGCATTTGCAAATTCTTTCCTTCCGTTCCCGATGACCTTTTGGGTCAGAATAAGCACACTAATCAGTGAGTTGAGGTATTTTGTTACCTCGACATATATGTTGGAACTATTATTATGACCCTAGATGTTTAGGAAGTCACCTAGCGATTTAGCAATGCTTTTGTATCCCGATGTGATGATTCCGCCATCACTTTCGAAAGCATCCGTGATGCCATTTAGTAGTAGGTATTCTACTCCCGGTTTCGAACCCAAGATTCATCCTACTTCATGTTGTTAGTATTTGCTAGTGCCGTTAGGATATTAGTAACCTTTGCACTAGTCCTCGAGATCCGTGGTATTTCCTTCTTCCAAATACTACGAACCGCTTATGGCAGAAGTTCCTTGTTGAACCAAAAGATCACAATAAGAGTGCTCTTGAGGAGTTCTCCATTCATAATTGTGAATCTGCCAATTCTACCTTTCTGCATGGGTTATCCGGAAGAAATGTTGAGCTTGCTCGATATACTAATCCATGCATCCACAACTCAGGAAATTATATGTTCCTCTGAGTTGCTCTCTTCAATTGTATTCCGACCTTCGTCTATCAATTGATAGTCGAGTAGGCGGCACTCGTCATCAATGCATTTTATCCTTGTGGTCCGTCAAGCCATTCTATTCCGGAATGACTAGGAGAAACAAACTCCAGTACCTCACCCATATCCAGGATTGGGTCAAAGTAGTTGTATCCCGCAGATCAAAATGCCAATTCAGCTTTTGAATCTGTTCTACCCTGAAGTATTGCCATCTTATGTCAAGAATGTCATGGGAATTGCACAACCTCTTAGGAATCCTTGACGCAGTGATACTTCTCGCCATCATTATTCATTCCTCGGTTCCGTGTTGATGCAACCGGAATGCCGACAAGTGAATTGTGATGTGTGAAGTCAATACTCCGAGCAACTTGTTGCCTGGTAGTGAATGGACAATATTCTCATTCTTAGCGTGTTGGTTATTAAACCATCATCCTAAGATTGATCGTGCTACTTAGTCCTTATTTTTGGTGCACTCTTCGATTGATGAGTTAGGATCTTTCAAGTCCTCACTCATTTGATAATATCGTCTTGCCCCGAAAAGCAAGATTGTTCTCGAGCTTAGTAACATACCGGTGGTTCGTGACTTTCCAAATATCTTCTTGGAAGTGTTACCGGGTTGTTTCCTGACTGTTATGTTGGGCTCGTGATCAAGTTGGTTTCTTGTGAACCACCCTTCTCCAAGAATCTGTGTTGGATACCCCTGAGCTAGTTGGTTAAGCCAAACAACAACTTGGAGAGTTGGAAGATAAAAGCTTGCCTAACTTAGTTCGATCCAAAGGGATATTCTTGTGTAGTGTGTGTTGAAGAAAGATGATATCTTCATCGATTGGTCCTCGTGATCAGTTGTTGGATCTATTGTCCTACCAATTCTTTGATTTGAGTATGGGCCATTGTCAAGTCAAATCAGAACCAACGATATTCGTAATGTTGTCTTACTCGTGGTTGATCCCTCGAGCATACACCATTATATGTTTTGGTCTGACCAATGCTATCACCGTGTTCACATGATGATGGAAGTCCAGTGATATGGAAATTCCGATGAGTTGCTGTTGAGCCCATCAGTAGCCTTTTGTCTCCCCCATGAGTCATGTTGAACATCAACCTAGTGTTGGAAACTTGTGTAAGCATTTCTTCGTGTTCCGCTCATGAAGCTTATGCTTGGATGGAAAGAGTGACTTCCTCGCATTCATGTGCCTTTGATGTAAGTTGCCGCCATGAATTTGAGAAAGGTTTGTTTTGCCTCCTGTGGAATCATCCCAAGTCCGTCATGCATGTGCAAAGTATTCTATGGTTTGATAGACTGATCATCTTCATTCCGTATGTATCCCTAGCACACCAAGCCACTGATCGATTTGTTCAAGGAAAAGGAGTTCTTTCATAAGAGCTAATCATGACTTATGTTAAGACTTCGATAGCCTCGACGATGGTTCCCCCACCCGAACTCGGTAGTGTTTTATTATAAGACTACCATGTGGTCATGCTTGTCTAGGACAACGTGTTCACATGTTGGTAGCAAAACCAGCTCATGTTTTGGAGCTTGCTATCGTAGTTCATATCCCGAGAATCTCGCAACGCCATCTCGTCGAATTGTGTTGCAACCCTTCCTTTTAAGACATGATGAGTCTGAAATATCCTAACACCAACCAGATCTGAATCTCAGGCAGATATGATGGTTGGAACATTCCAACAGTTGCATTTCGCTCCCAGCTTGCACCGCCCTTATGCCATTTCACTATGGGCTGCCTTCTTAGTAATTTCTGTTCAAGATCATCCTCAAAAGTGGACTTACCATGGGTCCCTCCCCTTCGATGATAAGCAAAATCATCCATTGCATTGTCTTCAACAAGGTAGTCCACATCATCCATTCTAGTCCGGTGTACCATTCCTTGCATTCCACCAAATAATCGTCATGATTGCCTTTAGGCTGGTATAAAGAGTTCCAATGATCTATGGATCAAAAGTAATTCGTTTTGCCACTTAAGGGAATAGTTCTTTGCGCCACCTTTTTCGAGGTGCCCGTACGGGATCATGGTAAATATTTCCTCGCCACCTTGACACCATCCACCATCTCCTAAGCGTGGAATTGTTGCCACCAATCAAACCCCGTTGTTGTTCTTCCATCCTCTCGATGTATTTTGTGCCTCAACTCGAGATGTGTCACCGCCTCATCCGTGAGTCGATCATGTTTACTTAATCTTCGAGAAGATCGAATCACGTAAGGTTTCCCCTTCTTTTCGTTGTCGTGTCGGTGAAGATCTCAAGACGCCAAGACTAAGATGATGGAGTAAATCAACATTTTCGAGAAGGGCAAATGGATCATGAAGATTGTGGTAGTTTGTGACTTCCCTTTTCCTCTTACCTCACGTCTTGAATCTCGGGGCGAGATTCTTGTTTAGTGGGGGTGAGCTGTCACAGCCCCAGATCAGCCCTAGAGCTTGCTTGTAACCAGTGGCATTGCATCCATGCATCATGTTTAATTTTCATGAAATTTGAAATGGGGATGATCAAGCCCTAGCACCAAAAACAACTCAAATAGGTTCAGATAAGAAAATATTTTCCAATGAACCAAATGGCCTTCAAAATGTTCACCATTTTGGAAAAATGCTGAAACAAGAACTGAGATGTTGCACACTTTTCCATGACATTTGGACTTTGAGTTAATTCATATGGTATTTGCATTTGGGCATTTAAATACTATAAAATATTTTAAATGTTCAAATAATCATAAACTGAAGTATTTGTTGTTGGAAATATTCCAAACAGTGACATTGACCAGTTTAGTGATTTTTGGAAATGCCCTGGCATTTTTATTAAAGCCAAACATATTTACAGGAAATAGAAAATGGAAATAAAAGAGAGAGAGAGAGAAGGACTACCTGGCGCTTACCTGGCAGCCCACCTACCTGGCGTCCGAACCGGCCCAGCCTTCTCCCCCCCCCCTCTCTTGCTCGCTGGCCCAGTTGGTGGCCCAGCCCACCAACCGCCACGCCGCTCGTCGCCTACCTCTGCCAGTAGGCAGAGGAGGGACACGGCGACCGCGCCGAGCTCGCCACCTCCTCCCTCCCAGCCTGCCTGGCTCCCCCTCGACGCCCGGAGACGCCACGCGCCTCCCCGAACCCCCTCGTCCTCTTTCCTCTCTCCCTGGACCCCATTTCCTCCTCTGCTTCCCTCCTGCGCGCACCACCGAGCGGCCCGTCGCCACTGCCGCTGTTCACGCTGCCACCGCCTCCCCCTTGCTTCCCCGACTAGCCCACAAGCCCCGCCACTCCATCCTCGCCCTCCTCACCGAGCCTCCCGACGCCGGAGCGCCCCGAGGCGCCGCCCATCGCTTTTCCCCTTCTCGGACCCGCCGATCGCCGTTGCCGAATTGCCGGCCGGTGCCTCCCGAGCTCGCCGATGCCATCGCCGCACTCCACCGTGAGCTCCTCTGTCGCTTCCCCTCTTCCCGACTCGTTCTCCTCCTCTAGCCACCGCTCCCATCGGCGAAGCTTCGCCGCCGCCGTGCCTCGTCGCCGGCGTGGCTAGAGCCCCAATGGCTCGAAGCCAACCCCACCTCTGGGCTCACCGCAGCACCAGGAACCCGCAGCGCCCCTCCGCTTCCCCTCTAGTGCGCCGCAGCGTCGAGCCCGAGCTCGCCCGAGCTCCGCTGCCGATTGGTCGCCCGCCGGCGCCGATTCGGACCGCCCGAGCTCAAACCACTCCACCAAGAGCCTCGGCTCATCCCCAGCCCACGTAGATACCCTCCGCGACCCTTTTGGTGGCGGAACGGCAAAACCACTCCCGCCGCAGCGCGCTGCTCGCCGGCGGTTAAACGCCGCAGCCGACCTTGACCTTGACCGGGTGGGCCTGGTTGACTCTCCGAGTCAATGAGGTGGGGCCCAGCACATGCTTAATAATTAGGTTTAGTTTCAATTAAAATCTAATTAAGCTAATTACTCGACACGTGGGACCCTTTGCCGGTTTGACCTGGACCGCCCAGCTTGACTTGTCGACGTCACGCCTCTGTCATCTTGACATAATAATGATTTCTGGAATTATTTTAATTCAGGAAATTCCAGAAAATGCCCTAAACTTCAATAAATCATAGAAATTCAACCGTAACTCGGATGGAAATAATTTATATATGAAAAATGATCAGAAAAATATGAAGAATCTGTTTATGGCATTTTCATGCATGTTTGAACAAGTTAACCTCACTGAATAGAATGAATCATGATTAGGGTAATCTATGAACTAGCATTTGGAGTTGGAATTTGTTCTTGCTTGAGTTCCACTCCAATTAACCTGGCTAGATATTGCATTAGATGAATTCAGTTCCTTAACATGATCATGCATCATATATGTGCATTGCATTGATTGTGTTCTTTCTCGATTGTTGGTGTTTGTTCCTCCCGTGAGCGATGTACCGACGATGAGTCCGATGACACCGATGAAGAACTATATTATCTTCGAAGTGCTGGGCAAGCAAAACCCCTTGTTCATTCCGATATAATCCCACTCTCGCTCCTGCTCTATTTTACTGCATTAGGACAACAACGACTCATGTGTTACTTGTCTGCGGTAGCTGAACCCCTTGATCCTTTGCATGACCTGTCATTCCACAAGAATTAGATGAAACCCACTAGCATGAGTAGGAATTGTTTGAGCCATGTTGTGCCTACTCATCTATGCTTGTTTGTCATGCCTGCATCGCTTAGAGTTGAGTCGGTCTGATTCATCGGGAATGAATTGGAATTGTTATGAACATGTCCTATTGTGTGAGAGCTAAGTGTGTGAACACGATTTGATAAAGGTAGCGGTGAGAGGCCATGTAGGAGTACATGGTGGGTTGTCTCATTGCAGCCGCCCTCGTGAACTGAGTTCTGTGTTTGTGATCCATGATACGATTATTACCACGCATTGGGCCCGAAACCAATGGACCCTCTCGGCTTCTTAACCATCCTTGTTCTCTGTCCGGGAGTTGCAACTAGTTTTCGTGTTTGTAGGATATGTGTTGGAGGCCGTATGAAGCGCTGACCCTAGGGGTGGGCTATGATGCGGTAGATACACCGTGGCCCGGTGTACCGAAAGTGCCCGCTTGGTATCTCGGGAACCCCGCACACATCGTTCGGGGCTGTATGGGAAACCTCGCCGGACTCCTGCGGATGGAACCCGAATAGGCGATAAACCTGGACTAGGGACTTGAGTGTTTAGGTAGGCCGTGGCCGACACCCACGTTGGGCTTCCGCTTGAAGGTTGCCGAGTACATGTCGTGTAAACGGCGGTAAGTGGTGGGAGCGTGTGTGAAGAAGTACACCCCGCAGGGTTTAATATGATCTATTGAATAGCCGTGTCCATGAAAAGGACTTCGGGTTGCCTATATCAGTTCATAGACAAGTGAAAGTGGATACTCTAAAATGCGCAAGATAAGCGTGAGTGCTATGGATGGCGTTCTCGTAGGGAGACGGGAGCGGCTCCATAGTGGTGTATTGATCTGGTGAATGTGTGGACTCGTGTGCGCCACCTCAAAAGAGTTACTTGCAGTCGTAGTTCAGAATAGCCACCGAGTCAAAGCTGGCTTGCTGCAGTCAAACTCCACCACCCCCTTTTGATAACGATGCATATGTAGTTAGTTCTGATGTAAGTCTTGCTGAGTACAATTGTACTCACGCTTGCTTATTTTATGTTTTGCGAGAGACGTCGGTCTCGCTAGTAGTTCCGCTTTGACTTCGACGCTTAGCTTGTTACCTCAGCTACGATCTTGTGCCCTCGGCAGATCTGGTAGATAGTCGGGCTTCTCAGCCTTTTTCATTTATAGTTGTCGTACTCGAGACATGTTTAGCTTCCGCTTGTGCTTTGACTTGTATGTTTCGAGTGTTGGGTCATGAGACCCATGTTTGTAATATCTCGCTCTTGGAGCCTAATGAATAATATCTGAGTCGAGAGTTATGTTGTGATGCCACGTCGTATTTACACATATTGAGCATATTGTGTGTATGTTTGAAATGCTTGGTATGTGTGGGATCCGACAAACTAGTTGTTTATCCTTGGCAGCCTCTCATATGGGGAAATGTAGTCTCGCGATTTCGAGCGATAGTAGTCCTTCTGAGCCCGGTTCACCGGAGTCCCGCTAGCCCAAAGACTACCGCTTGGACACTTGATCGGCGGCATGTGATCCATTTCGTTCCTATGTCTCGTCCTTCGGGAAATGTCACGCGGTGGTATTCGAGTCCTGCCTAGCTTGCTACAGCCCGGATACCGAGTCTCATAGCCCAAATGTTACAGCCCGAATTCATACGTTGATGACCGACATGCTCGAAGTGATTCATGTATGCCTGTCCCCATAGGTTAGTGCCGCTTTGGGTTCACGACTAGCCATGTCGGCCCGGGTTCTTTGTCATGTGGATGCTAGCGACACTATCATATACGTGAGCCAAAAGGCGCAAACGGTCCCGGGCCATGGTAAGGCGACACCCATGGGAATGCCGTGCGTGAGGCCGCAAAGTGATATGAGGTGTTACCAGCTAGGTCGATGTGACTTGGAATCGGGGTCCTGACACATGTTCAGTATGTTTATGCATCCAAATGATTGAGATCACAGCCAATATGATCCATGGAAGAACTTTAATTACCTAGGGTACAGACTGGTAAATGGTGTTCAATCGGAGGTACGTCTTGCTAAAATTAGTTCTTGTACGAGTAAACTTTCGAGTACATAAGAGGCGCATGATAATCTGAACTTTGCTTGTAGGTTTATCCTCAAATAGTGGCCTCGTGTCGAGGGAGGTTTGAGAAACTTGGCCACTACTTTCATCCAACTAGTTTATCGCTCATCTTGATCCTCAGTATCTCGCCAAAATTCTACATTGCGCATTTAGAAAGGAGGCGGTTGAGAAAATGAACCACCCAAATTTTTGTGCAGTTCAACTGAAATGGAGCATCCTTGGCGTGCAGACTGATTAAGTGCCGATGAATATACGCGCCAACTTGTCTAGAATCTTTAGACTCCATGCCATATAGTTCGCTACCATATGTGCCGATAACCAAAAGGCAAAAGTTGGGACCAAAGACTGGACTGCGTTTTTCGGGCTATGCACCAAGCAATATTTTTATGCTCACTCTCCTAATACTTGAGTTTGACAATTGGTTGACGCCGTTGATACTCGAATGAATATATGCACTTCTTGTCAACATCGATGCTTTTCTCGAGTGAACTTTGGAGTACATAGTAGCAGCATAAGTACCTGTCCATCGATCATTTTGTGCAGTTCTACTGAAATCACCCGATGTAATGATTTGCTGCGAGTTCAGCTCCAAATTACTCCTTTATGAAATCGCAAACAGTAGCACAATACCAAATTACCAATACATATGACAGGCACAATATTCAGGATAAAGACCAGTACCATCCCGTGTGAGGTAGCATATCAATTACTATTTCCTTTGACTGGAAGCCGAGATAAGCCAAGCTACTGACAGCAAAGGAAGAAAGCAAGCGGAGATTAGCGACTGACAGGAAAGGATGGAAGTTGTCAAGGCAATGAAGCACCCAAAGTTTTTGTGCAGTTCCACCAAAATCAAGCATCCCTGTTGGCACATATATTGAGAGAGTGAGATTACTGTAATAGTGGGAATAGTTGATGAAACATACACTAACAAATAGAAGCACCCTCATTATCTTAATGGGTAAAGTTAGCAACATAGTAGTCTTGCTTAAAGAGAGGTATTAGTTTATTTAATCAGTGCCAATTAGCTCAACTCAACACTCAAAGCATTGCCATTTATCATAGGTTGCAAAACTTAAAAGTGCAAAGATAAAGGAGTTTCTCATGACAGTAGCACGATACAAATAGAGATGACAACAAACTAATATGGATGAAGGCCTTAGGCCCGTACCAATCTGTCAAAAAAGCATATTCATGTAGTCCCATAAGAGATGATAAATCACTCACTGGAATCACACAATAGTATATATTTTTGTGCACTTGTTTACCAGTGCTGAGATTATATCAAAAGATTATCAAGAACTTCCAGCAGAGTTAAAGCACTGGCTGGGATACAATTCATTGTGTTGTCTTGTGTTGTTCCACTAAAATGTATGATTGGCACAACATGATCCCTGTTTTCACAAGTAGGAACAAGGTGAAACCTTCATTAGCTCAGTGAGAAAGGATAGGAAGACATTAGCATATTACTCAAACAGTAGCATCAAATTCATGATGGACAATACGCCAAACGTTGCCTCATTGAACCAATGGCAATAAATTGACATGCAAAACAATAGCACTATTATGTCATGACACTAATAATATTCCCTCCCTGCTCCACCACATGATTCACCTCCATAGACAAACATTCACACGTGCATGATTCAGCATAGGGTCCTACTAAAGATTTGTTTAACTCCAACAGGAAAATTAGGCAGTAATAAATTAGTGGTACTTAAGTACTCCTAATTAATTAAGTGAGACAACAGAAGTGGAAGGGCTCCCTGGAGGATCGTCTCACATGTAAGGTAGTCGTTGCCGGAGCCCTTGAATGGTCTCGACTGAGGCCTCTGGCTTCAGCAAGATCGCCTTGGCACTGTTTATTCTTCTTCTTCTTCCTCTTCATGCTCTATTTATCTTTCTCCTCACCAGTTAGTGAAACCAAGTACATGATTGGCCTTCTAATTCAGAATTGGTTTGTACTAGTAAAAAACAACATTATTTTCTCATGGCAGTCGGAAAATAGAGATGAACACATGCATTAAATATCATTCTTACCTAATGGAAGGTTATGGCGCCAATATGGATGATGAGATTAGAACACAGATCTCCCTTCGTGCAGTTCCACCCAAATGAACCAACTGTTCCATTCTGACATTCCAGTTAAACAACACAAAAGTCACTTCTTTTAAGAAGAGTTTTGTGTAGTGCACCAAAAGGTCACAATAGCAACCAGGTGAATTGGATATCCCTGTTTGCACAAAAAGGCACAGAGGAAACAGTCAAAGTCTCAAACAATTACAGGCAAAACATTTGGCTAAACTTGTCATGGCTTATAATAGTGGCATGGCTTCATTTTTACCAGGGACATTATATTAAGAACAACTAAGGTTGCGTTCGGTTCACAGGTTTGGTGCAGGATTTTCGTAGGAACACAATTCCTACGGTATTCTTTCCCTTCCAACCGTTTGGAACAGGGGAAAGGTGAATAGTGTTTCATAGGAAAGCTGGTCTGATAATACTGATTCCATAGGATTAGAAACATCCACGTGTTGCTCATTTTCTGAGCGGAAGCCCGAGGCAGGCGCTCGCTGCCATGCGTTAGATAGGTTGCTGTGTTGTGTTTGCCGGAACAAAAAAATCAACCTATGTGTGGTACGTGAGGTGAGGACAAGAGTAGTCACTGTTCAGCTGAATAAACAAATAGCATCTCATACTGCCAAGCATGCTACTCTAAAAAAACAAATCTGTACATTTCGTAGTCCATCCGAACACATTCTCTTGAGAGATTCCTCCGGTTCGCTGTTCCATAGTTTTATACCTACATTCCTTTCCTATTCCTCTATTTTCATCAAAATCTATGTTTTCTGCCCCTTTATTCCGACCAGAGCCTAAATATTTGGTATAAGGGCATGGGACAGTGGGTGCACCAGCAGTACAACACCATGTACGTAAATAGGGGCATAAAGTGGTGATTCATTGTTTGTTGCCCCGAGAAACAAACATCCAAGAAATATATCTGGGTTGGTCCCATTTTTGTTCACTCTAGCCACCTACTCCTATGTGTGGATAGCAAATCTAGTCCTGGTCATACCACTGTGTACAGCGTTACCCCTATATTTCCCTTTTCGACCAAGAGACCGGTTGGATGACCAGTCTGTACTACTTTCACCCCCTTTCCTTCCTGTTTGTACCAAGTCCGATGTACATACTAAACTCCCCCACCCCCACTTTATTTCTTGTTTGAACCAAGTACTCCCTCCGTCCGCAATTACTTGTCATCAAAATGGATGTGTCTAGAACTAAAATACATATAGATACATCCATTTCAAAGACAAGTATTTTCGGATGGAGGGAGTACAAGATTCGACTCCATGAAGTAGCTTTACCACTAACAATAGAAGAAAAAAAAAGGTGACGTTGGACCATCCGATCGAGAGGGGTTTAGAGGTAGAAAATGATGAACATGCAGCGACGTAGCGAGCAGGGGAAGAAGAGCTAAGGCGGTTTCGAACAAAGATATACCTGAAGGTCGTCGGGATGTGGATAGGTGGGCGGCGGGAGGCCGGATCCGCCCACAGGCAACGACGAAGGGATCGGAGGACCTCCCGCGCCGGCGCTCGGCCAGAGATAACGGTGCGGCCGGCAGTGGGTATCCTCCCTCGCTGTCGATGACGGCCTAAACGCTGTCCCTCCGCCCCTTCACTGGCAGAGGGGGATACGTCCGGATGTGTAACCAGCGGTGAGGATAGAAAGGCAGTGTTTTTTGAAGGGAGAAAGATAGTGTTACTACCCCTATCTTGTTTAGATCTGTAGAGGATGAGAGTATGTGAATAGAGCAACCCTAGCAAGCAAGCACGGAGGATCCGGCCTATATATAAGTAGTGGGGTAGTTTTCCTTTTTCACTCCATCAAAACAATCGTTTAAAATTGTGTACTACTACATGCCAGGTCGCGGTTTTTTTAGTTGTTGATTGTTTTTTGAGATAGCTACCCGCTTGTTCCAAGTGGTGTTATGGTGTGCCAGGTCGCACTTTGTATCGTTCAAGTCTGGTACTACAAGTCCCTCCATTAAATGAACAACCACCCCCTCGTAAAAATTGTGAACAATCCCACGGCTAAAATTAGCGGAAACGTGGTGAGGGAGTTCCGGACTAGGGGGTGTCCGGATAGCCGAACTATCATCATCGGCCGGACTCCAAGACTATGAAGATACAAGATTGAAGACTTCATCCCGTGTCCGGATGGGACTTTCCTTGGCGTGGAAGGCAAGCTTGGGGATATGGATATGTAGATCTCCTACCATTGTAACCGACTCTGTGTAACCCTAGCCCTCTCCGGTGTCTATATAAACTGGATGGCTTTAGTCCATAGGACGAACAATAATCATACCACAGGCTAGCTTCTAGGGTTTAGCCTCTTTGATCTCGTGGTAGATCCACTCTTGTAACACACATCATCAATATTAATCAAGCAGGACGTAGGGTTTTACCTCCATCAAGAGGGCCCGAACCTGGGTAAAACATCGTGTCCCTTGTCTCCTGTTACCATCTGCCTAGACGCACAGTTCGGGACCCCCTACCCGAGATCCGCCGGTTTTGACACCGACACGTGGGTTGCCCCAACATGCATTATTATTTATATTTTTCTACTCCCTCCGTTCCTAAATATAAGTCTTTTTTATTAGCCACACCTAAGATAAGAATTTTTTTATTAGCAGTGAACCCCACATGTCATAGACACAAAAATTGTGGCAAGATTCCCTTAGGCAAGCCAAAGTGTGTCTAACAATTTGAGCAACTCAGGTTAGGCAAGTGTGGCAAGTGTGTGAAAAATAATGTGGAAACATAAGACAAACATAGTCACAATCCAAACAGCCCCGTAACTTTTTGTGACATGCATGAAAATTTGGTTAGTTAAATTTATAGTCAAAATTTGGCAAGGTGCATCAAATCAACACATGCAAGTATCAAAAGGAATGTCACGACATGCATGCATGTGTTGTACTCCCTCCGTTTCCAAATATAAGTCTTTTTAGAGATTGCAACAAGTGACTACATACGAAGCAGAATATGTCTACTCCTACATACGAAGTAGCCCATTTGAAATGTGTAAAAGACTTTTATCGAGTGCAGTGCTTTGATGTGTCGCACAACTCGCACAAGACCGAGAAATTTGATTACTACGACGCCTCTCCTCGCTGGACTGAGCTCCGGTGCCTTAATCGCACTTGCGTTTTGTTGCATGACAGGAGGGCCAACCACCTGCTGGGCCCACCTGTCATAGACGCAAAGGTAGGAGCAGTAAGTAGAAGCTGCTATACGCTATCCCTCCCGCACGAGGTGGACGGACATGCAGCAAATGGATTCGACATCTTGTAGAAGTAGGAGTAGGATCATTGTTCGCCTTCTCAAGAGGCGAAGAGCCAAGCGCAACCCGAACGTGGAATTCGAGCGCTCGCGTGGTGCGGTTCCTTGAGCACGATATACTAGCGTGCTCTTGCATGAGACAAAATTGCTACTCCCTCCTTTCCGGTTTATAGTGCTCAATTCAAAAATCTCACCAATCAAAGTAGATGGTGAGTGGTGGAATACAGTTTTTAGTTTTGCAAAAGCACCTAATTAATGCTCTTGTTTTCCTCAAAAAATATGTTTATCAATGCATTAATTGCAATGCATGCATGCATAAAGTACATGCATTGGTCAAATTTCTCTTAATACTTGCATGCAATGATTTAATGCACCTTGGAATCTGAAAATGTGATGGAAAACAACCAAATTGAGCCTTATAAAATGGAAAACAACGTAAAATTTTGAGATAAGCCCTATAAACCGGAAAGGAGGGAGTATTGTTTAACAATTAAACTCCATTATCCATTGGTTGATACTCATTCTGCATAGGTCCACGTGCTTAGCACCGTTTCCTCCTGGGGTCACCAATGTATATTTGCTAATTAATAGCATTTCATGCAATGAACTGGCCATTGCAAGTCATTAAAAGCATGCACACCTCTCATCTCTTATTGGTTGATATGTCAAGAAACAAGACACAAGATGGAAGTTAATGCACCGCGCCTAAGTGTTTTGGGACTATTTGGTTTTCGTAAGATGACTTACACACCTTAGACGGAGGGAGTAGTATAGACCTGTAAACCGGAAAGGTGTATTTGCCTTTCTAGAGATTTCAACAAGTGAATAGACTACACCGTGTGCAGTACCCCCTCCCTTCCGGTTTATAGGGCTCAAATCTCAAATCTCATGAACCAAGGCATTTTGCGATTGGAGGAATTTATCTCGTACTTTACAAAACTACCCTAATTAAACTCATGCATTAATTATGTAGTTATCTCATTTTCCTCTCCGCCTTGGTCGTGGTGCACAATATTGAGCACTCCTATATGACTAGCCGCACTATCTACATGCGGGACATTTCAAAGCATCCAGGCCCACGTGCCATCCAGCAAATCATAGCGAGGTGCTACAGTCGAGACTCACCTGTCACCCCGGTGTGGCCATCATGACCCGTCATATCACAAAACCCACACCTTTACCAGCAGTGGTAAGGTGGCCTCCAAGTTGGACTAGGCGAAGCAACCATCATTTCAGTGGAACGCTCATTCAAGCCCTTTCTTCCCTTTCTTGAAGAAAAACTTACTACAGGCTACTCACTTCTGCCATTTTTCTTCTGTACCGACAAAGGAAAGGTGGGCGAATCAGTTATGCTGCTATATTTTCATTCCAAGAATCTTCTTTTTGCGAAGCACTGACCGATTCTCACATCCTATTCTTTTCCGTTTTCATTGCGATTGTGGTTTCCTTTCGATTGCTTTTTGTTTGTCAGTTCACTGATGGATCCTGGAGCACTAGGCAAAGAGTTGCAGGCGGAAACCCACTGGAGACAGCGATCTCCAGGAAGCGAGCACCGACCAACGAGTTGACCATGTTGGCGGGCCAACCCATGGAGACGAAGAACTCCAAGAAACAAGCACTGGCCCAAGAGTTGAGGACGTTGGCGGATGAAATCCTCAAAGAAAGTTGGAAGAACAGCAAGGGCACCACCGTGCCTACCCCAGGAACTCTGATTGCCACCTATGTGAGGCTCAAGACCGAGTTTGAGGAGATAGTCGCCATTGAGAAGCAGTATTCCCCTGGCATGGTGATGGCCCCCATCGAGGACGAGGATATGGCCCCCGGAGGGATGAGATCCCCCGGTGAGCTGCACAAGGTAAAAAATAATGGCTTATTACCATAGTTGTGGTTTTTGATTATTTGCAATGTGCTTGCTAATATGTTAGGGTTGTGCAGGTGCGGTGGACGCCCTTGATGATTCCGATGTCGTGGCCCGCCCTGCTGGCATCGCTCGAGATCGATTCGATGCCGCTGTCCATCCTATGGACATCGCCCGTAGATCGATTCCGATGTCGCGTCAGTCCCGTGGACATCGCCCGTAAATCGATTCCCATGCCGCTGTCCGTGCTGTGGTCATTGCCCGAGAGATCGATGATAAGAAATAGTTGGTCGCGCTAATCCTTCAGGATAGTTTGCATTGCCCTGTGTTTAATTACCAGAACGATGCGTGTTATGAAACCATCTTAGGGCTAGTGCACTGTCTTGTGTGGGCGGATCTTGCTACTTTTGTTTGATAGTGAATCATGCGAACCCTCTCCGAGTTATGGAAACAGATGTATCCTCACCAGCTTTTGATGTAATATATGGCATGCTTAGATGTAAGTTTAAACTATTTATCATATCAGCAGGGCTTGTTTGATGATTCTTGGTGTTAGTAGGCTAGCTACTGTGCGAGCTATAGTACTTACAAAACACTCACCGAAGAGAAACACTGGGCTGATGAGCTCGTGGTACGCTTATACTTATCCTCGTCGATCGAATTAACAGCCCTAGCTCCTAAAATTGTAGGCTTAGCGATCGATCGACAATAGTCGACATACATTCATGCCTCATTTGTTTCATAGGATAGGAAAATCGTAGCAAAAGTACAGAGAACATGCAACACAAAATCATAGCAAAGGCAGAGATGTACTCCTCTGCTCCAAAATAGATGACCTAGGCGGCTAGTTTGGCCTAGTGGGTTTCGGTGATATGACGTGGTACAAAGGTCCGCCCGGTCTTCGTGTGTGGTAGCAGTATTGCAGGTACAGTAAGTTTTCTTGAAGAAGCGGAATTCAACGAAGTCATGATGGTTCCTTCGTCCGAACAACTTACAGTGGGAAAGGTTGGGCCTACAATACGACAGGGGTAGACCAGGATAATTTTGTGCATGGTAGGTGGACCAGGATGGTCGACCTCCCACATGTCGGCGAATGAAAGTATTCTTTCCGATATAGAGTACGAGCAACGAGTATTCATTGTTTATTTTTGATGAAAGCTATTGTCTCCACTGTTACGACGGAGGACTGTGAAACACGGCAGCCCAGTGAACTTGGCATGTGCACCACTCCCTCCTTCCTCATGTAATGCCCAGGTTACAGCTTTTTCTCACTTTCTCTCTATCTATTTCCTCTCAAATGTTTCTTACCTTTCTTTTTTTAAGACACGGTTGCTTTTTATGCCTTTTTTAGAATTACTTTTTTTACCAAGGAGCACGTGTAGAGACGGGCTCTTGCAGAGCCCACTCCTTGACTTTATCAATGCCTCTCTCTCCTCCACATAAGGAGTACTACTCCCTCCGTTCCCAAATATTTGTCTTTCTAGACATTTCAAATGGTTATAACATACGGATGTATGTAGACATATTTTAGAGTGTAGGTTCACTCATTTTGCTTTGTATGTAGTCACTTGTTGAAATCTCTAGAAAGACAAATATTTAGGAACGGAGGAGTACTTGCTATGCATGCATGCATGCGGGCAGTCTGGCGCCTTGAGGGGCAGGCGGTGAGAGCGGGCTCAAAGCAGTCCGACTCCAGATGGCCCACCTCACATTATCACCATATATTTCTTGGAGTCCGCAGACCAAGGGCGAGGCGATTTCTTCTCCCTCCACGCCCACTTGCTCCATTTTTATGTAAGCAAGAGTTTACACTCTTACGCTGGAGGAGTGCTAAACATCATGGATCTGATTTTGATCGAGGATCACTGTTCCTGCCAAATAATGGAGGATTGTTAGCGATTATAGCATGATAGTTAGGCATCTCCAGCGCTGGCCCACAAATTTACACCGCATCTGTCCGAGGACACCGATGGATGCCATTCGATGCTGCCCGCATACCTTTCGACAACTATATGAACTAACCGGACGAAATTCGTGCAAACAAAGCAAATTTCAAATTGACCGGATGAAATTCATTACATTTCGAGAACCTTTCCTATAAACTGGATGAAATTCATTACATATTTCGCACAAACCATACTAAAACCTACTGTAAACCTAATCTAAACGATCGCCGGGCCCCGACCACCATGTCCGGCCATGAACCCAAAAAGCCGGCCATTGCCTTTGCCTCCTCCTTATCCGCCTCGATAACCTCCTCCGGAGGAGGACAAGGTTATGAAGATTTCCACCTCCGCGTCGCCATCAAGCGGCTAATCGGCCGCCGATTTTTATCCCACCAAGCTTGGCGTCGACTGAGTGGAGGAGCGGTGGCCTTCCTAGGACCAGAGTGGTGGCGACCTACCGTGTACTAATCTTCCTCGCTGCCGGCTGCGCCCGCGCACGCGCGCCGGCTTCGTGGTCGTGGTGGCGGAGGGCGGCCGGGGGGAGCCGGCGATCTCCTTCGTCTGCTCCTGCGAGAGTACGTTCAAGAGAGCTTTGGAGCATGCCCGGAGCGGAGCCACCGATGTCCTTCGTCTGCTCCTGCGACAGTACGTCCAAGAGATCTTTGGAGTGCCCGGAGGCCATGGTTGGAGTGGTGCCAACAAAAGGAAGGGACCGGAGGAGAATGAGTGTGGGTCTTTGGCTATGGCTGGGAGCTGGGGCTCAAGTTAATATAGCGGGCGAATGGCAATGAGCCTCGGCAGATGGATGGACGGCTGGCAGCGGAGTAGGTTCGTCGGTAGCCGTGGTGTCATTAACGCGGAGCAGTCACTTGCACCGGGATGCCGCGCGGGTGGCGCTCTCTCGGCCGGTGCGCTGCTGCAATGCCGGCACCAGTGAGAGGTCGCGTTGGGCGTGAATGCTTACGCTCCTTCAGTGACTTAACCGCAGGTGCGTTGTCTCACTAACATGTGGGCCCAACGGGCATCAGGCCCGCATGTCAGTGACACACCAACTGCACCTGCAGTTAACGATGGTGAATGCGGCATTGACATTCTGGAGAGATGGTGATCGTTTCAGGCGGGAAGCGCTCGCTAGCGATGGAAGGGGTTTCGGTAGGCCAGGGCGGTCAGACGCTGGCGTGGTGGTAAAATGTGAACTCATGGATGAGGAGCCTTTGAAGCGTATGCGTCACGTATTGACAACCATGCGTCCATGCAACCGCTCTTGTCACCAGCTAGCATTCGATGATCACCGTTAGACACCACACAACCATACATAACTTATGAATAATGGACGAATCGATCAGACACACACTCGTGTGCAGTGGCACTATGATTGGTTGCTCACGATAGTACATACTCCGCACCATAGTACCCTCTCTAGCTAGGCTATTTTATAGATTGTCATTGTGATGGACGATATACATGAGCAAGGCGCCGAGTCACGAGTATGACCATTGGTGTTGAGCCAGGTGAATACATGCTCGATGTTCACGGAGGCCTCCAGCAAACGTCTAAACAGTAATGTCACATACGCATAATTTTGGTTTTTATTTATTTCTTCACTGACAGGTAGGCCCGCATAGATAGATAGATAAAGAACACGAGCTGATGAGGCGCATGCGAACTATTTGACTGGTCAACCAGACAAATACAGAGCTATACGCTGAGCCAGTGATCGTATAATCACCATATCTCGTATACAATGATCAAAGTGAGCTATCAAGACAAGTTCGATGACCTCCAATGCATTTTACTCGTTAATAAATGACCAGGATTGAAGGGGAATCCAAATTTGCTTCGTCTTCTGTCCTTGAGCTCTTGACAAACCAATGCACTATACGGTTGTCCGTCCACTCCACCCCAGAGCTCTCACCAAGCGTCGTTCATGCCACCGCGCCGCACACTAATCAGTAAGGCAGCGATGGCATCCCGCCGCGCCGAGTTCCTTGCCGCCCATGACCGCACACAAAATGGTAGGGAAGCGATGGCATCCCGCCGTGCCGAGTTCATCGCCGCTCGCGACCTGACAACTATGTGGGAGGAATTTAAAGATGCCAAGGCCGAATGGGCGGTAGAGCAAGAGGCGGCCAAAGCCGCATAGAGGGAGCGGAAAAGTCATAAAGCACTCAAGACAAGAGAGGCCCGCCGCCGCAAGAAAGAAAAGGACGCACGCGGTGCTGCGGAGAGGTCGGCGGAGATCCAAGCACGGTGGGGTGTCGCCAACAAAGCCGGGAAGGAGAACGACGATGTCTGGCCAGCATGTGAGAAGTAGTAGTACTAGTAGTTAGTGTGTGTGTCTGTGTCTGAGTACGAGCATGTACCAATACTAGTACTAGTTACTACTGTAGTTTTTAGAGCAAATTACCAGTACATTAGCCTAGAATAAATGGAAAAATTCCTATCCTAAGCATCAAATGGCATCTCTTTCTCTATAGGAATTGAGATGCATGTCATCTCACTTCCTATGATTTTCATATTCCTATCCTATGAACGAAAGGAGGCCTCGTTGGAGTAACTCATCAGTAGCTAGCAAGACTACTGGTACAGTAGTTTTCTTCAAGAAGCGGAATTCAACGAAGTCATGATGGTTCCTTCGTCCGAGCAACTTCAAAGTGGGAAGTGGGCCTGTGATTTGACGGCTCATTAGTCATTATTACTGCGGCGCGACGACCTGGGTGACTCCCTTGGATTTCTGCGTGCATAGCAAGTGGACAAAGATGGTCGACGTCCAACATGTTGGCGAACGAAAGTATTCTTTCCGATATCGAAGAGCAAGGAAACCGCGTGGTATAGTATCACTGCTGATTGGTTCGCGAAAAAAAATAGTATCACTGCCGATTTATAATTATTTTTTATTTCTGATGAATGCTAGCGTTTCAACTCTTACGACGAAGGGTGCCAAACACGGGACGTCGGCTGGATGTCCCACACGCCGAAAGGAGGGACATGAACAGGTGGTAGAGCCCAGCAAAAAAAATAGCGTGGTAGAGCGTCTCCACTTCTTCCACTTTTGGGTCGGAGACCACACATAGTAGTACTTAGTGGTATGAACGGTACAAAGTGCGACCTGGAGAGAAAGACACGTCTAGTTGGAAGGTCTCGGGGCATACACGTAAACAAATATAAAAGTTAATATGTTCCTCCAACTAATATTGTAGTAGCAGAGTACTTAGGCACGTACTCCATAACATCACCGTGCATTGCACGTACAACATTTAGTGGTACTACGTAGTAAGAGACAAATGCTGCGTAAGAGTTCCCTTCTCGACCTACTTTTGGGTGTTTGGTAGAGTGTATGGAGGGTGCATGAGTCCACACTAGTTTAGCACAAATACACTAGAAGCATGCATGAAGAGAGCATGCATCAAGAGGGGTGTTGAGTTGATCATGCATGAAGAGTGAACAACTATGCTGAGTCGAGAACGCAACCAAACACACCCTATATGCCACGCATGTTCATACCATTTGTGCCTTTCTACTTCACTTACTGCGCTACATTACTCAGGTTCGTATGTCCACTCCTGGGTACATGTCCGTCTCGTAGTTCCAGTCCCACGTGTTCTTCATATAGATGGAACGATCCTTGCATAACACGTGCACCTTGATGTCTCGCGTGTTGGCAAAAGGATGAACAAAGCTCACGTAAAAAAATAGAGTGGAAGAACATAGATTCCGGATGACCGAGAAAGAGCAAGGAACCTCGTGGTGGAGCGTCTGCACTCATAATATTTAATATTATTCAGCGATATAAAATTAACCAATCATCTCCACAGTGGACTGGAAGAGTACGAAACACGGCAGCCCAGTGTAGTTACACAATACTAGTACATGGCTAACCCACGCTATCACCATATTTCTTGGCTTCGTATGCGACACCTATCTCTAGTAATCCAGCAGCCTGTATCGCTTCTCCCTCCTCGTCTCTATCAAAGTGCGGCGGGCTGGCGTTATTGAGGTCGGTTAACTATCACATGTTAGCGACATCCCAAGAGCATTCTAAAAAAATTCCTTTCATGTTCCGTTTTCAAAAAGAAAAAAAAATCCTTTCACGCATTTAATTTGCTCTGTATGCTTTGAGCAACTTGCATGTCCTATACTGCTCCTGTTTGATACTCTAACTTAGCTAGAGGTTAGACTAACTCATGACTAACCCTCAACTAACTGTAGCCAAAGAGGTGTTTGGGTGACAGGGTTAGATTGACAATAAATGCACTTCATGGAGAGAGAAAAGTGATTTTTCAAGTGGTCCCAATGAGAACTATCTCCGCTAGCACCTCTTGGGTGGGATAGTTTTTTGGTGGGTTCGTGCAACTTGCTCCAATTTAAACCCTCATGCTTGGATACTTTAGGGCTATTTGAGCCCCAACTAGCTCAATCTAACCCATGGAACCAAACAGGCCTATGGCTGGCCTCGACGCTGAGCAGATCAGGTCCCGGAAGCGGCGCGCTCTCGGCCGTCGCGCCACTTCAAAGCCGGCGCTAGTGAGAGGTCGCCTCCGCTCTGGCCGGGCATTAATGCGGCATCGACGCCTGTAGGCGACGCTGACCGTTTCACGCGGAAGCGCTACCGGCAAGGGAGTATAGGTTTTCAACCATTTCAGTGTAGTACATGTAGTTTGCAAAACTACTCAATTATTGCACTCAGTTTCCTAAGAAATTGTGGTAAAAAGTTACTCCACAGCCTGCTTCCTTCTCCTTCCTCTTCCACCGCTTCACAAGACGTCTCAAGGGAAGCGACCGTCAACCCTTATATAGGAGTGCTAGCACAAAAGATGCATGCATGACCACTAAAATTTATATTAAAAGCCCGCTCGGCGGGAGTATGGCGTATGTTGTTACCTTCGGCCGGCCCATGGCTACCGGGCGACGGCGACCAGAGAAGAGGCGGCGGGAGGGGATTGAATGCAGCTACTGTTTGGGTTCGCCTTCCGGCTTAAATAAATGTGCAGCATCACGTGTACCCGCGGGTGCACAAATTGTAACATACTCGTGTCTCCTTAAGTGGGTGTCACGTAACTGTTGTGTGTGTGTGTGAGAGAGAGAGATTTTGAGAGACAGAGTGCGTGTGTGCGACTCTACTCTTAGGACATGTACTCAACCTTTTGCATCGGGATATAAGTATAATGGTATTTACTTTAGCTAGTGATTTACGTGGCCATGTTAACGTGGTTGTGTCACTTCCTGCTCGTGATTTGCATTATATAATTACAAGCAAGATTCTCGTGCATTGCACGGAACATCAATATGCATTTTTTTACAAAACACCTGTTGTGATTGACCCATGCAGGAGTAATCCCATGTGTAAAAACTAATGATATCTCGAGAATTTTATAGGAAAACTGGTATCTCGAGAATGTCATCAAAAAAATGAAAGATGAGAGATAAGGCGAGGAGGAGTGGAGCGTGGTGGTGACTAGTGGTCGGAATGGGCGGAGGCATGGGGATGGACGGCGCCGGCAGGCGGCAGCGGCCACCATGCATGCTAGATTGTTCCAGAGACTTATTCCTTTTTTAATTGCCGAGCAATGAGGTCGCGGGAGATAATGATTTGGAGAGAGGTGCGGGTATCTTTTGTAAAATTATCATAGTTTGCTTTCTATCCGTCAGATATAGATCATATGGTCAGATTGCAAGATGGCAGGCACACCATCATCGCCAACTCGTTTTTTTATAAGGGTACAGATGATAAGTTTGCTGACTACTAAAGTAAAGTGGAATTTGTCCATGTTATGCAAGTAAATAAAGGTGATTGTTTATCATACGGGTAAGGTTGGATGAAGGGTGGTAGGAACAAATGCTCCGCCTATAGCATGTGTGTGTGAGATGGAGTTTTAGTGTGTGTGTGGGGTGTGTGTGTGTGTGAGAGAGAGAGAGAGAGAGAGAGAGAGAGAGAGATGGAGTCTTAGTTTGTGTGTGTGTGGGGGGGTGCGTGCGTGTGCGTGTGTTTGTGTGTGTGAGAGTGAGAGAGATGGAGTCTTAGTGTGTGTGGGGGGGGGTGGTGTGCGTGCGTGCGTGCGTGTGTGTGTGTGTGTGTGTGTGTGTGTGTCGCGGGGTCCTCTGTGGCGGATGTAATTTAAGTGTGCATGGCTTCATCATAGAGAGGTGCTGTGTATGGCAGAGGTCACCAACAATGGGGTGCGAGAGAGAAACTGCCCGTGGAGAGGGAAGAGAAGGTGCGTGCGCGTGAGAGGAGTCGACATCGAGAGAACGTGTTTGTTCGAGAGACACAGAGGAAGACTACTATATATCGATGGTGCATATGTAGGCGGAATTAAACAAAGGGATGGTCTTATTGGTTTCGGGATATAGGGAAGAGTGAGAGGGCTGGGGGTAGCTAGAAGGAGATTGTTAAGTGTGTGTGTGTGTTTTACCCATCCAAAGCGGAAGTTATGTGCACAAAAGAGGAGAACAATTGATGTATGTTAGATTGAGGGTAATTAACTACGATTCACGTATGGAGAAATAGAGACCTTGAACGTGCATGTGTGAGAGGTATACATGTTTACGTGGGATGTGTGTGTGTGCAAGCATGATCGAGATAAAAGAAAGAAGACATAAGTCATAAGATCAACGACATGAGAGAGACGCATCGGAATGACAATATGCATGCATGTGAGAATGCAGGGAAGAAGGCTCGACAATTGAGCATGTGTTTTTGTCTTTAAGAGATAGTGGCGTGGGCTGGAGCATGCATCTATGGCGCAGCAGAGGGGTGAGGCAACGATTGTGCAAAAGAGATCAACCTATAAATGCATATGTATGGAGAGACATATATAGTGTGGGTGATAGGAAGCAAGACTCCAAGTAGAAAGAAATGTTGACGGAGAAACTACAGATAGATACAGAGATGGAGATGCTAGCTAGAGGGACATCCGCTAGTTTGGGTGTTGGAGATGACCGTCGGGTGGTTCAAAGGGTGAAGTTATATATGTGTGTGAGAGGGCACTTGACTGCATGTGGAGAGAAACATATGTAGTGTGCATGATAGGAATCAAGAGTGAGGGCGAGAAAGAAGGTTGATGGAGAAACAGATAAATAGAAAGATAAAGATGCTAGCTAGTGTGTGTTAGAGATAGGAGTCGAGTGGATCAGAAGGCTGGGTTATGTGTGTGTGTGTGAGAGAGATAGAGAGAGGGTGCATGTGAGTCACATACAAACAGATATCAGAGAGAAATGAGATCCAGAGAGACGGAGTTTTGTGTCTGCAAGAGAGAAAGATATTTCACAACGAGAGTGATAGCTAGAGAGACATATGAGGGAACGCAAGATATCTCTAGGGAGAGAGGGTGTGTGTGAGCGACATACAAGAGAACAATGGAGAAATATGAGACCCTGGGAGACAGAGTTTGTGTTTGTGTGTGAGAAAGATATATTGAAGAGGAAGAGTCGTAGGTTCTCATATCTAAGGAGCGAAAGACATCTCTGTATGAGGGGTGTGCAAGTGGCACACTTGGGAATAGTAGAGAGAAATGAGACCCCGTGAGACAAAGTTTTGTGTTTGTGTGAGAGAAAGAGATTCCACATGGAGAATCATAGTTAGAGACACATAGCAGGGAGCGAGATATACTTAGAGAGATAGAGAGAGAGAGTGATGAAGGTCGAGGGAGAGAGTACCGTCAGTGTGTTATGAAGATAAAAGATCATTGTCGACATACAGGTAGCACGAGAGATACCTGAGAGACGATGAACGCGTATAGGTCCAGAGAGATAGTCCTATATAAGCTTGAGTGATAGCTATATGAGACGAATATCAGGATTAAATGGGATTCAAATATTTAAACTGGAGATCACGACATCGATAATATCATGACGCAAATTGGTGTATCAAACATGCATATTCATTTGAATTTGGGCACACGTGTAATGTTATATAGTTTATCAACATTGGTGATCCATAGATTCTTCAATTACAAACAATGCATGGTTTATATGCAATTAATGTCTAAACGGGATTACACTATATGTTGCGTGTGTGAAACACATTATACATGTTTGAGAAGTTAAAAAAAACCCGCATGAAACACACATTAATTGGAGACAGTTAGCGAGGAATGCATACATTGGATTTCAACATAAAGTGGTTTCAAATATTTGAAAATCCAAATTGACAGATACAACCTTATGAATCTGAGATCATGCCATTTGTAAACCATATTTATGTATAAATGGTGTTGTGCTTTTGGAAGTATATATAAAAAATGATGTCTATAGAATGTAATTCCAATTGAAAATGGATCCCGGCCGAAAAAAATAGAATACAAACGGGATTCGAATTGAGTTGGCACAGTAAACGTGCACTCTGCAAAATTTGAATGAAGCGGGAAAAGTCACAGTAACCGCCCGAAACCAAAATCTGCGAGATGGAAATCACTACTGCCTATTTGAGACAAGCGCGCCCTGAATACATGGTTACCCCCTTCCTCTCTACCTCCCTTTTCCCCATTTGTACTCCGTGGGCGCCAAAACACCCTCTCCACCCCACCCTCCTCCGTCCGCCGCCGTCCACCACCCCATCCACCGCCGTCCTCCTCCACCATGCCGGAGCAGATACCCCAACGCCGCCGTCCATTACAAGAGATCAACCTCTCTCATCCACGCCTTCGGACCGGGATCCTTGCATCCCGTCCTCTCGCTTCATCCCCGCCGTCGTCCACCTTGCCGGCGCCGCTCCTACGACCGTCTCGTCCACCATGCCCTGCCGCCACCGTCTACCCTCCTAGATATGCTTGCACGCCGCCGACAGCCATCGCTACCGCAGCACCGTCAAATTCTCAGCAGACGCGTACACGGCACCGCACCAGAGGCGGTTCTCTTTCGTATCTGCTCAACTTATTTATCGCAGCAACATAATAGATCGCCACTGCTTTACTCTGATTTCTTGTCTTGGTTGCGGTTGCCTTTGTCCGGTTTGCACCTTCAGATCCGCCATGGCACGCCAACACTATACTCCCAATGCTTATGGTTTTCCCTTTATATTCCACACTAGTGAAATCATAGTAGACTAAATTTCAAAATTGGGTCAGCCGACTTTTCAGAGCTCGCCGGAGTTCGCGGTGCGATCAAGGGCTCGGGTGGTTGTGGGGCCTCGCCGAACGAAGAAAACTCGACGCTGGTGGGGGTTGAGCGCTGGTGGGGGTGGCGGTGGCGGAGGAACACAGGCGGTGGGGGCCGTGGTCCGCCGGGCGCCCGCAAGGTGTCTCAGATGGGAAGAATCGAGACGAGGAAGAAGAACTGTTAGGAGACGAGGATCTTCATCCAACCGCTCGAAATGGCCGAGAGACAGCTCGGAGTTGCATTCTTAATGCGCCTGGTTCATCATGTGGGCACTGCGCAACCAACATTTTATTATCCAAAATCTGCTTGCTCTTCTTTACCATGTTTGATAGAGCTGGCTCAGACGTGATCGATAGGCTTTCAATTACTAGCGCAATACAACACCGTATTTTCAAGCCGCCCACTTTCCCGATTTATATATCGTGGTTATGGTGTACCCGTTATGTACACTATGACCGCCTAGTTGCTGTGTGCTCTTGTTATCATGGTTTGGCAATAAACTCTATACAAGATATTATGAACCTATCACTGCCAGCTATCCTTACTTCGAGCCTATTTTTGTGTACTTGTGCCAGATTATATAAATGCACGCACCATATTACAGCACACATGAGCTCTCTCATCGTAATCCGGTGATAGCACATAAGTGTTTACAGGGCGCCTATATTAGAATATCATCTGTATTACAAAGATAATCTCACAACTATTTATGTTTTCATGGTTCTCAGATATTATACGCAATTATAGTGAATATCAAAATCCGCGATCGAAGAATATTGTGGAACACTGCAATGACTTACAAAATTGGCACCAAGGCATTGAGTGCCACTCGAAGCAATGAAACTCAGACGCCCCCACCTGTTGATTCTTGTTCGAATATCATCCTAATGACTATTCTAACCTCGAGGAGTCAAAGGCGATGGCCTGTCCTGTTCACCCATCAAGGTGCATGTTCTAATTTGGCAAGGTTTTATTGATTGCGCGATCTTGCATATGTTGTCTTGCATTTCTTCTACTTTGTTGCACCGCCATCTGCTTAGTTTACTCATCATATAACTCGAGATGCCATGCCCATCCATTATCAATACATATTCCATCTGTCATCATACCATGTTTTTCCACTCAAATGTTGTTCTTGTGCATCAGACATCAAAAAGTAAGAGGGTGATTGCCGAACCTGAAGGAGCACCAACAAAGTCCTTGAAAAACGTGGTGGTGCCGGAGAATCAGACAGCGCCACACTTATATTGGTTGTACAACCAGTGACACAAAACATAGGACCGACTCAAAGCAGACTGCACTCCATACTTCACCGCCACACCACTAGCCCCACCACACAGGACCTGCACTCCAAAGAAACGGTATACCGATTTCATTTGCCATAGCACCAGCCGCATCACGTAAAAAATCCCACTCCAGCAAAAAGTACAGCAAGTCCACCGACCGAAGACCTTTCCCAACTGCAGAGACGGCCAATTCCTGCAGATTGGAACCCCATTCCATTTATTCCCAGTTTAAAATACAATGCTTTAAATGTTGTTAGGGACTACGTGCATATATTCCCATCATGGGAAGATTGTAGTGAAGACAAACACCATTTTCACATCTTCCTGTCCAACTTACGTGTAAGTGCTATTATTCATGGTTATTATTTTCCTATTTTCTGCTCATCGAACACATCAATGTTTTACATTACATTGTTGTAACTAGGCGAGGGTCAATCTGGATAGTCATGAAGAGCAAAGCTTGCTTGTGCTTTTCAAGGAAGCATTGCAGCAGTATCGGTGTTACCTGAGGAAATCACACTTTGATGGCAAGTCTATAAACGAATTTCCGGTGAAGTCTCCTATGCTAAATTTAGAAGACATTGAATGGAAAATCCTTGTTATGCACTGGTCTCGTTCCCAGGATGAGGTACTGTCTATGAAATCACATGACAATTTGAACTTCTACTTTTCCGCATGTGCCTTACCGATCTTTTTTGCAGGAAATCTGATCTAAGAAGAATTCCGGGTTCAAAAGAACGACAGGATATCGCAAATATGCTGCCCGCTGCTTTGCTCTTGTTAGTACCTGTTGTCCTGTATCACTGTATGCATGATAGCTTGCTTATCAATTGTTCGCTCCAAAATTATCTGATCTGTATGAATTGTTACATTAGTGTAGAATATATCCAATGCCAATGAATTTTTTTAGCTCTGCATTGTTCTTGTAAGTACATGCTGTCCTTTATCAGTGTACTTATATTGACAGGTAGTTGTTCATGTACCATCACTCTGCAGCTTATTTTCCTTTACCCTCCATTTCCTACACATCAGATCTGTATTTGCTCTTACCATAAGGTTGGTACTGAAAAAGTTTAGCTGTGCATTGCTCTTGGCTGTGCCTTTTGCCAGTATCGCTGCACATACATTTATAGCTACTTGGTTATGTAGAATCACTCTTCATCTTATCTTAAATATTCTCCATTTTTCGTATATTATCACATCTATATTTACTCTTAACAAAATGTAGAATAAAGGCAATGCTTATGGAGAAGATTCTGTGCTAAACTTCTTGAATTGCCCCCCTCCCCCATCAGCATGGACAAGGGCTTTATAGAGCCTGTCTTCACCAGTAATGTAAGTTTGTCCTTCTCAAGCCTTTAAACATTGTTGTGTATATATGGTTAGGCATGACTGCAACAGCTGTTTATTTTTGGTGTTTGCATCAAATTGCATGTTTAAAGTTTGTTATGTACATAAACAAAAGTTTGTCCTTCTCAATTTAAGTTTTCAGTTGTACAACCAAGTTCCTTCTTCATACCATGTAAATTAAACTATACAGAGCAAGTGATCTTATTTTGCACTGCATGTATGCTTCATTCTTCATCCGTAATCCGGTGGTGTGGTGAACCTACCCACTACAAAGACAATGTCATATTCTGCAATGTCTTAACTATGAACAATGTCATATCATTCTACTATTATTTAAACCGTCTCTTTATTTGCCAATCTGAAATGGGATAAATTGACAAGACACTAACCATTGATACTTATGAGTTCTTGATCCGTAGTCCGCTGGTGTCGTGAAGCTGCCAACTCCTTCACAATGTCATTTCCTGCCATGTCTTGACCTGAACAATACCATATTGTGTTAATGCAATTTTAAACTGTGTCACTTTATTCATCAAGAAGAAATGTGATGAATTGTCAAGACCGATACTTTTATGTGCAAAACCTGTCATCGTCTCGCTTGTTTATCTTTCAGAGTGAGGAAGATATAAGTGTTGAACAAGCTAGTCTCATCACCTTGCTCGCTTGTTTGCGTTGCAGCTCCCAAAGAGGCTAACCTTTCTTGAACTCTATTGAAGTGTGTCGATTTTGTATATTATTTTGTCGGCGTGTTTATTTGCATTGGTGGCGATCTTTGATGCCCAAAGGTATGTAATCTCTGTCCGCTTGTGCTTTATTATCATAGTGGCAAACTTTGATGCCCAAAGTGGATGTAATATGCCGTAATTTCTCTATTGTATAGTCTAGGTTTTTTTCTTATTCACGATGCTGCAGTTATTTTACCGTATATATATCCTGTCTTTGCAGTAAACCGGCCAAACCGTAAAAATTACGGCACATAATCGGGCCGTCATGCAATCACGATGTATGATCCGCATCATGGGCCCAACTGGCCCACTAGTAGATTCAGGCCTTTAATTGGGTGAGTAACCCCCGACCCTCTTTTCGCAAGAAAACACAATGGGCTTTTAGGAGGCTGAGAAGTAGGTTGGGCCTGAAACATGCTGAATAGCTCACGGGCCGGCAGCAGCCGAAATGGACCCGGCCCATGATTGTGCGAATCAATTCATGGGCTTTTAACAGGCCAAAGTTGTCTCGGTCCTTGTTTGCCCCAATCAGATATCCGCTGCGAGCAGGCCGGATGCAAACCGGGCCGTAGTTAGGCCCAACTATATGACGGGCTTTTAACAAGCCGAAATTAATATAGGGCCGAAATGTTAAACGGGCCCTTAACAGGCCGAAACTAATATCAGGCCGAATTAGTAAATGGGCCTTTAGCAAGTGGGCCCAAAAGCATAGCGTCCAGTTAACGGGCCGAATCTGATATGGGCCATAACTGAGCCCAACGCCTCTTAAAGGGCCGGACCTGATCTGGGCCATGATTTGGCCCAGAAAGTGTGAGGCTTTTAACGGGCCGGATCTTATATGGGCCATTATTAGGCCCGGAACATGGCAGGCCATTAATGGATCGGATCAAATATGGGCCGACATTTGGCCCAAAACATGGCAGCCAGTTAATGGGCCGGCCTACTAGGGTCCTCAAAATCTTGTGGGCCTACAGCTGGGCCGGCCAATTAATGTCGGTGAAATCTCGTGGGCCTTTAGCTGGGCCGGCCCATTATGATCCGCAAGAATTTTGTGGGCCTTTACCTGGGCTGGCCCATTATGGCACACACAAATCTTGTGGGCCTTTACCTGGGCCGGCCTATTATGGCCCGCGAAATCTTGTCGGCCTTTAGCTGGGCCAGCCCATTATGGTCCACAAAATCTCGTGGGCCTTTAGCTGGTCTAGCCCATTATGGTCCGCAAAATCTTGGGGGCCTTTAGTTGGGCCGGCCCATTTAAACTTGATGGGCCGTGCCACGTGTCGACGTATCATAGGCGCCTTCTGTCCAATGAGTGGATGACATCTGTCCCAACGATGAGCCGACATGTGTTTCCTCCAGCCAATGATGATTTTACACGTGGAAAATCCCCATTGGTCGGGGATGTTAATGGGTTATCGGATCCAAAACCCGACCCGATAGCTTAACGGTGTTCCGTTACGGTGGATGCGACGTGTCGGTCACCCTTGACGAAAGCACTTCTGTGACGCGCGATTTATCGTCATGGAAGTGGACACTTCCGTGATGATAATTTTCGTAATGTCAAGGAACACTTCTACGACAACACAGGTATGACTATCTTGATTCTACCATAAATTTGTCATGGATGTACATGCATGACAAAAAACGCGACCTACTGTGACAAACACGTATCATCACGGAAGTGTATTTTTTTGTAGTGTCCTTGTCCAACATCAACTTTTTAGCATGTCATATTTTAATGAGTGCTCACAATTACAAAGGATGTCCAAGATAGTATATTTATATGTGAAACCTCTCTTTCTTCAATATTCTTTCATGAATTGTTCAAGTGACAAATTTTGTGTTTGCTAACTTTCAATAAGTTTACTACCTATACTTATTATATGTGAAGTCATTACTCCCCATGTTTTAAGCATATGAAACATATATAAATTCAGATTTACGATATTCAATTCATTCAACCATTTACTCATAGGATATACGTGAAGCGTGTGAGTAAATGACAAACTACTCCAAAAGATATAAGTGAAGAACATTGAGTAGTCAAATAATTAACTAGCCAGGGGAGGATTCTTTTTCATTCAAGATTTCAGATCCAATGATTTTATTCAAACAGCAAGTAAAGTTGAAAATACGCTCAAGCAAAACACATATCATGTGACGAATAAAAATATTGCTCGGAGTAAGGTATACCGATAGTTTTGAAGACAAAAGAGGGGATGCCTTCCGGGGCATCCCCAAGCTTAGGTGCTTGAGTCTTCCTTGAATATTACCTTGGGGTGCCTTGGGCATCCCCAACCTTAGGGCCTTTCCACTCTTTATTCTCCTCATATCGATATCTCACCCAAATCTTGAAAACTTAAATCACACAAAACTTAACGAAACTTCGTGAGATAGGTTAGTATGATAAAGAGTACACCATTCACTTTGGTACTGTCAAATACAAGGATCATAATTGTTCTCACACAATGCCTACTGTACCATATCATTTCTACAATTTATATTGATAAATATAAGCCATAGAAACTAGAAAACAAGCAAACTATGCAATGAAAACAGAATCTGTCAGAAACAGAATAGTCTGTAATGATATGAACAGTAACCATACTTCTGCTACTCCAAAAATTATGAAATAAACTGGTGGACTTGAGGAATTTGTCTATTAATCTTTTTCAAAAAGAATCAACTCAAAAACGCTCTTCTATAAAAAATGACAGCTAATCTCGTGAGCGCAAAGTTTCTGTTTTTTACAGCAAGATTACATTAACTTTCACCCAAGTCTTCCCAAAGGTCTTACTTGGAACTTTATTGAAACAAAAGCTATAAAACATTATGAATAGAGTAGCTTAATCATGTAAACACACAAAAACAGTAAGGGTAAATATTGGGTTGCCTTTCAACAGGCGCTTTTCTTCAATGCCTTTTAGCTAGGCATGATGATTTCAATGATGCTCACATAAAAGATAAAAATTGAAACATAAAGAGAGCATCATGAAGAATATGACTAGCACATTTAAATATAACCCACTTGCTATGCCTAGGGATTCTTTGAGCACATAACTTATAGGAACAAGAATCAACTAGCATAGGAAGGAAAAACAAGTATAACTTCAAAACTTTAAGCACATAGAGAGGAAACTTGATATTATTGCAATTCCTACAAGCATGTATTCCTCCCTCATAATGATTTTAAGTAGCATCATGAATGAGTTCAACAATATAACCATCACATCAAGCATTCTTTTCATGATCTACAAGCATATAAAATTTTCTACTCTCCACATAAGCAAAATTCTTCTCATTCGGAATAGTGGGAGCAAACTCAACAAAATAACTGTCATGTGAGGCATAATCCAATTGAAAAATAAAATCATGATGACAAGTTTCATGGTTAACATTATTCTTTATAGCATACATGTCATCACAATAATCATCATAGATAGCAGCTTTATTCTTATAATCAATTGGAACCTCTTTCGAAATAGTAGAATCATTACTAACTAAAGTTGACACTCTTCGAAATGCACTTTCATAAATATCACACTAAGATTCAACACCCTCCAAAATAGTGGGATCACTAATTCCTAAAGTTGACACCCTTCCAACCCCACTTTAGATTATAGTATTATTCATACTCCAAAATATATAAGTGAAGTTCATGGAGCATTCTACAATTAATATAGACTAACCAATATCCAAGCTCAAAATATATAAGTGAAGCACACGAAGCATTCTATAAAACCATACTCAAAAGATTTAAGCGAAGTGCAAAGAGCAGTCAATAAGGTCATACTCAAAAGATATAAGTGAAGCACATGAATCATTCTATAAATCGATGAAGGGATATCTCATACTAGCATGGTTCTTAAAGAAAAAGAAAAATACAAAGGACACAAATCATGTGAACAAAACAAAAATCGAGGTATACAGATAATTGTTGAAGAAGAAAGATGGGATGCCAACCGGGGCATCCCCAAGCTTAAATGCTTGAGTATCCTTGAAATATTTACTTGGGGTGCCTTGGGCATCCCCAAGCTTGAAATCTTGCCTCTCTTTATTCTTCTCATATTGATAGCTCCTCGATCTTCGAATACTTCATCCACACAAAACTTTAACAAAAACTTTGTGAGATCTGTTAGTATAATAAAGAAATCACTACCTTTAGGTACTTTTGCAGAATCATTACAATTTCATATTAGAAATATATCTACTGTATTCCAACTTCACCATGGTTCATACACCTCCGATACTACCCATAGATTCATCAAAATAAGCGAACAACACATAGAAAACAGAATCTGTCAAAAACAAGACAGTCTGTAGTAATCTGCATCAAACTAATACTTCTGGAACTCCAAAAAATTTAAAAAATGTATGAAAATTTGAAAAAATTGTACATAACTAATGTGCAAAAAGTTTCAGACCCATTTGACTTTCCAGTAAAAAATGTAAATTCACGCGCTACAGCCAAAGTTTCTGTTTTTGTACTGCACATAGTAAACAAGCAATCTAATCATCCTAAAACCAAAGCTTGGCACATTATTTTTATAATACAATGGACATATACAAGGGGATAATTATTTTCAGAGAAACTTCCATGAAAAATTCTACATTGTTTCCATGAGCATGAACACAAGTGTTCAAGGTCGACCCTCACTTCTCCAATGCATAACCTTCCAATCACTTCTCTTATTGAAAAACTTTTTAGGCATGAGAGGCAAGTAAATTTTTTTGTATTTTAATTATTTTAAATTTTTCATATGTTTCACCCACAACGAAATAGAAACAAAAAGGAAAAACAAAATCTACTTAGTGAAGAAAGCAAACAAGCACACACGAGAATATCAACCCCACGCTGTTGCTCCCCGGCAATGGTGCCAGAAAAGAGCTTGATAATCCCCAAGTGCAGGGAATCATCGTAGCAATTCCCAAAGTGGAAGTGATAAGTATGGAGTGTCGAACCCACAAGGAGCTAAAGGTAAGATCAATATTCTCTCAAGTCCTATCTGCCGCTGATACAACTCTACGTACACCGAACGTTTGCTTCCAACTAGAAACGATAAATAGAACTACGTTGTGGGTATGAAGAGGATAACTTTGCATGGTACCGGAGAGCTAAAATATAAAAGTAGGTGTTGTTATCATAAAGTTAGAATATATTACTAAATATTATAAATATCGAGTGTGGAATAACGATGGGTCGGTGTGCGGAATTATCCTAGGCAATCGTTAACAAGACCAGTAGTCGTCATTGCAATTTCATATGAGGGAGAGGCATAAGCTAACATACTAGCTAAAATATAAAAGTAGGTGTTGTTATCATAAAGTTAGAATATATTAGTAAATATTATAAATAGCGAGTGTGGAACAATGATGGGTCGGTGTGCGGAATTATCCTAGGCAATCGTTAACAAGACCAATAGTCGTCATTGCAATTTCATATGAGGGAGAGGCATAAGCTAACATACTTTCTCTTCTTGGATCATATGCACTTATGATTAGAACTCTAGCAAGCATCCGCAACTACTAAAAATCATTAAGGTAAAACCCAACCATAGCATTAACATATCAAGTCCCCTTTATCCCATACGCAACAACCCCTTTACTCGGGTTTATGCTTCTGTCACTCAAGCAACCCACTATAAGCGAATCATGAATGTATTGCAACACCCTACAACGGGAATCCCTCACGCTTGCGTGACACGGAGGGCACAATAGGACAACACCAAAATAAAAGATACAACTCATACAAATCTAGATCATCAATCAACCCAAAGACAAAGGATATCTACTCAGAACATCATAGGATGGCAACACATCATTGGATCATAATATGTGGCATAAAGCACCATGTTCAAGTAGGGATTACAGCGGGTGCGGGAGAGTGGACCACATAAAAGAGATGAGGATGGTGATGATGATGGTGATGTTGATGAAGACGATCACCGCAGCGATGATTCCCCTCCCGATGGCACTCCGGCGCCACCGAGAGAGAGGAGGAGAGGTTCTCCCGGCCCCTTGTGCTTCCTCCTCCATGGCCTCCCCCTTGGATGGGCAGAGGTTCTCCCTCTGGATCTTGGCCTTCATGGCGTTGATGGCCCCTCCGGGATCCTCCTCCATGGCCTCCGGCGATGATGGCCCCCTCCGGCAGGGTGCCATAGAGGGCCTAGATTGATTTCTCGTGTCTACAGAGGCTTGCGGCGGCGGAACTTCCGATCTAGGTTATTTTTTGGAGGTTTGGGTATTTATAGGAGAGGTTGGCGTCGAGAACAAGTCAGGGGGCCCCACGGGAAGTCCACGAGGCACAGGGACGTGACCTACACCCTTGTGGGGCCCACGGGCCTCCCCTCCGGTAACTCTTCGTTCCAGTATATTTTATATTTTCTAGAAAAATTTTCCGTTGATTTTCATCGCATTCCGAGAACTTTTATTTCTGCACAAAAACAACACCACGATAGTTTTGCTGAAAACAGCGTCAGTCCAGGTTAGTTCTAATAAAATCATACCAAAATCATATAAAACTATTGTAAACATGGCATGAATACTTCATAAATTATAGATACGTTGGAGACGCATCAACATCTTCGACAACACCATCTCCTCTCAAAACCAAGTTCATCTCTTGTGTTCAATCTTGTTACCGGAGCTATAGATTGGTACTTGTGGGTGACTAGTAGTGTTGATTACATCTTGTAGGTGATTACTATATGGTTTATTTGGTGAAAGATTATATGTTTAGATCCATTATGCTATTTAATACCCCTATGATCATGAGCATGTTTACCGTTTGTGAGTAGTTACTTTTGTTGTTGAGGTCACAGGAGAAATCATGTTGCAAGGAATCATGTGAATTTGATATGTGTTCGATATTTGATAGTATGTATGTTGTGATTCCCATAGTGGTGTCATGTGAACATCGACTACATGACACTTCACCATATTTGGGCCTAAGGGAATGCATTGTGGAGTAGCAATTAGATGGTGGGTTGCGAGAGTGACATAAACTTAAACCCCAGTTTATGCGCTATTCCGTAAGGGACCTATTGGATCCAAAAGTTTAATGCTATGGTTAGAATTTATTCTTAATACTTTTCTCATAGTTGCGGATGCTTGCGGGAGGGTTAATCATAAGTAGGAGGTTTGTTCAAGTAAGAACAACACCTAAGCACCGGTCCACCCACATATCAAAATATCAAAGTAGTGAACACAAATCGAACCAACATGATGAAAGTGACTAGATGAAATTCCCGTGTACCCTTAAGAACGCTTTGCTTATCATAAGAGACCATTTTTCCCTGTCCTTTGCCTCAAAAGGATTGGGGTACCTTGCTGCATACTTGTTACTATTATCGTTACTTGCTCGTTACAAATTATGTTGCTATCAAACTACTCGCTACTTACAATTTCAGCACTTGCAGACATTACCTTACTGAAACTACTTGTCATTTCCTTCTGCTCCTCATTGGGTTTGACACTCTTGCTTATTGAAAAGAGCTACAATTGATCCCCTATACTTTTGGGTCATCAAGGCTATTTTCTGGCGCCGTTGCCGGGGAGTGAAGCGCCTTTGGTAAGTGGAATTCTGTAAGGAAACATTTATATAGTGTGCTGAAATTTATTGTCACTTGTTACTATGGAACATAATCCTTTGAGGAGTTTGTTCAGGGTATCTTCACCTCGTCCAGAACCACAATTAGCTATGCCTCAACCTACTAAAAATATTGAATATGAAATTCCTTCGGGTATGATAGAACAACTGCTAGCTAATCCTTATGTAGGAGATGGAACTGAACATCCTGATATGCACTTGATATATGTGGAACAAATTTGTGGATTGTTTAAGCTTGCAGGTTTACCCAGAGATGAGGTTATGAGAAAGGTTTTCCCTTTATATTTGAAGGGAAAAGCATTGGCATGGTATAGTCTATGCGATGATATTGGATCATGGAATTGGAATCGTTTGAAATTGGAGTTTCATAAAAAAAAAATCCTATGCATCTAGTTCATCGTGATCGGAATTATATATATAATTTTTGGCCTCGTGAAGAAGAAAGTATCGCTCTATCTTGGGGAGGCTTAATACAATGTTATATTCATGCCCCAATCATGAACTCTCAAGAGAAATTATTATTCAGAACTTTTATGCTCGGCTTTCTCGTAATGATCAAACCATGCTTGATACTTCATGTGCTGGTTCTTTTATGAAGAAGACTATTGAATTCCGGTGGGATCTTTTGGAAAGAATTAAATGCAACTTTGAAGACTGGGAACTCGACGAAGGTAAAGAATTAGATATTAAGCTTAAGTATGATTGTATTAAATCTTTTATGGATACCGATGCTTTTCAAAAGTTTAGGACTAAATATGGACATGACTCTGAGATAGTAGCCTCCTTTTGTGAATCATTTGCTACTCATGTTGAACTCCCTAAAGAGAAGTAGTTTAAATATCACCCACCTATTAAAGAAGAACTTATAGAACCGGTACCAGTTAAAGAAGAAACTATACTTTATAATGTTGATCCAGTTGTTCCTTCTGCTTATATTGAGAAACCACCTTTCCCTGTTAGGATAAAGGAACATGCTAAAGTTTCAACTGTGGTTAACAAAAGCTATATTAGAACACCTAAACCTGATGAAAAAATTAAAGTAGAACCTAGCATTGCTATGGTTAAAGATATCTAAGAAGAAGATATGGATGGGCATGTTATTTACTTCTGTGAAGAAGCTGCTAGAATTGCTAAACCTGATAGAAAAGACAAACAGAGACCTGTTGTTGGCATGCCTGTTATTTCAGTTAAATAGGATATCACTGTTATCATGGTTTCTGTGATATGGGTGCTAGTGTGAGTGCTATCCCTTACACTTTATATCAAGAAATTATAAAAGACATAACACCTGTAGAATTAGAAGATACAGATGTTACTATTAAACTTGCTAATAGAGACACCATATCACTTTGTGGGATTATTAGAGATGTTGAAGTCTTGTGTGGGAAGATAAAATACCCTACTGATTTTCTTGTTCTTGGTACCCCACAAGATGACTTATGTCCCATTATCTTTGGTAGACCCTTCTTGAACACAGTTAATGCTAGGATAGATTGTGAGAAACAAACTGTGGGTGTTAGCTTTGGTGATGAGTCTCATGTGTTTAATTTTTCCAAGTTTAGTAGAAATCATCATGAAAAAGAATTGCCTAGTAAGGATGAATTAATTGGTCTTGCTTCTATTGTTGTACCACCTACTGATCCTTTAGAACAATATTTGCTAGACCATGAGAATGGTTTACGTATGCATTAAAGAAATGAAATAGATAAGATTTTCTTTGAACAACGTCCTCTGCTTAAACACAATTTACCTATTGAAACTCTAGGAGGTCCACCTCCACCTAAAGGTGATCCTGTATTTGAACTAAAACAATTGCCAAACACTTTGAAATATGCTTATCTTGATGAAAAGAAGATATATCTTGTTATTATCAGTGCTAACCCTTCAGAACATGAAGAAGAAAGATCATTGAAAGTTCTAAGGAAGCACCTCGCTGCTATTGGATATACTCTTGATGATTTAAAGGGCATTTGTCCCACTCTATGTCAGCACAAAATTGATATGGAACCTGATGCTAAACCCGTTGTTGATCACCAACGTCGGTTAATTCCGAAGATGAAAGAAGTGGTAAGAACGGAAATATTAAAACTTCTGGAAGCAGGTATAATCTATCCCATAGCTGATAGTAGATGGGTAAGTCTTGTTCATTGTGTTCCTAAGAAAGGAGGTATTATTGTTGTTCCTAATGATAAGAATGAGCTTATTCCATAAAGAATTATTACAGGCTATAGAATGGTAATTGATTTTAGAAAATCAAATAAAGCAACTAGAAAAGATCATTACCCTTTGCCTATTATTGATCAAATGCTTGAAAGATTATCTAAGCACACACGGGTTTTCTTCCTTGATGGATATTCTGGCTTTTCACAAATACCTGTTTCTCAACCTGATCAAGAAAAGACTACTTTTACTTGTCCTTTTGGAACCTATGCTTATAGATGTATGCCTTTTGGTTTATGTAATGCACCTGCTACCTTTCAAAGATGTGAGATGGCTATATTCTCTGACTTTTGTGAAAAGATTGTTGAGGTTTTCATGGATGACTTTTCTGTTTATGGGAAGTCTTTTGATGATTGTTTAAGCAATCTTGATCAAGTTTTTGCAGAGATGTGAACAAGCAAATCTTGTCTTGAATTGGAAGAGGTGCCACTTTATGGTTAATGAAGGCATTGTCTTGGGTCATAAAATTTCTGAAAGAGGTATTGAAGTGGCCCAAGCTAAGGTTGATGCAATTGAGAAAATGCCATGTCGTAAGGACATCAAAGGTATTCGTAGTTTCCTAGGTCATGCTGGTTTCTTTGGGAGATTTATTAAAGAGTTTTCTAAAATTTCTAGGCCTCTTACTAGTCTCTTGCAAAAGGGTATTCCTTTCTTTATGATGATTGTCTTGTAGCCTTTGAAACACTCAAGAAATCTTTAATTTCTGCACCTATTGTTCAACCACCTGATCGGAAATTGCCTTTTGAAATTATGTGTGACACTAGTGATTATGCTGTTGGAGCTGTTCTAGGATAAACAATTGATAAGAAATTGAATGTTATTCATTATGCTAGTAAAACTCTAGACAATGCTCAAAGAAATTATGCTACTACTGAAAAAGAATTCTTAGCAGTTGTGTTTGCTTGTGATAAATTTAGACCTTATATTGTTGATTCTGAAGTAACTGCTCACACAGACCATGCTGCTATTAAATATCTTATGGAGAAGAAAGATGCTAAACCTAGACTTATTCATTGGGTTCTCTTATTACAAGAATTTGATTTATATATCATTGATAGAAAAGGAGCCGAGAACCCCGTAGCTGATAACTTGTCTAGGCTTGAAAATGTGCTTGGTGACCCACTACCTATTGATGATAGTTTTCCTGATGAGCAGTTAGCTGCAATAAGTGTTGCTAATGGTACTCCTTGGTATGCTGACTATGCTAATTACATTGTTGCTAAATATTTACCACCTAGCTTTACATACCAACAAAAGAAAAAACTTCTATTATGATTTAAGACATTACTTTTGGGATGACCCACATCTTTATAAAGGAGTAGATGGTATTATTAGACGTTGTGTACTTGAGCATGAACAGGGAAAAACTCTACAGAAATGTCACTCCGAGGCTTATGGAGAGCATCATGCTGGAGATAGAACTGCTCACAAGGTATTGCAATCTGGATTTTATTGGCCTACTCTCTTCAAGGATGCCCGTAACACTACAACAAAAAGACACATCTGTGACATTTTGGGCCGAACGAATTTTTTTTCTATCATACATATGACACTTCTATGACGATAATTGTGACAAAACCCGGTATCATCATAGATGTGGTGGGCTCCTACTTCTATGACAAAAAATCATGACAGAAAATGGGCTTTTCGTCCTGGGCGGGCCGGAGACATAGCTGCATGACATTCTTTGGTCCGTCCATGACGGAAAAAACCGTGGTAGAAGCGAGGGGGAGGAAAATTTCGAGGAGTTCCCGGTTACGGTGGGAGGTCGGGGGCCGAGCAATGCGCGTTTCTCTCGTACACGTGCGGGGCGTTGGCTCTAACTAAACCCGAGCGAGGCGTTGGGCTCTAACTGAACCCGAGCGATTGCACTGCAGGCTACGCGTTATCGAACCCGAGCGAACGATCGATGGCTGTTAATCGAACCCGATCGAGCGATTCTTCGCTATCGCTGCTAATCAAGCCGATCGATTGATGACAAAGTGAGCGCTACGGGGTTTGGATGAGCAGTGAGCGGTGGCGTTGCCTCTGGATGAACAGGACCCGTGGTGTGGAGGGCTGGATGAACAGAGACGGTGGGGTGGCCGTGGAGGGTGGATGAACAGGACCTGTGGTGTGGAGGGTTGCATGAACAGAGACGGTGGGGTGGCCGTGGAGGGTGGTTGAACAGACCCGTGGTGTGGAGGGCTGGATGAACAGAGAGCGGTGGAGGGGTGCCCGTGGAGGGGTGGTTGAACAAGAGCGGTGGAGTAGCGCGGTGGAGGCTGGATGAACAGGAGCCCGTGGAGGCTGGAGGAGGTCGACGGTAGCCCGTGGAGGCCTGGAGGAGGTCGACGGTGGAGATGAACAGGATCCCATGGAGTCCTGTTTTGCACGCCACACCCTCCCGGCGAACAGACCCCGTTTGACCATAGGAGGTCTGTTTCGTCCGTTTTGCGCACGCCACACCCTCCCGATCAACAGACCCCGTTTAGACCGTGGGAGGTCTGTTTCCTCTATTTTGCGGTACGCCACACCCTCCCGATCAACGGGACCCCGTTTCGACCGTAGGAGGTCCGCTTCTCCGCTTTACTGAGACGCCACACCCTCCCGATCAACAGGACCCGCTCCAATGTAGGAGGTCCGCTTCTCCATTGTGCGATACGCCATGCCTCGCTTCCATCGCTGTTCCGTCCAAGCCGGTTGGCTCCCACGCGTTCCGTTCCCGATGAACACGACGCATTTCGTTGCCTCCCGATGAACACGACGCATTCCATTGCCTCCCCATGAACACAACGCATTCCGTTGCCTCCCGATGAACATGACGCATTTCGTTGCCTCCCCATGAACACGACGACGATGCTGTTTCTCCGTTCCGACCCAGCCATGTACACGAGCCCCCGGCGTGACGATGCGCGAGTAGGCGTTCGAGACCCTGCCCGTATGTACGTATGTGGTCAGATTTTCTTTCTTGCACCCTCCGCTGACGTGCGTGTACATGCTACGTGCACGCCTACATCCACCGGTATATATGTACGCATATCGTCGCGACCAGAATGACAATGCTACGACGCTCGACCAGGTGGGTCCCGATCGAGCACTTCCTTGCGTGCGAAGATGTAGCTGATGGGTCCCAACAGTCAGGGGGGCGAATCATTTTTGCCCGGACGCACTTCCTTGCGTGCGAAGATGTAGCTGGTGCGGCCCCAGGTGGGGGCGAATCGTTTTTTTTTTGCCCGGACGCACTTCCTTGCTGCAAGGTGTAGCTGGTCGGTCCCAGCATCGGGGAAACGTTTTTTCGCGAATACGGTGGCCCATCCGGTGGGTCCCCGCTGTCGGTGGAGGAATAATTATTTTGCGGCGTAATAAGGAGGCACTTCCTTGCTGCGGCCTTGGACCCGGTATCGGCGTCTCCACGCGACAGTACTCTTCCGATGGAAGTCGGTCGTTGACCACATTGACCATGCCGCGCCGAGAGCACCACGGTGGTGGACGACGGCGAGGCCTAGGAAGGGGACGACATGGATGCAGGGAAGACTCGACAGTTGTTTCCCACGCGAGGGGAGTACTGTTGCACGAGGGTTTCTTCGTTCTCTGCCGTCGCCGGAGAATATCAGCAGTGTGGGTGAGTAGAGGATGGCTAGGCCAGCGATGGGAGTACGGTGGGCGGTGAGGCCTGCACGGCAGCACAGCCGGTTATGGGAGGAGGAGCAGCAGTCCCTTGGCGCTTGTTTGAGTGGTGGAGTAGGAAGAGCAGAGATTGAAGAAGACGACGGCCGTTGGATGGACATCCAACGATCCTTTGCCAGTCGCCAACCTTATTTTTAGGAAAGCCTCAAATCTGTGGAAAACAGCATACAGCCCATCTGCCATTATTTCTAATAATTTACAACCCATTTGCTAATTTTTGAGGTTTTTTTGGAGCCCATATTCTTTTTGTTAGCATTACAGCCCATATTGTGGCCACGGTTAAAAAACTATACGAAATTTTGCATATTTCGGTGCGGTTTGAACTGTTTTTAATCCCGAAATTTCGACTCACATTCAAACTGATTTTAAAAATAAATGTATATCAATATAAAATCCAACAAATTCTCCACGCATAAAAATTAATGTAATTTAAAATCTTGAAATAAAAAAAAGATATTTGAAACTAATTGCCGGTTTGATGTGTTTAAAAAATGTACAGCCAATTTCTCATTACTGATGGGCCATTTTCTCGGCTAGCTAAATGAAAGCTCTCCTCGTCTTGAAAGATTTGCAGCCCAACAGGCCTGACAAAGCGACTTACTTGGCAAATCACAAAAAAACTGGGATGTGGTAGTGGACCCAGCTGTCAGCCTCTCCACGTACAGTACTCTTCCGATGGAAGTCGTTCCTTGACCACGTTGCCCACGCCGCGCGGAGAGCACCACGGCGGTGGACGACGGCGAGTCCTAGGAAGGGGACGACGCGGAGCCGGGGAAGACGCGGCAGTGGAAGCCCGCGCGGAGAGGAGTACGAGGGTTCACTGGTTCAGCTGCGGTGTGAGGCTGTCCTCGCCGCAGGGCCTAGCCAGCGGTGGGAATAGTAGGGGGCGGTGAGGCCTCTGCGGCAGCAGAGCCGGCCACGGGAGGCAGGAGCACGCGGCACGACCGGCGCTGCTTTGGGCGGCTGGGGCAAGAAGACCAGAGGTTGAAGAAGCACTACGGCCGTTGGATGGACATCGTACGGTCACTGGAACTAGAATCGTTCATATTGACTAAGTTGACAAAGCCCTTCGTCCCCGTCAACTTAGTAGGCCCACAAGTCATCCTCCCACCAAGGTGGGTCCCAGCTAGCCGGGGGAGTATTCATTTTTTTGTGCGTAATAAGGAGGCACTTCCGGTGGGTCCGAGCTGACAGTGGGGGGAACGTTTTTTTCGCGAAATACGGTGGCCCGTCCGGTTAGTCCCAGCTGTCAGGGGGAAATGATTTTTTCGCAAAATACTGGTGGCCCATCCGGTGGGTCTCCGCTGTCAGGTGGAGGAATAATTATTTTCCGCGTAATAAGGAGGCACTTGCTTGCGGCTGCCGTGGACCCGGTGTCGACCTCTCCACGTCTGAGACTCTTCCGATGGAAGTCGGTCGTTGACCACATTGACCACACCGCGTCGAGAGCACCACGGCGGTGGACGATGGCGAGGCCTAGGAAGGGGACGACATGGAGCCGGGGAAGACGCGGCAGTGGATGCCCACGCGGAGAGGAGTACGAGCGTTCACTGGTTCGGCTGCTGTGTGAGGCTGCCGTCGCCGCATAATAACAGGGGGTGTGGGTGAGTGGAGGGATGGCCTGGCCAGTGGTGGGAGTAGTATGGGGTCGGTGAGGCCTCCGCGGTAGCACAGCCGGCCACGAGAGGAAGGAGCAGGCGGCACGACCGACGCTGCTTTGGGCGGCTGGAGCAAGAAGACCAAAGGTTGAAGAAGCACTATGGCCGTTGGATGGACATCATACGGTCACTGGAGTATTGACTAAGTTGACAAAGCCCTCCGGCCCCGTCAACTTAGTAGGCCCACAAGTCAGCGCGACAATATGGTGGGTCCCAGCTAGCAGGGGGTATTCATTTTTTTGGGCGTAATAAGGAGGCACTTCCTTGCGTGTGAAGGTATAACTGGTGGGTCTGACCTGTCAGCGGGGGGAATGTTTTTTTCGTGAAATACAGAGGCCCTTCCTGTGGGTCCTAGCTGTCATGTGGAGGAATCATTATTTTGCACCTAATAAAGAGGCATTTCCTTGCGTGCGGCCGTGAACCCAGCTGTCAGCCTCTCCACGTATAGTCCAGTTCCAATGGATGTCGTTCATTGACCACGTTGACCAGGCCGCACCGAGAGCACCAGGGCGGTGGACGACGGCGAGGCCTAGGAAGCGAACGATATGGAGCCAGGGAATACTCAGCAGTTGTTTCCCACGCGGAGGAGTACGAGGGTTTACTGGTTCGTCTGCCGTCGTCAGAGAATAATAGCATGTGTGGGTGAGTAGAGGGATGGCTAGGCCAATGATGGGAGTACGATGGGGCCGTGAGGCCTGCGCGGCAGCATAGCCAGCCGCGGGAGGAGGGAGCAGGCAGTCCCCCCGGCGCTTGTTTGAGCGGCTGGAGCATGAAGAGCAGAGATTGAAGAAGACGACAGCCGTTGGATGGACATCCAACGATCCACTGCTCTCGTGTGTTCACTAAGTTGATAGGGCGTTATGCAAAGGCCAACCTTTTTTATGAAAGCATACGCGTCAACCTGTAGTAGGCGCACAAGTCAGCCTCAAATCTGTGCAAAACAACATACAGCCCATCTGCCATTATTTCTAATAATGTACATCCCATTTGCTAAATCTTAAGAAGTTTTTTGGAGCCCATTTATTTTTGTTAGCATTACACCCCATATTGTGGCCACGGTTAAAAAGTATACGATATTATGCATATTTCGGTGTGGTCAACTGTTTTTAATCCAGAAATATCGATTCACATTCAAACTATTTTGAAAAATAATTTATATAGATATAAAATCCAAATAATTGTCCACGCATAAAATCAATGGAATTTAAGATCTTGTAATGAAAAAAAAATTTGAAACTAATTCCCGGTTTGATGTGTTTTAAAAATGTACAGCCCATTTCTGGGAAAACCAAATGAAACTCTCCTCGTCTTGAAAGATTTGCAGCCCATTAGGGCCGATAAAGCAAGTAGGCCTTGTTTGGGTATTTCTTTTAAAAAATAGAACAGGGCTAGCCATTTTCAGCAAGAAAAAAACACAACTGGGCTCATGATGTGGTATCCATAAATAAAACCCTGGCTAGACGGGCCACAGCCCCCGCACAGCCCCGTTGTTACCCTGATCCGTCGCTAAAACTAGTATAAATAACAACTGCTTGTTCCTCAAAAAAACTGCGTGACTTGCTGGGTCCCTGGTGTCAGCCGCTCATAGTGTAATTCTCTCGTTTATTGACCTCGTTGACAATGGCATGAGCCCCAGATGTCCAACCATTAGGAGGAATCATATTTTTGGGCTTGTACTATAGAGGCACTTGCTTGCGTACTGCCATGACGCTGGTGGGTCCCTACTGTCATCCTCTCCACTACAGTCATCTCCTTGTTCCTCTCGGTTGTTGACGACGTTGACAATGCAAAAGGGCGGCGCACCGCGCATGGCGAGCGAACCCCACAAGGCGGAGGACGACGGCGAGGCCTCGGACGGAACGAACAGGAGCCGTTGAACATGCGTCGGTCCAGTCGCAGGCGGAGGGGAGTACGAGGGTTGACTGGTTCGGGCGCGGGTGCGTGTTGGGGCTGACATTGCCGGAGAATAACCGGACGTGTGGGGTAATAGAGGGAGGGACTGGCCAACGTTGGAGGGTACGTACGGTAGGGTGGCGGAGGCACAGCCAGCCATGGGAGGCGGGAGCAGGCGGAGCCGACGGGGTGGTTTGGTTTGGGCGGCCGGAGGAAGAAGAAGACAAGAGATAGAAGATACACGACAGATGTTGGATGTCAATCCAACGGCCGGGAGGCGAATCGCTTGTTGATGGCTAGTAAGTCGACACCACCTTGGATAGGCTATTTCTCATGGTCCCAACTGTCGAATCCAAATCATCACGGTCATGTAGCATTTCCTATGAAAATTTACAGCCCATTTGTTGTGCTAGTTCAAAATAAGTTTGTGGGTGCTGGTGGGGGCTAATCACTTGGCTTCTGTAATGCATAGTGAGGTCAAGCAGCCGGCGAGAGTGATGTTATTTCCCATGGTTGGGATTTGTTACAACATTTCACTATAAACTAAACGAATGGCAAGCCATTCGCCTTGTTTCAAAGAAAATATGACAGTCACAGCCGAGTTGAAAAGGGCAGGAACATCTAACTCCAGCTTACAAACTGTACAAATGCACTAGGGTTAATTGTTCATCAGGTTTACAAGAAAACCCAGATTGAAAAGGGCAACAACATCTAACTCCAGCACTGTTTTCGGCAGTCATAGTCAAATTGATCGGTCAGGTCCATAGAATGAACATCCTGGGTCGTAAAATTTACTGGATTATGACCACAATATGTTGTAAATAGAAGCCCGACACGCTCGTAAGCTCTTTTGCCCACTGAAACTCCTTTTTTTACTCTTCCACATACCCATCCGTCAAAACCATGCTGCTGATAAACTTAAGCCTGATGGACAGTAGTAACCTCGCATTCAGCAGGAATAATGTGACAAATCTTGTGTTTGCACGGCTGGCTACGTATCGTTCTAGCGTTATTGTCTTCAATCGAATCTCATGAGAAGTGAGAAAATCCCGATGCTTACGAATCCACCGATTGGTTATAACTTTCTTACCCCGTCCGGTTGCCTAAATATACATGAAGATTGAAAACAGTTAAGGTCTAAAAGAAGAGTGTCGAAAGAGCAACAGCTGAACGGTTAATTCTAGTACACTATATGCGGGCTTCCAATGTGCGTGAAATTATCACCTTTATATACAACTTCTCCAGACATGGAAAGCATTGCAGCAAGCCAATAATCTTGTTCAGATCAAAACTATTCATTCGGATATATAAGATCTTGACAGAATCCAGCACCATTGATAGGCCATCCATGGAGAAACTCTTCATTGAGCATAGAACATAATATTAGTACAAAATGTGTACTCCAAGATGATATATAAATTATGCGCAGAAATTTAAAATGCAGCTTATGGTTACAAGTGTAGATGATAATATATATGAAGTAACTCAAGAACTGTGGAGCCAAACACCATATTGAAATGAGCACAGAGATCATGTATTACACCCAAGGTCTCCAGTTTAGGCGCAGAGAGGACAGTTATTTGCAACGGTGAATAACTAGAATCAAGGATCAACCTTTGAAGTGAAGGGGCATCTTGGGTGATGATGTAACATCCCAAATTTCCTATTTGGAATGTTTTACAATTATAGCTAAGCATCCTATGCATCCTGTTTGAATTTGAATGCCATTTGAAGTTTCAGGGAATTTTGAGTTTTGAATTTGAATTTCAAACCTTGGCATGTGGGAATCATTTCAAAAACTAAGCCTGATAAATACTTGATCAAAAGTACGAGAGGAGTAAACATGACACTCCAAAAATATCAGAAGAAAACATTGCCAAAAGATTTGGATTCAAATCTGAAATTTATTTGAAATTGAAAAAAATAGATTTTTATAAAGTTTGGATTTTGCCTTTGGAAAAATGTTCAAATGAAAGGGAATATTCCCCTGATCATTTTGGTATATATATACCCTATATAAAATATTTATAGATATTGTTTTATTTCTGTTTTAGTTTTATTTAAAAAATAAAGTTTAAAAAAAAAAAAAAAACCCTCGGCGCCAGCTAGGCCACCCAGCCCAGCCAGCGCCAGACACCCTCCCCCTTTGGCCCAGCCAGCGCTGCCCACTGGCCAGCCAGCCGAGCCGAGCTGCCCAGCTCCCCTCGCCCGCTCGCCTGATTCCCTAGGCCTCGGCCACCCGCTCGGCTCGCCTCTCTCTCTCTCTCGACCGTGGACCCGCCCCATCTTCTTCCCCCTCACCACAACGCGCGGGCATGAGATTGCGGATCCCGAGGATCCGGATCCCGATCGCCTGATCCCCCCGAGCGAGCCCGAGGCCCTGGCTATAAAAGCCGAGCCCCCGCACCCCATTCCCCGAGACCTCCCCACCCCTCTCCTCCCGTTCGTGCTCATGAGCCCAAGCTCCCTCCGCCGCCATTATCGCCGCCGCCGACGCCTAGTCCCCGACCAACCCCGACCCCACGAACCTCCTCCGTGCTCAAGATCCTCCCGACGACTCACGGACCTCACCGACGCCAAAGCCCTGGCGACTCTCGCCGCCGCCCGCCGCCGCCGCCGGAGTCCGATAAGCCGAACACCCCGTCCGATCTCAAACAGTGGCTAGGATTAGAACCCCCGAAGGGGTATGATTTTATTAAAAGAACCGGCCGGTTCGTCCGGTTTATTAGTTAGGTTTATAGTCAATTAGCTGGCCCGTTTTTAGTTTTAACCCGAGGCCCGTTTAGACTAAGTTACGCGCAGGGCACAGTATAGGCCCATTAGGCCTTTTTCTTTTATTTTTGATTTTCTGTTTTAGCAGAATAGTTTCTGTTTTCAAAAATTGATATCTTTTATTCTGTTTATTATTTTTAGATGATTCTTTTTTTGTTGGATTGCAAATTTTATGTAGTTTCTGTAGAATATATATTTAGCTATGTTAAAAATAATTAATATTGCTTTATTTTAGTTTTAGTCAGAATAGTAAATCTGCTATAACTTTAGTTAGAAAAATTATTTTTGCATGATTCTTTTGCCCCAACTTTATTTTGTCATTGCCAAACCCTAGAAATTAACTTTGGTATTTTAGGATTAATAAATAATTAGTTTTAAGCAGAATCCTATTAATCCTAATTAATTAACTAGTTCCTGTTTTCCTAATATTTTAATTAGTAAATAAATTTATTTTTAACTTGGGATTAGTTATTCTAGGTTAGTTTCGTCATTCTAATAGATGAACTTTTATTTATAATTAATAAAATTTTTAATTTATTTTTCTTAATAGAAATTGGGTTAGGCCTAAAATGAGTTTTATAATAGTTTTTTATTAATTCTTTTTGCTCCTAGTTGCTTAGTGAAACCTTTTCTGTTAAGTTAACTTAAAACCATGATTAGGTTATATTAAGGAATTTTTGTTATATAAAAACTATTTTTAGCTATTGTTTGGAGTAGGAAAACTTTGAGTTGTTTTCTTTGAGTTTTCTTTTGGATTTGGTTTTGATTGTTCTGTTGTGTTATGTTATTTTTGTTATGTTGTGTGATCCTATTGCTTTGTGCTTATTGTGTTATTGTTTGTCTCGGTAGAGTTTCCGGAGTGCTGAAGCTTGCTACTCTGACTCTTTAGCTTACGAGGATCATCAAGAAGGCAAGTTTTGATCATGTTATTTCTATACCTATGTTTTTGTGCATTAGTAGTTGTCACCACCCCACCATGCATGCAGTAGTGAAATCTTGAAGTCATTAAACTTGAGTAGTATCATGTGGTAGGATGAACCAATCCCTTGTTACCATGACCCCGGACGTAGTAGTTACTTTGCTATGCTCAGAGCGGGTTTTGGGTATGAGTGATATTCATAAGCAAGATGTGAGAGTCAATGATGATGACAACCCCATGAACTACAATGATCAAGATGGACTTGGAAAATCACTCTTTGGGTGGAGGGCGGTTGACGGGCACCTGGAGCACCCGGTGGTGGCGGGATGCATGGAGAAGCGCCATGACATCCTGCGGAAAGCTTCACCCAGCCACGAAGAGAAGGATGGATGCCCCATGACCGAAGCTTACTGTGCAGCCGCAAGCCATTATGGGCTCTGGCTGGGTTGACCCTAGTAGTGACGCTGGCTGGGCGGTACTACAAGAAGTAGACGAACGGTAGGATTGGATGGGTACGGCGGTGGCGGAAGAACTCTTTGGAAGACCTGTTTCATTAGTCCGTCTTCAAACACCATGAAGTGCGAAGACTTTAAAGGAGGGAATGATTCTTGCGGGAAAGTCGCAACCCTCTGCAGAGTTAAAGATCTAATCGATTAGCCGTGTCCCGATTCACGGACATTTGAGCCTCTGGAACTTGGAAGTATTCGGAAATCTCAACACTAAAACTAATGAATTAATTTGAGGGTTTTATGACTTAATAATTTGGGAATGAGATATTGGTTGGCGGAACCATCTCAATAACTACCAACAATTGTAGTAATTTGCAAGCAAGTCCTTTGTAGTAGGGAAAAATTTGCTTTTCGCAAAATGATGAAACTTAGAGCCCCACAGCCAAAATGCATGTAGTGTTAGTAACTTTATTATTGTTATTCTTCATGACTTGCCAGCTTATTCAAAAGCTGACCTACATGGCTGCAACGTCTTATGTTGCGAGGTATATTCCGATCAGAGTGAGGCTACGCTCGCGCTTGGCGATTGCCCTTTGGAGTCGGATGGACTCGCTTTATCTTCGACGCTTCCGCAGTGTTATTAGTTTATTTCTCATGAGTTGGCCTTGAGCGAATTTATTCTCTTGTAATAAAGACTCTATATGAGAACCGTGAAATAATATTCAGGTGTGATTGAACTTTGATTACTTTATCGATGTCTTTGTGAGTACCAAAGATGATCTTGGGATGAATACAGATACGTAGATTTGACCGATTTTGGGTCAGGTCGCTCTGAGAGATGGTATCGAGCACACGCTGACCGTAGGATCGTAACCCTAGGATCGGAAAGCCATAAGCAGAGACCATTTACTTTGAATCCTTTTCATTCCATAATTCTCCCTGTTCAATTCTCGACTCTTCTCCCATTTGCAACATTCTAGATGGCGCGAGTTCACCCCAGTTTGCTACGGAGTTCTGCGGCCCGATGAGACGATGCCCTTCGAAGAAAGCTGGTCCAGATGGTGAAGCAGCTGAAGATAGCTCTGCCCTCGATCACCGGGAAGCCAACCAATGCACTTCCGACGGACACCCGCTACATGATTGAGGTGCATATCCCAGGGAGAACCTTTGGAGGACACACGGAGCCTATCAACTTTGAGTTCACCGAGTTCAACTGGATCATCGGAAGGGACGTGGCGATCTATCGAGCACTTGGACATCTCCGAGAGGAGTACAGGGCCGAGCTCGACCACTCAGACCTCGCCATGGTTTCTCGCAGGGCAAGGAATGGAGATATCATCCGTACCATTGAGGACGATTCCACTCTCTCATACATCCAGGACTTGGAGTGTCTTCTCAGGAAACGGGAGATTCAGACTCGCCATAACTCGAAGACACACCGGAAGCTTTTGTTCCGCGAACTGGAACTGGAGGAGAAGGCACGCGCAGACTTCCTTGGCCATGAGGAAGAAATCACGGACTTCATGGAGATAGTCGACGACCTGAAGATGAAGCTTGCCGCGATAGAGGAAAAGATGGACTTGGGAGAGGACCTTTACCCGAGTGGAGATGAAGCACCCCTCGTGAGCAATGATCAGGATTTGAAGGAGTACCACGAAGGGAACCCCAAGAGGAGGCGCCATCGATGAAGACTTTTTAGTCGACCACCATGTTATCTTTTACTTTTTAAATCGATCAGTTAGGCCGATGTTTTCCCTTGATTAGTCATGAGCTTTTGTAATCGAGTTTGAACCATGTTTGAATGGAATGAATAAATGATTGGTGTGTTATGATTGTGCATTCATATGGGTAGTGTTATTCCTCATAGACCATTGTTCTATTCTAATTTTCTCATCCCCTCCAAAACACCAGATGCCTCCGAGACGCGACACTGGTGGTTTCCCTCCGAGCTCACCCAGCTGCTCCAACAGCAGAATGCACAGATGCAGCTCCTTATTCGAATCGAACAACACCGCCAACAATCCACCGCCACCGCCACCACCCACTGTGGACAACTTGACTCGATTTCTGAGGTTGAATCCGCCAGTGTTCTCTAGTAGCACTGAGCCAATTGTGGCTGATGATTGGCTCCGCAAAGTCGGAAGAAAGCTAGTCACCGTTGGATGCACTGATGTTGAGAAGGTGCGCTTTGCCGCGCATCAACTGGATGGACCTGCAGCTTCTTGGTGGGAGAATTACACGCCACTTTTCCCATTGGAGCCGTCACTTGGGATCAATTCCAGCAGGCCTTCCGACTGCTCATGTCTCACTGGAGCCATGAGTGCGAAGAAGCGTGAGTTCCGCAACTTGCGCCCGGGAACCGTCTTGTGGCACGACGTGGATGAATTCAGCAAGCTCGCCGCTATGCCCACGATGATGTGGCCACAGATGCCATGGCGGAGAAGTTCCTTGAGGGACTCAATGATGAATTGAGCATGCAGCTTATTGTGGCTACCTTCAACAACTACCGGAGCTGGTAGACAAGGCCACCATTCTTGAAGGCAAGCAGCAACAGATAGAAAGCCGCAAGCGGAAGTACAGCCAGGGGAAGCACAACTCGGGAGCTCAGCAGAAGCCCCGCTATGCACCGTACTCAGGAGGGCACACCCATCATAACCATGGAGGTCATAACCATGGAGGAAATGGGAACAACCGCAGCCAGGACAACAAGTCAGGCCATGGCAATGGCAATGGCAATGGTAATGGCAATCAGCACCGTTCTGCCCCGGCTCCGAAGGATTTGAGCCACATCACCTGCTTCAAGTGCCAGAAGACAGGGCACTACGCCACCGACTGCCCGGAGGCCAAGCAGAGGAATGGAAATGGCAATGGAGGCTCAGCGAAGAAGCCAAATCCGTTCCCTCGTGCTCAGGTGAACCACATCGACGTGGAGGACGTCTATGATCAACCAGACACTGTGGTTGGTAAGTTTTTATTGAATTCACGTTCAGTTTTGGTTCTCTTTGATTCTGGTGCAACGCATTCATTCATATCAAGGGTAGTTGTGGAAAAGTACGGTTACCCACTAAAACCCTTAGAAGCCCCCTACGCGTCGGTTCCGCAGAGGAGAAATGATGGCAGCGAGGCTGTCATGCAACCCTCAACATCGAAACCATAAATTTCCGCAAACCTCATAGTGTTGGAAACCCGGACCTTGGATGTAATCCTAGGCATGGATTGGTTGTCAAAGTTTGAAGGAACATAGGCTGTGCTCAGAAGTCTATTCGCTCACCACCCCGGGCGAGAAGAGGATCAAGTATGTAGCCAGCACAGCCGGATGAAGAATCAGTGCATTCCCTCACGGGAGTTGTTCAGGAAGAAGTGCCAGTAGTGCAAGAATTTCCCGATGTATTTCCGGAGGAATTACCAGGGATGCCACCGGACAGGGACATTGAATTTCTGATTGAGCTATTGCCCGGCACAGCCCCAATATCCAAGAGACCTTATCGGATGCCACCAAATGAGTTGAAAGAGATCAAGGATCAAATTAATGAGTTATTGGAGAAAGGATATATTCGTCCAAGCTCATCACCTTGGGGAGCCCCAGTTCTTTTGGTAGAGAAGAAGGATGGAAGCTTGAGGATGGTTGTGGATTATCGTGCATTGAACGAAGTAACCATCAAGAACAAGTACCCTCTGCCGATGATTAATGATCTGCTTGATCAGCTTGTTGGAGCCAAGGTATTCTCTAAGATCGATCTTCGATCAGGGTATCATCAGTTGAAGATCCGTGAAAAGGATATACCCAAAACAACATTCACTACCAGGTATGGTTTATATGAGTATACCGTCATGTCATTTGGATTGACTAATGCTCCTGCATACTTCATGAATTTGATGAACAAGGTGTTCATGGAATATCTGGACAAGTTTGTCGTGGTGTTCATCGATGATATATTGATTTTCTCCAAGAGCGAGGAAGAGCATAAGGAACATTTGCGTCTAGTTCTGGAGAAACTTCAAGAACATCAGTTGTATGCCAAGTTCAGCAAATGTGAATTTTGGTTGAAGGAAGTTGGATTCCTCGGACATGTTATTTCAGGAGAAGGAATAGCAGTTGATCCCGCCAAGGTTGAGTCATCACCGATTGGCGGTCCCCACCTCGATCAAGGAGATCCGCAGTTTTCTCGGACTCGCAGGATATTATCGGAGGTTTATTGAGAACTTCTCAAGATTGCCAAGCCCATGACTGAGTTGTTGAAGAAGGAAGCCAAGTATGTTTGGACCGAGGAATGTGAAGCCAGTTTTCAGGAATTGAAGAAAGCGGTTGGTCACCGCTCCGGTGTTGATTTTGCGGACATACACAAGGAATACCAGGTTTATTGTGGCGCTTCTCGTCAAGGACTCGGAGGAGTATTGATGCAGGAAGGTAAGGTTGTAGCTTATGCCTCCGCACAGCTACGGCCTCATGAGATGAATTATGCCACGCATGATTTGGAGTTAGCAGCTGTAGTGCATGCACTCAAGACTGGAGACATTTCCTCATCGAAATCGTTGTGATGTCTACAGATCACAAAAGTTTGAAATATATCTTCACGCAGAAGGAATTGAACCTCAGCGGAGGAGATGGCTAGAGTTGATAAAGGACTATGACATGAGATTGCATTACCACCCCGGTAAAGCTAATGTTGTAGCAGATGCTTTGAGCCGTAAGAGTTATGTGAATACTCTTACAGCAGGAGGATTACCCCAAGAATTAGTTGATGACCTCAGAGATCTCCGACTGGAGATAGTTCCGAGAGGATTTGTTGCAACTCTGGAAGTTCAGTCCACTTTGACCGAAAGGATTCGGGAAGCCCAGAAGTCGGACAAGGAAATCGATGAGATAAAGCAAAAGATGGAGGAAGGAAAAGCTAAAGGATTCCGTAAGGATGAACACGGAACTATATGGTTTGAGGATCGTATTTATGTGCCCAATGATCCCGAGCTCAGGAAGCTAATTCTTCAGGAGGCTCATGATTCACCGTACTCGATTCACCCCGGCAACACCAAGATGTACCGGATTTGAAGCAAAGTTTCGGTGGGCGGTATGAAGAAGGATATTGCCGAGTACGTAGCCGTATGCGATGTTTGTCAACGTGTAAAGGCAGAACATCAGAAGCCAGCAGGGTTACTTCAACCTTTGCCGATTCCCGATTGGAAATGGGAGAAACTTGGTATGGATTTCATCACAGGATTACCGGGACCCGTTCAGTTATGATTCTATCTGGGTAGTGGTTGATCGTTTGACCAAGGTAGCTCACTTCATTCCGTGAAGACTACCTATACCAGTGCCAAGTTGGCCAAGATATACATGACCAGGATCGTATGTCTGCATGGAGTTCCGAGGAAAATCGTGTCAGATAGAGGAACGCAGTTTACCTCAAAGTTTTGGAAGCAGTTGCATGAAACTTTGGGTGCGAGGCTGGAATTGAAGACAGCTTTTCATCCGCATGATGGATGGACAGACCGAGAGAGTCAATCAGATTCTGGAAGACATGTTGAGAGCTTGTGTGCTAGACTATGGGTCTAGCTGGGATGATAATTTGCCATACGCAGAGTTCTCATACAACAACAGTTATCAATCTAGTTTGAAGATGGCCCCTTTCGAAGCTCTATACGGAAGGAGGTGCAGAACACCATTGCTGTGGGATAGTGTTGGAGATCGATCACTTTTCGGTTCCGACCTTATCAAGGATTCCGAAGAGAAAGTCAAGCTGATTCGAGACAGGCTCAAGATAGCACAGTCGAGACAGAAGAGTTATGCCGACAGTAAGCGCAAGGAGGTGACTTACGAAGTGGGAGACCGAGCATATCTTCGTGTGTCTCCACTTCGTGGAATCAAGAGGTTTGGAGTCAAGGAAAGTTAGCACCCGATTCATTGGCCCTACAAAATCCTCGAGCGTCGTGGACAAGTTGCATACAAGTTGGAATTGCCGGAAGGATTGTCCGGAGTTCATGATGTCTTCCATGTTTCTCAGTTGAAGAAGTGCCATGCCGACATGGCCGATGTTCCGTTGAGAGACACAGTGCCCCTAGAGGCCATACAGCTTGACAGTGATCTGACTTACAAGGAGAAACCCGTCCGAATTCTCGAGACTGCAAGCAGAGTCACCCGCAGCAAGGTCATCAAATTTTGCAAGGTGCTGTGGAGTCACCACACCGAGGAAGAAGCCACACAGGAAGCGAAGAAGATCTTCTTGAGACCACCCGCACCTATTTGCTAGTTAACCCGAATCTCGAGGGCGAGATTCATCTTAAGGTGGGTAGGTTTGTAACATCCCAAATTTCCTATTTGGAATGTTTTACAATTATAGCTAAGCATCATATGCATCCTGTTTGAATTTGAATGCCATTTGAAGTTTCAGGGAATTTTGAGTTTTGAATTTGAATTTCAAACCTTGGCATGTGGGAATCATTTCAAAAACTAAGCCTGATAAATACTTGATCAAAAGTATGAGAGGAGTAAACATGACACTCCAAAAATATCAGAAGAAAACATTGCCAAAAGATTTGGATTCAAATATGAAATTTATTTGAAATTGAAAAAAATAGATTTTTATAAAGTTTGGATTTTGCCTTTGGAAAAATGTTCAAATGAAAGGGAATATTCCCCTGATCATTTTGGTATATATATACCCTATATAAAACATTTATAGATATTGTTTTATTTCTGTTTTAGTTTTATTTAAAAAATAAAGTTTAAAAAAAAAAAAAACCCCTCGGCGCCGACTAGGCCACCCCAGCCCAGCCAAGACCCCTCCCCTTTGGCCCAGCCTGCGCCCGCCCACAGCCAGCCAGCCGAGCCGAGCGGCCCAGCTCCCTCGCCCGCTCGCCCGATTCCCTAGGCCTCGGCCACCCGCTTCGCCTCGCCTCTCTCTCTCTCTCGACCCGTGGACCCCGCCCATCTTCTTCCCCCTCGCCCATAGCGCCGCTTGCCGGAGATCGCGGATCCCGAAGGATCTGGATCCCCGATCGCCCGATCCCCGAGCGAGCCCGAGGCCACGGCTATAAAGCCGGAGCCCCGCACCCCATTCCCCGAGACCTCGCCCCCCTCTCCCTCCCGTTAGGTGCTCGCATGGAGCCCAAGCTCCTCCTCCGCCATTATCGCCGCCGTCGACGCCCTAGTCCCCGACCAACCCCGACCCCACCGAACCCTCCCGTGCTCCCGCATCCTCCCGACGACTCATGGGACCTCACCGACGCTTGGAAGCCTCGACGACTCGCCGCCGCCCGCCCCGCCGTCGCGGAGTCCGTAAGCCGAAAACACCCCGTCCGATCTCAAGCGAGTGGCTAAGATTAGAACCCCAAGGGGTATGATTTATTAAAAGAACCGCCGGTTCGTCCGGTTTATTAGTTAGGTTTTTAGTCAATTAGCCGCCCGTTTTAGTTTTAACCCGAGGCCCGTTTAGACTAAGTTACGCTGTAGAGGCACTGATATAGGCCCATTAGGCCTTTTTCTTTTATTTTGATTTTCTGTTTTAGCAGAATAGTTTCTGTTTTCAAAAATTGATATCTTCTATTCTGTTTATTATTTTAGATGATTCTTTTTTGTTGGATTGCAAATTTTATGTAGTTTCTGTAGAATATATATTTAGCTATGTTAAAAATAATTAATATTGCTTTATTTTAGTTTTAGTCAGAATAGTAAATCTGCTATAACTTTAGTTAGAAAAATTATTTTTGCATGATCCTTTTTGCCCCAACTTTATTTTGTCATTGCCAAACCCTAGAAATTAACTTTGGTATTTTAGGATTAATAAATAATTAGTTTTAAGCAGAATCCTATTAATCCTAATTAATTAACTAGTTCTGTTTTCCTAATATTTTAATTAGTAAATAAATTTATTTTTAACTTGGGATTAGTTATTCTAGGTTAGTTCCTGTCATTCTAATAGATGAACTTTTATTTATAATTAATAAAAGTTTTAATTTATTTTCTTAATAGAAATTGGGTTAGGCCTAAAATGAGTTTTATAATAGTTTTTTATTAATTCTTTTTGCTCCTAGTTGCTTAGTGAAACCTTTTCTGTTAAGTTAACTTAAAACCATGATTAGGTTATATTAAGGAATTTTTGTTATATAAAAACTATTTTTAGCTATTGTTTGGAGTAGGAAAAACTTTGAGTTGTTTTCTTTGAGTTTTTCTTTTGGATTTGGTTTTGATTGTTTTGTTGTGTTATGTTATTTTTGTTATGTTGTGTGATCCTATTGCTTTGTGCTTATTGTGTTATTGTTTGTCTCGGTAGAGTTTCCGGAGTGCGAAGCTTGCTTCTACGACTCTTTAGCTTACGAGGATCATCAGCAAGGCAAGTTTTGATCATGTTATTTCTATACCTATGTTTTTGTGCATTAGTAGTTGTCACCACCCCACCATGCATGCAGTAGTGAAATCTTGAAGTCATTAAACTTGAGTAGTATCATGTGGTAGGATGAACCAATCCCTTGTTACCATGACCCCGGACGTAGTAGTTACTTTGCTATGCTCGTGAGCGGGTTTTGGGTATGAGTGATATTCATAAGCAAGATGTGAGAGTCAATGATGATGACAACCCCATGAACTACAATGATCAAGATGGACTTGAAAATCACTCTTTGGGTGGAGGCGGTTGACGGGCACCTGGAGCACCAGTGGTGGCGGGATGCATGGAGAAGCGCCATGACATCCTGCGGAAAGCTTCACCCAGCCACGAAGAGAAGGATGGATGCCCCATGACCGAAGCTTACACATGCAGCCGCAAGCCATTATGGGCTCTGGCTGGGTTGACCCTAGTAGTGACGCTGGCTGGGCGGTACTACGAGAAGTAGACGAACGGTAGGATTGGATGGGTACGGCGGTGGCGGAAGAACTCTTTGGAAGACCTGTTTCATTAGTCCGTCTTCAAACACCATGAAGTGCGAAGACTTTAAAGGAGGGAATGATTCTTGCGGGGAAAGTGCGCAACCCTCTGCAGAGTTAAAGATCTAATCGATTAGCCGTGTCCCCGGTTACGGAAATTTGAGCCTCTGGAACTTGGAAGTATTCGGAAATCTCAACACTAAAACTAATGAATTAATTTGAGGGGTTTTATGACTTAATAATTTGGGAATGAGATATTGGTTGGCGGAACCATCTCAATAACTACCAACAATTGTAGTAATTTGCAATCAAGTCCACTGTAGTAGGGAAAAAATTTGCTTTTCGCAAAATGATGAAACTTAGAGCCCCACAGCCAAAATGCATGTAGTGTTAGTAACTTTATTATTGTTATTCTTCATGACTTGCCAGCTTATTCAAAAAGCTGACCTACATGGCTGCAACGTCTTATGTTGCAGAGGTATATTCCGATCAGGAGTGAGGCTACGCTCCGCGCTTGGCGATTGCCCTTTGGAGTCGGATGGAATCGCTTTATCTTCGACGCTTCCGCAGTGTTATTAGTTTATTTCTCATGAGTTGGCCTTGAGCCGAATTTATTCTCTTGTAATAAAGACTCTATATGAGAACCGTGAAATAATATTCAGGTGTGATTGAACTTTGATTACTTTATCGATGTACTGTGAGTACCAGCATGATCTTGGGATGGTACAGACACAGAGATTTGACCGATTTTGGGTCAGGTCGCTACAGATGAGCTGCCTTCCGTCAAAAGAAATTCGACTTTATTTGGAGACAACCGATTCTAACTGTGAAAACAAGCACCAAGCACTCCAGCGCAGGGCAACTGGAGTGGATGATGTTGTGCAATGAGGCCTCCGATATACGAACCCGCACAAGTGAAAGTTTCTTGAGAAATGGGAATCAGTACCAGATTGTCTGGTAGGTAGCACAGCGCAAATGTGGCGGTGTGGAGAGAGGAGGAAAACCGCGAGATGGACATCGGTGCTGAGGGCACAAGTTCATGGCGTTCGGTATGTGGTGTGTGATTTCCAGGGAAATAGTAGAACTCAAGCAGCTGTAGTTCTGTGAATTCAAGGGATTTCAGCCAGGCGTCCACCATGCAGGGCATGGTATGCTTGCTCAGGTAGCATGAAGGGATGCAGAGGCTTTGAACGGAGCCCTGGTGGGAGGAGATGATGGCTCTGGGGTTTTCAAAATCATTGAAGAGAGATAGCTGACGACAGTCGAGATTAAGGGGCACGACACGCCATAGAGGGCACCACCGAATTGAGAGGACTTGGGTGCGGCAGTAATCCTTGGTGGGAAGAAGCGAGATGATCTCCCCAAGGACGGCGTCCGGGAGATCGCTGATCTGTCCACCGAGATTCTACGAGTTCACAGGATCCGGTATGGGTCGCCGCTTCTCCCGTCTTGGCCGGGTGTGGGATGTACACAGGCGCGCCCGCTGGCGAGCCTCATCTTCTTGGCGCTGGGTCAGCCGACTCCATTTTCCTCGAGGGTGTCGCGTCGCTCACGGGTTTGAGCAGAGTAACGAATGACGAGCCTAGTTGTAGTCTGCGGCGAAGAAGAAGGGAGCTGGGGTTTTCAGAGGAGTGAGGAAGAAGGGAGCTTGGGTTTTCAGTAGGAGTGAGGTGGGAATTTGGGGGTACTGTGGAGCGAGCTGACGTGAGGTGGGTGGGAGTGAGGAGGAAGAAGAGCACCCAGGTTTTTTTTGGGGGGGGGGGTGTGCTGGGTGTGGGTAGCGCCTGTCATTCAGTAAATATATGGGCTTTTGAATTGATTTTACTATTTACTAGTGTGGATGGGCTGTTTTGTCTTGGGCCCAGAGAAACAATTACTACTAGTACAGTGGAGACACTCTATTGCTTCTGGCTCCTCCTAGGTCATTGAAACGTCTCCCTCTACTGAATGCCGTTATACTTTTGTTCACCGACATGCGGGCCATGCAGCGCGCGGGCCCAAATGCCATCCACCAAATTAGAAGGCAGTATGCAGGTGGAGAGTCACCCCGGTCGAAGCCGACAAGAACGAGCCGTCAGATCACAAAACCCCACCTCCCCGCAGTCTAAGTTTGACGGACGAAGCAACCATCATTTCACTCTTCGCTGAATCCTCTTCTCCCCCACCGTCTTCAAGAAAGGCAACACTCGCATCTGCCACTGTTCTTTTCACCGAACAAAGGGAAGGTAAGCGGATCCGTGATGTTGGTATATTTTCGTTCAGAGAAAAAATAGAACTTTTGCAAAGCAGTAACCGATCCTCACTCTCTTTTTTGTTTCATTGTCATTGTGATTGTGTTTTCCTTTCAGTGGTCTCCTTGTATTCGTCAGTTTCATGATGGACCAAGGAGAACCAGGAAATGATCTGCCGATATTGGAGCAGACGCGGGAGGCTGATTCCCACGAGACAGAGAGCTCCAAGAAGATGGAGGCAACCACCGAGCTGACCCCAGATATGCTCACGGCCACTACTGAGATGGTCAACGCCCCGTTTGAGGTTACATCACCCGTGGCACTGCAGGAGCAGTTTTCCCCCTTCGAGGATGTGTCCCCCCCCCCCCCCGCGCTGAGCTGCCCAAGGTGATTTCCTTCTTTGCCGATCTAGATTGTGGTTTTTCATCTTAGTATGTGGTGATTTTTTTTAGAAAAGGAAGTATGTGGTGATTAATAATGCAAAATTTTATTAGCTTCGATGCCATGCTATACATAGTGGTTTAAATAACTTGTGTTTCTTATACTGAAAATTAATTCAGAGTTTGTTTCTGTTTCAATTAGAGCCCTGATGCAGACAAGGATTGTGTGGTTGTACATGTCACTCGCTATGAGGCGGACGACCTGAATATACGCATTGAGAAAACAGAGTTCTTAGGCTGTTGGATCCTGGAAGCCATTTGCGGTTATACCAATGAAGAGTTGTATTCCAGCCTCGTTGTTGTCAGGCGTGTTATCCTGGGTGTACTGAAGCACAATAAGTTCAAAGCTACTCCTTCGTTTGTGAGGCATACTATTCTTGTCAAGCTTACGCAGGAAGATGACGTGGCATGCCTCCACAAACAAGTTTATCAGTGACAGGGCCACAAGGTTGTCTTCATGAATGTTCACAGGATTGAGCTATTGCAGGACGTCCTCGATGATGTTCATGTGTAACATCCCAAAATTCTAAATTTTGGAATGTTATAATAAATAAATAGTTTTGATTGATTGATTGTTTGTTGTGTGATTTATTGTGTGAAATTGAGTGAAATTTGAAACTTTCTGAAAGTTGAATGAGAGGGAATGAAATGACTTTCCCAAACTTCCACCTTGCATTTATGATCTCCATGAATTCAAATTCTTTTCATCACAAAACCCTGGAGAGAAGATGACATGACTTCTTCCATTTATTTAAATGACAAGGGGTATTGAAAATATTTTCCAATTCTGAAACTTTATGCAACTCAATGATTTTCACGAGCGAAGATAAAATGACTTCTTCAAAACATATGAAATATGAGTTGGGAGTTTTAAAAGAATTAAATTCCAAGTTCTTTTGAATTTATTTCCAATTTGGAGTTATTTGAGTTTTATTCAAATTATTTTTCGCCAAAAACAAAATATATGGAAAATAGGGTAACATGATTCCCTACATCAGAAAATTGGAGAGAAATTAATTTGAAGTCATTTTGGTATTTTAAAATGATTTTATTGGATTTTATTGGACCAGTAGCACTGTGTGAATTATTAAAATTTGTGTGGATTTTATTTGACATTAGAATAATGTTCATCTTGTAGCAAATATTTTTCTGCAAATTTTGATATATTATATGCCTATATAAAAGTTTTAATTATTTTGTTTTTGTTTTTGTTTTGTGAAATTTTGTTAAAAAAAATGCAGCACCTTGGGCCAAAGGCCCAAGCCGCCGACCAGCCACCGGCCAAGGCCAAGGCCAAGGCCATCGCACGCACACACCTAGGGGCCAGGGAGCCCAGGTTTCCTATTCTTTTACAAATCCTAGTAGGATTTGATCCCGTTTCGTTATTCCGTTTATTCCGATTTGTTTCTAGATCTTTTCCCTCTTTGTTTCCTAATCCTAGTCTATTTCTTGTCCCCTACCCAAGCAAAGCCCTCCCCTCCCCACTATAAATACCCAAGCACCCCCTCCAACACATCAAACCAACACCTCTCCTCTCCTCTCATGGCAGCAGCAGTGCAACACCACCGCCGCCGCCAAGTGCCGCCGCCGCGCCCTCGACCTCTCCTGAGGTTTATATGATCTCCTCTCCACCGTCACGTGATCTCCTTTCCTCTAGGAGCAACCGCAACATCGGATCCGATCTTCTTCCCCAACTCCGACGACTACTCCGGTGAGATCCACGAAATCCCGTAATTCATTTTTTTCAGAAAATAGCAATCTTAGAAAATTCATATCTTTTAGAGTTTTTAGTATTTTTGAGTGATTCCAATTGCTATGTGTCACAAATTTGCTGAAGTTTCTGCTAGTTCAATTTTATTTCACATTTGAGCTGTTTAAATTTGTGTTTGTATGAATTTTCTCAAATCACTAGATTTGAGCTATTTTGAGTTAGGAATATTATTTTTGACTGATTCTTTTTGCTCCTGGTCTCTAGGACCTTTGTTTACCAGTAGTATTTAGTATTTTATTTCTAGGTTAATTTAAATTAGGTTTTTAGCAAAACAGTATTGTTTTATTATTAGTTCTGTTTTAGGTTTTTCTTTATTGTTTTTATTAGTTTTAAATTATTTCTTTTTGTCACTTTTGACAAAATTAGTTGTATTCTGTTAGACAACAGGAGAAAATTTATTTTTATTTTAAAAATTTATTTTCCTTAGTTTTGTATGAAACCTTCTATAGGTCATAGTTAGAGTTTTATAACAACTTTTTATTTGTTTCTTTTGCAAATAAAATTTTATGGAAAAATACTTTCTGTTAAATTAGTTATTTTACATTTTATTTTCTGTTAATTTATTAGTTTAGTATTTTAATTGTTGTTAAGTTTTTACTTACGGCAAAACTATATTAGATGTTTGTAGCAAAGTCATAGATCTTCGTTAGTAGTTTTTCTTTGTAGTTTTATTTGAAGTTTCTTTTGATTTTGTTTGAGTTTTATTATCGATTTTCCTTGCTGTTTTGATTGTTATTTCGAGTGCTAAAATTGTTTGCTAGGATGTTTGCTTATGTGAATGCTATGTTTGACTATATAGATTTTCAACGGAGTGACGATTAGTTCTACCAAGTCATTTTCTGACAGCGTTGTTATCTTCATCAAGTATTACCAGGCAAGTTCACTTTGACCATGCTTCCATACCTATGTTTTACTGCATTTAGTGGCATCTTTGCAACACCCTCCAGTAGTGTTATTGATTCTTGAAGTTGAGTGGTATGCATGAGGTAAGAACCCATCACCCTGTTACCAAGCCCGGGACGTCATTTATTTTTATGCTACGCTATAGTAGACGGGGTTGGTATAGTGCTCGAGAGTGGTGTGAAGAAGGAGGACTCTACGTCAATGACGACAACTCCATGATGGCATCTGCAAGGACTGCATTTTCAAGGCCTCAAGACTTCAAGACTCGAGACAAGAATTCAATACACACTCTTGGGTGAAGGATGGTTGACGGGCACCTGGAGAAACCAGTGGTTGGCGGGATGCATGGAGAAGCGCCATGACATCTTATGGAAAGCTTCACCCAAACTCAAAGAGACGGAAGAATACTTCATGCCGGAAGCTTACCGTGCAACCGCAAGTCATTATGGGCTCTGGCTTGGTTGACCTTAGTGGTGACTCTGGCTGGGACGGTGCTAGCAGATGTAGAACTACGGTAGGATTGGATGAGTACGGACGGTGGTCGAGGAACTCTTGAAAGACCATGTTTCATCATCTTGTTCTCAAACACCTGAAGTGCGAGAATGTAAAAGAGGATCGAATCTTGCGGGTAAAGTGTACAAACCTCTGCAGAGGGTTTAAACCTAATCGATTAGCCGTGTCCCGATTACGGACAATTTGAGCATCTGGACTTGGATCTATCTCGGAACTCTCAACACGGATTGATAACTTAATTGTGGGCAACTTATGATGATTTTGGGCTATGAGACATCGGTTGGCGGAACCATGTCATGATAGAAAACTCCATAGTACAGACTTCATTTATTCCTTTGATGTAGGGAAAATAAAACCAGCTTTTACATAAAAACCCGGACACGAGCCACAAAGCCATATTGCATATAGTATAGTTTTATCATCTGTTCTTTTATTGTGATCTTGCGGTACATTCAATGTCTTGACCTACACGGCTGCAACGTATCATGTTGCAGATACTTTCTTCCGACAGTAAGAATACGATCTGAGGTTACGGTCTACACTCAACCTGCCGATGGCGTTGATGGGACTCCACACCCGATTACTTGTTTCCGCTGAGACTATTGAGGTATATATCAGTTTTACGTTATTTATACATGTGATTGCACTTTGATATATACATTGATGTACTGTGTTTGCCAGCATACTGATCTAGGGATGGCACGGATACACAGAGGCTTGACCGTCTGAGGTCGGGTCGCTACAGAAATGGTATCAGAGCACATGTTGACTGTAGGACGTGACCCTAGAAATCGGAAAGCCCCTTGGACAGGAAATTTCTAAAACTTTATTTTCAAAAAGACTCTTACTTCTCATCTTTTCAGATTTTATCAAATAGACACTCTCACCTCAAATAGTTAGAATATACACCTTTCCCTTTTGACCACACGGAAGGATCAACTGAAGCCGCTCCAAGAAGGACAAAATATCGGACAACTGATGGCCATTTCAAAGTAAAGAGGATTTGACCATGCATTAGAAAAATTGAAGCTGCAACAATTGAAGACTCCGAAGACTAGAAGAATTTGAAGAATCTGAAGAATTATTTGACCTTTAGAAGACCAAACCCCTGTTACACACTTACGTTAGATGCGACGATTTGTGAGCTGTCCTTTGTTTGATGTTTTCCGACAGCCACAAAGTAAAACTTGTTTCTTCAAAACTATTGTTTGTATTGTGTGTATCTCTCTCTATCCAACTCTCTCTTATCTCACCCTAAAACCCTTGAACCCCATAGATGATGAATGAAGTTAGACTGATATTCTCTGAACCAAAGACTCAGCCGGAGGCAGAGCTATGGATGCAGAACATGGAAAATCACTTCGGGAGCAATTTGGTTTCAAGGAAGAATGAAGTATCTTACGCTCTTCAGTACTTTGAAGGAAGTGCTGCAACCTGGTGGAAAATGCATCAAGCCATACAAGGATTTAATGGAGCAAGAACTTGGGACGAATTCAAGAAGACTCTGACAAGATCTCGTCTTATCCGGAAGCACCATGATACACCAAGAAATAAACCTTGTGCCTGCAAGATTTGCGGAGAAATAGGACACACCCAGGAGGAACACAAGGATGGATGCCCACATTGTGAGGAGAATCACCCAGCCAAAGAATGCCCAACTAGTCAGGTGACTTGTTTCTTGTGTGAAGGAACCACCCACTACCCGACCCAGTGTCACATTTACCCCATGGTGCAACAAACTATTCAGGAGCAGGAAGAAGGAATGAAAGAAGCCCTCCGAGAAGTTATGAAAGAACACATGATGAAGGAATGTGTTGAAGACCACGATGGAGAAGGCCTCAACAGATTTTACTCCAATGCTGTTATTCATGTGGAGAAGAAGGACATTTTTCGCAGATTGCACCAAGGAAAGAAAAGAGTATCTGGGATACTTCCCGACGGAAGCAATAAAGTTTGATCCACAGGGAATAGAAGGTTTGATCAGAACGAAGAAACCCAGGAAGAGAAAACAAAGACACCCTCAGAACAACCCAATTTCTGCAAAGAGGGACAAGAGTCATATTACCTGTTTTGAATGTAAGGACGTCGGGCATTATGCCAATCATTGTCTCGAAAGGAAGCAAGGAACTCAAGGAGCAGGCACCATCTCCAAGAAGCCCAAAGACTTATCGAAAGTTATGTGTTTTCATTGCAAGGAAGCAGGACATTATGCTACTAAATGTCCCAACAAGATGAAAGCTGGAGTTGAGTAGTTGGAATTTTGATATTGGAAACAAGAGTAATAGAAAGCAATTTCATTTTTATGAGTACAATAAGTTGAGTTATGTAATGGGTGCTCAGAGTTTGTAATGGATTCATGAAATCAATAAAGTTAAGGTGACATGTTATCATATGTTTAATTGTATGAGTTGTTACTTTATGAACACGGATTTTGACCATTTTCGAGGATATGAGAAATATGGTCTATGCATGGATTTGTGAATTTCATTTTAAGGGTGGAAGTACCCTATGAAGAACACTAGACCAATGGAAATGGAAATGTGTCCCACAGGTTGGAATTTGGAAAAAAAATGAGTTGAAGTTTTATCTTTGATATGATGGTATTAAGAAATGAGATGTTATTGGATTTAAAGTGGTGTAATGTTGGAAAATGGAGCAATTGTAACTCCAAGGATGAGTGAAATTGGTACAAGTGTTGAAGTGGGCTCATAACCCACAGGCCGAGGAATTAATAAGGGTCAAGTACCCTTTGGAGAAATTTTGGGAATAGACTACGATTTGAACAACCGGCGATTACAGTAGGAGTTTACATAAAACCCGAGAGTTGTGAAGAAAGCGATAGATGTTTTGTTCAGCTTGCAGAATCAATGGAATTATCCGAACTAAGTTCGTTGAGAAGAGAAATTCTGCAATGCTTGTGAGTATGCCCAAGTGTTAGAATCGTGATTCACTGTTTACGTATGTGGTAATGATTAAAATGCGGGATGGATTGGCCCCATACCGGAGACTTCTATCATGAACTATCATATGTTGATGGAAAATCAGAGAGACTTGAAAACTTTAGAAGAGCGTCGTCGACAAGCCAAAACCTTAGATTGGTAGGACGATTGATCCATGTACCGCAACCGTTGCCAAAGCGAGGTCATACGGTGAGACCCAACCCAACCCATTATTCCTGCAGGAGAAACCTGTAATGGTCGACCACCATGAGATCTCGATAGTTGTTTATTCGACAGACACTGTCACTAAGGAGACACAGTCTCGGAAGAACCTCACCAGGATGAAAGGACACGTATTTGAGGAAAAGGTTTTAACCCTACGGAAGAGCCCAAAGTAGGAGTTACTTGAAGTTGTGAGAAGACCGATGGTGTTCACCCTAGGGATGGAGTACCGAGTTCCGTTGGAACCATAACCCTGCTTTTAAGTGTGGTAGCACACTAGACCATTCGATCGTGGTTCTTTGGAAGACCCCAAACCGTAACCTTTTCTTGTTGCCTCTTGAATCTCGAGGGCGAGATTCATTTTAAGTGTGGTAGGTTTGTAACATCCCAAAATTCTAAATTTTGGAATGTTATAATAAATAAATAGTTTTGATTGATTGATTGTTTGTTGTGTGATTTATTGTGTGAAATTGAGTGAAATTTGAAACTTTCTGAAAGTTGAATGAGAGGAATGAAATGACTTTCCCAAACTTCCACCTTGCATTTATGATCTCCATGAATTCAAATTCTTTTCATCACAAAACCCTGGAGAGAAGATGACATGACTTCTTCCATTTATTTAAATGACAAGGGTATTGAAAATATTTTCCAATTCTGAAACTTTATGCAACTCAATGATTTTCACGAGCGAAGATAAAATGACTTCTTCAAAACATATGAAATATGAGTTGGGAGTTTTAAAAGAATTAAATTCAAAGTTCTTTTGAATTTATTTCCAATTGGAGTTATTTGAGTTTTATTCAAATTATTTTTCGCAAAAACAAAATATATGGAAAATAGGGTAACATGATTCCCTACATCAGAAAATTGGAGAGAAATTAATTTGAAGTCATTTTGGTATTTTAAAATGATTTTATTGGATTTTATTGGACCAGTAGCACTGTGTGAATTATTAAAATTTGTGTGGATTTTATTTGACATTAGAATAATGTTCATCTTGTAGGAAATATTTTTCTGCAAATTTTGATATATTATATGCCTATATAAAAGTTTTAATTTTTTGTTTTTGTTTTTGTTCTGTGAAATTTTGTTAAAAAAAAATGCAGCACCTTGGGCCAAAGGCCCAAGCCGCCGACCAGCCACCGGCCAAGGCCAAGGCCAAGGCCATCACACGCACACACCTAGGGGGCCAGGGAGCCCAGGTTTCCTATTCTTTTACAAATCCTAGTAGGATTTGATCCCGTTTCGTTATTCCGTTTATTCTGATTTGTTTCTAGATCTTTTCCCTCTTTGTTTCCTAATCCTAGTCTATTTCTTGTCCCCTACCCAAGCAAAGCCCTCCCCTCCCCACTATAAATACCCAAGCACCCCTCCCTCCAACACATCAAACCAACACCTCTCCGCTCCTCTCCTCTCCGCTCCTCTCCAAAGCAGCAGTGCAACACCACCGCCGCCAAGTGCCGCCGCCGCCTCGACCTCTCCTGAGGTTTATATGATCTCCTCTCCACCGTCCCGTGATCTCCTTTCCTCTAGGAGCAACCGCAACATCGGATCCGATCTTCTTCCCCAACTCCGACGACTACTCCGTGAGATCCACGAAATCCCGTAATTCATTTTTTCAGAAAATAGCAATCTTAGAAAATTCATATCTTTTAGAGTTTTTAGTATTTTGAGTGATTCCAATTGCTATGTGTCACAAATTTGCTGAAGTTTCTGTCAGTTCAATTTTATTTCACATTTGAGCAGTTTAAATTTGTGTTTGTATGAATTTTCTCAAATCACTAGATTTGAGCTATTTTGAGTTAGGAATACTATTTTGACTGATTCTTTTTGCTCCTGGTCTCTAGGACCTTTGTTTATCCAGTAGTATTTAGTATTTTATTTCTAGGTTAATTTAAATTAGGTTTTAGCAAAACAGTACTGTTTTATTATTAGTTCTGTTTTAGCTTTTTCTTTATTGTTTTTATTAGTTTTAAATTATTTCTTTTGTCACTTTTGACAAAATTAGTTGTATTTCTGTTAGACAACAGGATAAAATTTATTTTTATTTTAAAAATTTATTTTCCTTAGTTTTGTATGAAACCTTCTATAGGTCATAGTTAGAGTTTTATAACAGCTTTTTATTTGTTTCTTTTTGCAAATAAAATTTGATGGAAAAAATACTTTCTGTTAAATTAGTTATTTTACATTTTATTTTCTGTTAATTTATTAGTTTAGTATTTTAATTGTTGTTAAGTTTTTACTTACGGCAAAACTATATTAGATGTTTGTAGCAAAGTCATAGATCTTCGTTAGTAGTTTTTCTTTGTAGTTTTATTTGAAGTTTCTTTTGATTTTGTTTGAGTTTTATTATCGATTTTCCTTGCTGTTTTGATTGTTATTTGAGTGCTAAAATTGTTTGCTAGGATGTTTGCTTATGTGAATGCTATGTTTGACTATATAGATTTTCAACGGAGTGACGATTAGTTCTACCAAGTCATTTTCGACAGCGTTGTTATCTTCATCAAGTATTACCGAGCAAGTTCACTTTGACCATGCTTCCATACCTATGTTTTATTGCATTTAGTGGCATCTTTGCAACCCCTCCATAGTGTTATTGATTCTTGAAGTTGAGTAGTATGCATGAGGTAAGAACCCATCACCTGTTACCAAGCCGGGGCGTCATTTATTTTATGCTACGCTATAGTAGACGGGGTTGGTATGAGTGCTCGAGTGGTATGAAGAAGGAGGACTCTCGTCAATGGCGACAACTCCATGATGGCATCTGCAAGGACTGCATTTTCAAGGCCTCAAGACTTCAAGACTCGAGACAAGAATTCAATACACACTCTGGGTGAAGGACGGTTGACGGGCACCTGGAGAAACCAGTGGTTGGCGGGATGCATGGAGAAGCGCCATGACATCTTGCGGAAAGCTTCACCCAGACTCAAAGAGACGGAAGAATACTTCATGCCGGAAGCTTACTGTGCAACCGCAAGTCATTATGGGCTCTGGCTTGGTTGACCTTAGTGGTGACTCTGGCTGGGACGGTGCTAGCAGATGTAGAACTACGGTAGGATGGGATGAGTACCGGACAGTGGTCAGAGGAACTCTTGGAAGACCATGTTTGGTCATCTTGTTCTCAAACACCACGAAGTGCGAGAACGTAAAAGAGGATCGAATCTTGCGGGTAAAGTGTACAAACCTCTGCAGAGGGTTTAAACCTAATCGATTAGCCATGTCCCGATTACGGACAATTTGAGCATCTGGACTTGGATCTATCTGGAACTCTCAACACGGATTGATAACTTAATTGTGGGCAACTTATGATGATTTTGGGCTATGAGACATCGGTTGGCGGAACCATGTCATGATAGAAAACTCCATAGTACAGACTTCATTTATTCCTTTGATGTAGGGAAAATAAAACCAGCTTTTACGCAAAAACCCCGGACCACGAGCCACAAAGCCATATTGCATATAGTATAGTTTTATCATCTGTTCTTTTATTGTGATCTTGCGGTACATTCAATGTCTTGACCTACACGGCTGCAACGTATCATGTTGCGAGATACTTTCTTCCGACGAGTAAGAATACGATCTGAGGTTACGGTCTACACTCAACCTGCCGATGGCGTTGATGGGACTCCACACCCGATTACTTGTTTCCGCTGAGACTATTGAGGTATATATCAGTTTTACGTTATTTATACATGTGATTGCACTTTGATATATACATTGATGTACTGTGTGTGCCAGCATACTGATCCAGGGATGGCACGGATACACAGAGGCTTGACCGTCTGAGGTCTGGTCGCTACATCATGGCAAGGTCCGTCTTGTGTCCAGCCCAAATTAGATCGATGCATGAAATAGTTGCCGTAGCTAGTGTTTAATAGTAGTTTGGATTGTGTCTAATTATCCGAACCTTTCCTGTTATCGACCCCTCTGGGGCTAGTACTCTGTTTGAATCCGTCTATGGGAACTGCTGCTACTTTTGTGTGCCCGTGAATCATGTGAGAACCATCATAATTGTTGCCGAAACAGATGCTCCTCACTAGTTTTTTCATGAATATGGCATGGTAAGACATAAGTTGTCACGGTTTATCATACGAGCAGTGTGTGTTTTGATGAAATAGAGCACTCGTTCGAGAACCATGCACCGACGTATACATAAGTACTTGTAAACACTGTTGGTGCTACCCCACTTGTAAGCAGTTGTGCAAAACACGGCACATTGGCTCAGCTCGCTTCAACACTAGGCTATCGACCAGCTAACAATCAACAATCTGTTGTCTGACATATAAGCAACTATGTATCTTGTTACAGTGGTTTATGCAGTTAATTGAGGCCACAATGTAATAAATTCCAAACGTTCACACGGTAGTCCGGCGCTCATGTGGAACACTCACATTAAACTCGTCTTCATAAAAAACTTGAAAAGCAAAAGTTAAGCAATTTTATACATCTCAAGGATTCATAGAACATAACAAACACATACTAGTTCACAGCAAAAGACAAAGTTGTGAGAAGGTTTACAAATTAGGAAAAAACAAGCAAAAGGCTTCTCTGAGCAAAGGATTCCGGCGAAGCTTAAATTTCTGGAGTTCGCTCTGGTTTTTCTTGTTGCCACCATCCGAGGTTAGGCTCTCTCGTTCCGAATAACCAGTTATAATTGTGGTCTCAGCTGGAATGCTGAATGGAACCATGCAGTGTACTGACCAGCTGAAATGCTTGTGCATTCCACTAAATTTAAGCACCGCTATTTGCAGAAATAAGTAGACCACAAGACCTCTTGTCCGCGCACCTGTCCAAAAAACCGTCGTGCAGCCGTGCCAGCTAGTCCTCAGTCCATGGATGAACTGGTAGAAAGTGAATTCCGGACTAGGATGCAGTTGTTTTCGCTCGTCCCTGCACTGCAATCAGGAAGTAAAACATACGAATCAGCTTCTTTTAGATTGCGTTGGTCATTCTACCTTAGTTACTACTACCAATGTAGGGATACCTTGAAGATGGGAGGTTAGATGACGGCAACGAGGGATAGCCATCTCATTTTGCGCAGTTGTACTAAAACCGAGGTGTGTGCTTTTGATTGCGCGGATAGAAACGATACAGAGACAGACATCCCTGTTTGCGCAAATACGAAATACAGTTATTTAAACAGGGACAAATATTACTACTTTCCCCCGTTTGCTCTTAGAACAAAGTCCTAGATTCATGCTACAGCTTTCCCACTTTCTTCCCTGTTTGAACTAACGCTTTGAGTCGATTGTATGAACTAGCTTTACTTCTAATAATAGTAGAAGTCTAGGTGGCTTTGGAAGAGCGGATGAAAGTAGAAAAGGATCCACACAAAGGGAGCTGGGGCAGTAGAGCAAGGTAGGTTTCGAAGGAATATATACCTGAGGGTCGTCGGCATGTGGCAAATACGGCGCAGGGAGGCCGCATCTTGGCCATAATACCGCATGGAGGAAGAAGGGGTCAGAGGCCCTCCCGAGCCGGCGCTCTCTCGGAAAGAACGGCACGGCCGCCGATCGGGACGCGCGGGCAGCCGTTAGTCTCCTCCCTCTCCGCCGACGACAGCATGAACGATGCACCTACACCCTTGCCTCGATCGAGGTTGTCTGGACGGATTTGTGACCAGCCGTGAGCTGAGAGAGAGTGTGGCCACCTATGTCTTGCTTAGATCTGGAGAGCATGAGAGACTGAACAAGAGGAACCCTAGTAAAGCAAGCGCTAAGGCTCCTGCTTTTATATATAGTGGAGTGATTTTGTTGAACCAGCTTAAAAAAATGCTCACCTACGTGTACCCGCGAGTGGGTGTGAGAGAACTAGTGCATGCGTGCACCGCTTCTCTACGTGAGAGTACAATATACGATGCCCAAAGAACATTCACCGCAAGAGTAATAGTATAAGTGTGTGACGTGTGAGCTAAAATAAAATGTGTGCGCCGTCTTTTGTTTTTTAGAAGTTCTAAGGGTAGGGTGTGAAGAGCAGATATGTGCGTGACGTCTACCTGCAGATAGACGGTGGGTGCGACGTGCGAGTCTGCGAGAGGACTCGGTAGTGTCGTGACTCATGAGGGTGCGTGTGCATGAGAGAGAGGGGGGGCACGTATCAATGCAATGCATGTGTCCGTAAATCATTATCCGACAAACGTTCGCCACAAGCCTTTTCCGATTTAACGCCAGAAGAACGTTAGATCGGCATCCGGCGATGTCGGTTTGCCATGTCATTTAACAGAACAACCACTCCTCCTACACACAAATCTTCCACGTGATTTTTAGCAACTGTCGTATGCTCCCTCCGTTCCGAAATGTAGTGCATATAGCTTTATTGAAAATTCGAACCTCGCAAACTTTTACCGAGTTTTCGTGTACCAAATTGCACATGTAGAATACCCTGTATATATCATTTCATTCATCTTCGAGAGGTAACTATAAAGATGGGTGAGGAGTCTACAAAGAAAGACCATCGTATCACCCGCAGCAATTTCAAGCATCCTTTAGTGTTGAGGAATATCATAGGAACTCTATATGATATGATTTTTATAGTATTTTTTTCCTTTAGAACCAATTGGTTCATAGGAATAGATTCATATACTCCACATTTCAAAGGAAATAAACATGATATCATTTCTATAGCTTTAGATCCACTTGGTTCATATGAATGGATTCCTATACTCCCTTAATTTCAAAGGAAAATAAACATTAGCGTATATTCAATAGAAAAGTTCCTATGATATGAACCAAATTACATCTCTTTTCTAATCCCTCCTCATAGGAATTGAGATACATGTCATCTCTAGATTCAATAGAAAAGTTCCTATGATGTGAACCAAATGACATCTCTTTTCCAATCCCTACTCATAGGAATTGAGATGCTCCATGTCATCTCTTTCCCTACAACTTCCATGTATACATCTTCTATTCCTAAATAGATAGTACAACCCACTAGTATTTTTTTCCAAAACATGCAACTATGGCACAAGAACTATATAGTGGCCAATAACTTTGAAAGATGGTCGCTAGATGAAGCTAACCTGACAGTGCAGAGATAGGCAAATCCGAGCACTACTGGCCGTTGGATATCATCAACATTCCACCAGATCCGCCACATGTACAATTTAGAAGACTCCATGGTTGAACTTAAGCATAATGCACAAACCTCAAAACACAAGCACTTCTCCTTTGTTCTAGAATCTTCTGTATCATAATTGATTATTTTTTTCTAAATGAATTGCCATTATTTGTTTTTTACTTTATGATTTGCAATGCACAACCCCATGAATCTTAACATTTTTATAAAACTAATTGATTTTGAATGAGATGAACTATAAGAACTGAAATAACATCTACATCATGCATATATGACTCAAAGCTTTACATGCTACAGTGTGTATTTATTCATAATTTGGTTTCGAAATCTCATGCGTTCAATACATCTGTACCTTACTAGTTTTGAGTAGAGTAGCAAATTTCATGCGACCTCGGGTATATCAAAATGCAGGGCCCATGCATCATTGCCTTTCGGTCGAACCTACATCCACAATTTTTTGTACGTACTATATCTCCACTGGTCTCCCAACCCAAAATGTTGCCTCGTTCCCGTAAAACCAAGCGGCCCACACATATTTAAGGCGTCGACTCAAACCCGTTTACTACGACGTGGCCCCGCACGCCGTAGTACTCCTACAAACCCAACCACTGCACGCATCATCGGTTTTCTTCAAGAGGACGAGGGAGAAGCCGATTTGTAGTGGAGGCGCTTTTAAAAAAAGGATCTGTAGTGGAGACCCCTTCCCTAGGGTGCCCTAGGTAGCTGCCGCACGCATCATTGTTTTCTCTTTTCTTTATGCTCTTGCGCCCTAGAGTGAAATGATGGTTGCTTCGTCCGTCCAGCACTCCAGCTTAATGCGAGAAAGGTGGGGCTTTGTGATTTGACCCTCATCGCTCATTTTCTACTATCGGCGCTTACAACCGGGTGCCTCAATTCCAACCGCTGCTCGAACTGTAATTTGGTGCATCGCATGTGGAACAAGGCGGTGGATGAGCCGCATGTCGGCCAAAGGGGTCTGTTATGTCATGTCGCCATTTCGTATGCGGATGACCCTGCTTGAGTTGCTATGCCAACACGACAGGAGCAGCCTACCACTTGGTTATGCTCCTTGGTGAATCCCGACTATATTGATCTAAAAAGATACCTGCTAAACAACCCTCTCCGTCTCGGTTTTTTTATTTTTAGGCGTCTCGGTTTATAGGGCCTGCACGTAGTTCTAGGTCATCCATTTGACTAAATAAATATGAGTTACTATGTCACAAAAACTATATCATTGGATTCTTAAGCGGATGTAGTTGTATTTAAAAGTCGAGGGCAGGGCTTTTCCTGCGCGGTAGGCGGCGGGGCAGTTCCGCCTAGTCGGTTCGACAGAGACGCGAGAAGATGAGGGAGTAGGCTGCTGCAAACGTACGGCTGTGTGATTTGACAACAAGTTACTGTTGGACAGGTGAGGCCCCGTGATTTGACTTGCCATTATCATTTTAACTACGGCGCTACGACCGGCATGAGTCTCCCGATTCCTGACCACCTCCATACAGGTGCCTCTCCCAGTCCTCCACCATGTAGTAGAGGCTGGCTCTTGCATGAGAGCCCACTTCTCCACTTTTTCCTTGCCTCTCTTTCCTCCACATATGCAAAAATGCCATGTAGTAAAGCGCACTATTGTACTTACCGATGCATGTACAAGTTCATGGAAATTTAGTGGTCATTCATGCATTCGTTCTAATTAATGCCTCGGTAAACATAACTTCTTGAGAAAAACGAGCGTACTAATTACTTGTGCAAACTACAAAATTAATTCGACCACTCACCGTCTACCTTGGTTGGAAAGATTTTGAAATTGAGCCATAAACTGGAAAGGAGGGAGTAGTAACTTTTGTCTCGATTACTATTTGTGGCCTTGTGCAAAATGTATTTTTTTATAGTGGCCTTGTATAAGTAAATGGAGGGAGTACTAACCAAAGTATACGCAGTAGGGACGAGGAGTAAATGGAGGGAGTAGTAAATTTTTCTCCTCGTGCTAATAGCCACCGCGCGCGTGGGCGAGGGAGCGGGCGTAAAGGCGTACAGTAGTAGTAGTACTATTACTACTCGTAAGCAAGCTTCACCTCATCCTGCGAGCCACCGCGCCCGTGGGCGGGGGAGACGGCGTACTAAGCAAGCTTCTCCTCGTTCTGCGAGTTGACGGGACACATCAAAAGTACTCCAGTGTATAGAGCCTTGCCTCTAAGGTAGGCCCCACATGGTTTGCCTCTTTTTTAATTTAACATAACACGTCAAGTCGCAATTTGTTTGTTCACCCGTGGTAGACGATCCTCCCTCCACCAAGTGGACAACCAGTACACGTGCCAAATTACCACGTGGGCTGCCTTTTCATACAGAAATGAGCTCCACCATGTACCCGCGCGGGTGTGGTTGGGAAAGAGACGGGAGTACGTGCGCCGTGCGTGCACCTCTTCTCTTCGTGCACGTCCCCCACCTACGTGGGTGTGTGTGAGAGAGATACAAACCTAGACATAATGTGCCATCCATCCCCATGCCTCCGCCCAGTCCAACCACAAGTAACCACCACGCCCCACTCCTCCTCACCTTATCTCTCATCTTTCTCCCTCCATTTTTATATACAAGGGGCCACTATCAAAATTAAAATTTGCAGATATACATGGCCACTAACACTAATCGATGCAATATTAATGGTGTTTGCCTCGTGGTACTAGCAAAGGAGGACATTAATTATCCCTTGCATGCATGCGGAGTTTGTAAAAAATGCATCTTGATGTTACATGCAATGCACGGGCATCTTGCTAGTCCATGAAAACAACACATGGCAAAATTCCACGGCGAGCGAGGATTTGAATCTGTTGGGAGGGGCTGTTTGGATCTTGCCGGGGTAGCCAAAATATTGGCGACCCTTTTTGTCCACCGTGCCTTTGCCACCGATGAAAGAGGAATGGCTCGGTGCTCATGCTGTCATGCATCCTCCAGTAGCAAGACGTTGGAGCGAGCTCGCACGAGCTGTGTTTTTGTCCCTAGCGCCGCCCGAGCCGCCCATGAGACCGACCGGCGACCGCAAATTACGCCATCCAACCGTAGCCGCACACATTATGACAGCAACTCAACCAACCGGACGAAATTCACGCAAACACGTAGACAAACTGATATTTCATATAAACAACGACGAAAATCATATAAAATACCAGATTTTCATATAAACATGATGAATTTCATTACATTCAAATGAACTACGCGGTGCTGGTTCTGGACAGCATAGGTATATAATACCTGGCCTAAATGGTCGCCCGCCGATCAATTTGTGTTCCTCATGTCCGGCAGCACGATCACGGACTGCCGGGAGCCCCAGAGGTATATGCTTCAGCGCAAAGGACGGCTCGCTTCCCCACTGCCCAACTGATATCATTGGCTGGTGCCGTAAGATGATGGTGGCGGCACCGGTTCGAGTTCATCACCAGCAACTACTTCGCCATGGCCGGCACCGGCTCGAGTTCATCCTAACATTCCCCTCTTCCGTGGAGCCCATGCAGGGTCGATGAAGGTCCTCGCAACAAAAGGATCCGGCAAGACACCTGCTGTGTACGCCAGCGTCGCCTCCGCAGTGGCCTTCATGGGACCCAAGCGGCGGCGGCCTCCCGTGTTCTACTTCTCCTTGATGATGGCGGCGGACGCGGAGGCGCTGGCCAGCGACTCGTCGCTCTCCGCGCACCCGACTTCGTCGCTGCTTGCATGGCGCGCGCGCCGCATGGTAGTCTCGCCACGTAAGCGGAGACGCGGTGCGAGGCGGCGTGGATGGCAGCAACGACACCCGTCGCCGCTCCTCGTCGAGCTGGCTCGAGCGGCGAGTTGTTGAACCGCCCGGCTTGGGGCGGCAAGCGCTCCGTCGGGCGAGGGAGGGAGGTGGATCAGCGAGCTGCATAGCTTCGTATCCGCAGAGCTACCCAGCCGGCTTGGATGCGAATAACTACTCTTCGTAAGCCATTGTAAGTGGACAGAATGGTGGAGGAGATAGGGAGCGGCGAGGTGTGCGATTCTTGGCGGCGTTTGGCCTCGTTTAAATAGGAGATTAAATAGGCGGCGGACGGAGGAGCTCGACGGCGTTGCGTAACGCCGCCCGATCATGAACGGACGTGTGTCCAGAGTGGGTTTCTCGGCTTCCACACGGGCGGGTTTCATGGAGGCGTTTGAATGCGGCATGGAGGCGTGTTCAGCCGGGCGTGCCGCGAGTGGCGTGCTCGACTCTGACCTAGGACACTGCACCATTCTTTCACTAACGTGTGGGCTCTTTGGGTGCATGGCCTGCATGTCAGTGACCCAACGCAAGCAGCGCACAGCAGAGGAACCTTTGGTGGGCCAGGGCGGTCAGAAGCGGGCATTTCACAAACCGATGATTGTTCATTGAGTGTGACGTCAACTTTTTCATGTAGATAAGCCTACTATGTTGATAGCCCGTTCGATACGTTGTGATTCATAAAGACCACTGCAAGCATCAATGTTCTGCTTATCACAGATAAGATTGATTAATACCCGTAAGAATCCATGTCCTTAACAAAGGGTGCATGCACGTATAGGTTGAGCGTGTGTCTTACATCGTGTGTTGTGTGGATGCAGGCGTGTGAGTGTTGCGTGCGTGCAAGGGTACGTTTCAGTGTTGCATGCATGGGTGCGTACGTGTGTGTGTGTTCGTGAGTGCATGTGTACGTGTCAGTGTTGCACACCAGCATGCGTGCGTGTGTACGTGTTAGCGTTGCACGCCTACATGCGTGCGTGTCTTGCGTGCGTGCTTGTGTATGTGCGGGGTAAGGCTACACGTCAGTCGACTGACTTTTTCATCTCTGGTCATTAGATTTTCCAGCCGTTGGATACAAAATAAAGGGCCTCCAGTTTAACATCAAACTCCACCCCACCTGAGCCGCCAGCCACCACCGGCCGAACCGCCAGCCCCCGCCGCCCAGCCGGCCCGCCCTCCCGAAACCACTCCCCACCGCCGGTCCGCGCCGCACCGCCATCCTCTAGCCCCGCGCGAGCTTTTTCTCCAGGATCCCCACCCCACCGCCCAATGAACGCCCCCAACCGCCGTAATCGCCAACCAGAGGTCTCACAACTTCAATACCCACCGACCACTAATTTATTACCATTTATGTCCTTCATATACTGCGGCGATGGGTGGGCCCTATGGTAATGTGCGCTGCTGAATGTGGACCGTTTGACCGGTCAATTGATCGTGTTATCAACAAATTACGGAGCTGTATGGTGAGCGGTGACCGTATGATCACCCTAAAATGTACTCCTATTTTATTAACACAAGATGAGACTCAAACTACCATTTCTTTCTTTCAAATACGGGCTGACTGGTGGGCCCCACGGTTATGCGCCCCGATGGTGCAACACTAGTTGCGCCGCGTGGAACGTTTGGCTGGTCAATTGATTGTGTTATCAACATAATACGGAGTTGTACGGGTGAGCCAGTGACCGTATAATCAAGACATGTATTTGCTTAACACGGTCAGACGCAAGGGCTCATATATACGCGCAAGCACTCAGCGCTATAAGCGCACACACGCGAACCCTACCCCTATAAGCACCTTCGAGAGAGTGGGCCAGCATATATGATCTTGAGATTTTATGAAGTCACCATAGGTGCCTCGTACTCGAGTGGAACGTCTCCTCCCATTGAACGTACATCGCCGGAAAATACTGAAATTAACACAAGATAAATGCGAGCACTGGGACTTTAACCTTGGTGGGCTCTTTTTCTGTGATATATTCAAGTGTTATTTTCGTTTGTGGGGTAATGGGGGACCTAATTGGATTAGAGAACTCTGGATCTGGAGGAAGGAATGTGATGCTGAATGGATTCTAGTTAGTCCTACAAAGCATCGATCATCTTTAGGTCTTTTGGCCATGCATAAGCCTCCGGCAAGATCGGCTATCAAGTCTGATGCTTCTGCCCAGAAAAAGCTTTCATTTGCCACATTTGAGCGATACTCTGCTTGCAAAGGATATAGATATCCAGCGACGCAAAATTGCATTGACACCATGAGGGATGCTGGGTATGATCTTCCTGCTCATGAGCGTGTAGTCATTCATCAATCGCCACCCGTGGACTTGCTTTGGACTGTGGCTCGTCCACCCAATGTTTTTGGTACGGTTACTCCTTTGCCGGTGTTGAGCCTGCCAGAATCATCTGTGCCGGTGTCTGATCCGGTTTCTGAGGAACTTTCCCCCGTGCATGCTGGGATTTCGTCTGCATGTTTCACGGAGGCGGGATTGCCACCCATTCAAACCAATTGTCAGGGTTCTGACCCAGTGGCCTTGTCCCCATCTTTGCTGCTTAGCCCAACTGCTACTTGGCCTTCCATGCCTCCGGGTCCAACTTCTCTGGGCCACGGTTCAGATATCCCCTCCTCTCAAGAGGCTGCAAGGCAGTTTGAAGCTATGGTCGATGACATGGTGGACCGTGTGGTTACCTGCACTATTTGCTCGTAGAGGGGCCACTTATCAGTGACATGTGGAATGCGAGCGGTCTGTTCGGCTTGCTCTCGCCCCGGTCACTCTTCCCGCGACTGTAATGATTTCGCGCGCTCCAATGGATTGGTTTGGAGGCCAATTTCGGTGCAACAAAAAACAAGTTTATCGGAATCTGCTGCTTCTCATGGGAACAGAGCCGGAGTTATTGGGATAGACTGTCCAGTCCCATCGCCGCCGCCTCCATTGCATCTTCCCTCTCCCCAAGCCAAAGAAAACCCCCGACAAGCGTCTGGTTCTTCCATGGCAAACTACGAGCTCGATCCTCAGTGCTTTGTGCCTCCTGGCCATCACATCATCGATGGTGGCGATCGTCGGCTTCCACGCACCTTCTTCACGCCTGCTGCTCGCCCGCCCCGGCGTCATGAGGACTTCATGGTTGTCGAGGTGATGCCGGCGCCGGAGGGGCCGCTCGGCCCGGTGCGGGAGGAGGTTGACCAGTTTCTGCAAAATAGAGGTATTCTGGTCCGATCTACTCAGCCGTGGTTTCATGGGGTGGGTCTGCTTCAAGTCAGGGATTTTTCAGTTCGATACACATTGATTCAGCATGCACCTTTTCCTTTGGGCAACGATCGTTTTGTTAGATTTATGAAGCATGATGAGGGAGATAATTTCAAGGGAACACATGGTTTTCGCAAGGGCTGGTTAATGTTCATTGGGATTCCCTTAGACTACCGCACTACTAAATACATCTCGCAGGCAGTAGGCACTTTTGGAAAGTTTATTTCCTGGGATAGTGAAGATCCTTATCTTGTCCGGACTTTGGTTGAAGCCAACTTTCCAGATATGCCGTTGGTTCCAAGAGATGTTGTGTTTGGTGATTATGCGGAATATGGAGGTGCTCAAGTGTCTTGGACTGCAGCTTGTTATGTTCTCGGTGCTGACTTTGCAGATCAGATGCCGAATGACGAAGACCCCATGCCTCTTGATGGAAACCCCCGTCCTTTGCCTGGTAATCTGGTTCCAGATAATTTGATGTTTGCCTTACCACTATACCCAATGTTAGGATGGAATGATGCACCTGTCGTTCCTCCTCCTCCGCCTGTGAATGATGAAGCTCCTGGTTGGGGTAATGCAATGTGGGGAGATGAAGTTGTGAACGAGCAGGCCCCCCAGCCGGCTGCTCCTGAACAGGATCAGGTGTCAATAGTGATTGATCAACCTGAGGGATCTGCTTCTGTGGAGCAACAGGAGCAGGGCGTTGAGATTCAACAACAGCATGATTTTCCACTCCCAGATCCTCAGCAGCATCTTGTCTTTGAGGAAAATCATCTTGCAATTGTACCTTACCAGCCACCTGTGATTCAGCAGCATGAAATCTTTATTGGCATGGCAGGAATTCTGGCTGGGCCTCCTCTCCCTCCGGAGATGATTTGGAAGAGATCTTTCCAGATCCTTATGTTTGATTTCACAGTAAAGGAAGTGCCAAGGTCTATCTTCTTCAAACCGATGGGCACAATCATTTATTCCAAGGGGTCCTGGTCCATTGCTTTTGATGAATCTAGAATGAAGTCTTGTTTGTCTGCTTCTCTGCCCATTGTTCCTGCTGTTAGAAAACCTGTCATGGCGAAGCGTCCGGTGGCCAGAACTTTATTTGTGAAGCTGCCGCTGTTTTAGTTCCTATTTATGAAGAGGTTGCTTCTGCTAGTTCTGCTGTTTCTGTTTCGGTTCATTCATCCCCTTTGGTTTTTTCTATGGAACAATCTTCTGAGAGAAAACGAAGAGGGAAGAAGAAGGCTCCTGTTGTTGATATGTCACTGAGACGTTGCACTCGGAGCGCGGCAAAGTTGGATGGACTCAAAAACGTGGTTTTTGAGCAGCTCCCCTTACAGCCATCTAAGAAACGGCCCCGTGCCAAGCCCATGGAAGACAAGGACAAGGCCCAACCCACTGCTGTGGTTGACTCTGATGATGCTCAGCCTACTGCACCACCACATACCCCGATCCATGTTCTTCAGGCTGTGGGCGCGGAGCTGGAGATTGATCCCTTACTTCTATCGGTGGACAAGCTTATGGCTAATCCACACTAGGACTCTTCTGCATCTTCGGCTTAATGTTTATGTCACCTTTTATGTTGAGGCCGAGTGTGACTGTTATGCTTGTTTTTCTTTTGGTTGAACGTATGCAGTGCAGGATGTGGCACTTTGTGGTTCTGAACTTTGTTATCTTTTGGGTGGCATGGCACTGCCTGTCAGGCTCCTTTTGTTCCTCTACGCAATGGTTATTCATGAATCGTGTGACAACGCGTAGTTGGAAAGTTTTATGTTGGAATGTTCGTGGTCTGAATTCTGAGGCTAGGCAGCGTTCTGTCAGGGAGAAAGTAACGGAGAGTCAGTGTTCAGTGATTTCTCTGCAGGAAACTAAGCTAACTTCATGCTCGCGTTCAACCATGAAAAGCATTTGTCCCTATGGTTTTGATCAATTCGTTGAGTCTCCCTCTAGAGGAGCCTCTGGGGGACTTTTAACAGTGTGGCAATCTGATGTGTTCCATGGCACTCTGCTTGAAGTTAAACCCTATGCTATCGTTATGCAATTTACCTCGGTTCATAATAATGAGCAGTGGTTTCTGGTTAATGTGTATGGCCCTTGTTAGGGTGAGTTGTGTGATGAGTTTGTTTCGTGGATTTACAACTTAGATATCGACCCGGATATGAAGTGGATGCTCACGGGAGATTTCAACTTTACTCATTCCACTGAAAATAGGAATCTCCCCGGTGGTGATATAAATGATATGTTTATTTTTAATGAAATAATTGGCCATTTGGGATTGCTGGAGCTTCCTTTAAAAGGCAGAAATTTTACTTGGTCTAATATGCAGGACATGCCTCTTCTGGAGCAGTTAGACTGGGTGTTTACTTCTGCTAGTTGGATTAACACTTATCCCATGACTCAAGTGACCCCTTTGGCCAAGACTGCGTCTGATCATGTGCCTTGCCTGGTGACCATTAGTACTACAATTCCAAAACTACATATCTTCAGGTTTGAAAATTTTTGGATCCATCAGGCTGGTTTTTTGGATTGTGTGCAGGAGGTTTGGAATCGTCCCTCTCGTAAGGCCCATATTTCAGCAATTATTGTTGACAAATTAAAGGCTTTGCGGTTTGCTTTGAAGAAATGGCAGAAAGGTTTATCACATATTAAGAGGTTAATTGAAAAGTGTAACTGGGTTATTCTATGGTTGGACAATCTTTATTCAAATTATTTTTCTAAAAACAAAATATATGGAAAATAGGGTAACATGATTCCTACATCAGAAAATTGGAGAAATTAATTTGAAGTCATTTTGGTATTTTAAAATGATTTTATTGGATTTTATTGGACCAGTAGCACTGTGAATTATTAAAATTTGTGTGATTTTATTTGACATTAGAATAATGTTCATCTTGTAAAATATTTTTCTGCAAATTTTGATATATATATGCCTATATAAAAGTTTTAATTTTTTGTTTTTTGTTTTTGTTCGTGAAATTTTGTTAAAAAAAAATGCAGCACCTTGGGCCAAGGCCCAAGCCGCCGACCAACCACCGGCCAAGGCCAAGGCAAAGGCCATCCTGCCACACACCTAGGGGCCGGAGGCCCAGGTTTCCTATTCTTTTACAAATCCTAGTAGGATTTGATCCCGTTATTCCGTTTATTCTGATTTGTTTCTAGATCTTTTCCTCTTTGTTTCCTAATCCTAGTCTATTTCTTGTCCCCTACCCAAGCAAAGCCTCCCTCCCCACTATAAATACCCAAGCACCCCTCCCTCCAACACATCAAACCAACACCTCTCCTCTCCTCTCTCCGCTCCTCTCGCGGCAGTGCAACACCACCCGCCGCCAAGTCGCCCTTGGCTCTCGACCTCTCTGAGGTTTATATGATCTCCTCTCCACGTCCCGTGATCTCCTTTCCTCTAGGAGCAACCGCAACATCGGATCCGATCTTCTTCCCCAACTCCGCGACTACTCCGGTGAGATCCACGAAATCCCGTAATTCATTTTTCAGAAAATAGCAATCTTAGAAAATTCATATCTTTTAGAGTTTTAGTATTTTGAGTGATTCCAATTGCTATGTGTCACAAATTTGCTGAAGTTTCTGTCAGTTCAATTTTATTTCACATTTGAGCAGTTTAAATTTGTGTTTATATGAATTTTCTCAAATCACTAGATTTGAGCTATTTTGAGTTAGGAATACTTTTTTGACTGATTCTTTTTGCTCCTGGTCTCTAGGACCTTTGTTTATCCAGTAGTATTTAGTATTTTATTTCTAGGTTAATTTAAATTAGGTTTTAGCAAAACAGTACTGTTTTATTATTAGTTCTGTTTAGCTTTTTCTTTATTGTTTTTATTAGTTTTAAATTATTTCTTTTTGTCACTTTTGACAAAATTAGTTGTATTTCTGTTAGACAACAGGATAAAATTTATTTTATTTTAAAAATTTATTTTCCTTAGTTTTGTATGAAACCTTCTATAGGTCATAGTTAGAGTTTTATAACAGCTTTTTATTTGTTTCTTTTGCAAATAAAATTTGATGGAAAAAAATACTTTCTGTTAAATTAGTTATTTTACATTTTATTTTCTGTTAATTTATTAGTTTAGTATTTTAATTGTTGTTAAGTTTTTACTTACGGCAAAACTATATTAGATGTTTGTAGCAAAGTCATAGATCTTCGTTAGTAGTTTTTCTTTGTAGTTTTATTTGAAGTTTCTTTTGATTTTGTTTGAGTTTTATTATCGATTTTCCTTGCTGTTTTGATTGTTATTTGAGTGCTAAAATTGTTTGCTAGGATGTTTGCTTATGTGAATGCTATGTTTGACTATATAGATTTTCAGCGGAGTGATTAGTTCTACCAAGTCATTTTAAAAGCGTTGTTATCTTCATCAAGTATTACGAGCAAGTTCACTTTGACCATGCTTCCATACCTATGTTTTATTGCATTTAGTGGCATCTTTGCAACCCCTCAGTAGTGTTATTGATTCTTGAAGTTGAGTAGTATGCATGAGGTAAGAACCCATCACCTGTTACCAAGCCGGGGCGTCATTTATTTTAATGCTACGCTATAGTAGGCGGGGTTGGTATGAGTGCTTCGAGTGGTATGAAGAAGGAGGACTCTCGTCAATGGCGACAACTCCATGATGGCATCTGCAAGGACTGCATTTTCAAGGCCTCAAGACTTCAAGACTCGAGACAAGAATTCAATACACACTCTGGGTGAAGGACGGTTGGCGGGCACCTGGAGAAACCGTGGTTGGCGGGATGCATGGAGAAGCGCCATGACATCTTCGGAGCTTCACCCAGACTCAAAGAGGCGGAAGAATACTTCATGCGGAAGCTTACCTGTGCAACCGCAAGTCATTATGGGCTCTGCTTGGTTGACCTTAGTGGTGACTCTGGCTGGGGCGGTGCTAGCAGATGTAGAACTACGGTAGGATTGGATGAGTACGGACGGTGGTCGAGAGGAACTCTTGGAAGACCATGTTTGGTCATCTTGTTCTCAAACACCCTGAAGTGCGAGAACGTAAAGAGGATCGAATCTTGCGGGTAAAGTGTACAAACCTCTGCAGAGGGTTTAAACCTAATCGATTAGCCATGTCCCGATTCGGACAATTTGAGCATCTGGACTTGGATCTATCTGGAACTCTCAACACGGATTGATAACTTAATTGTGGGCAACTTATGATGATTTTGGGCTATGAGACATCGGTTGGCGGAACCATGTCATGATAGAAAACTCCATAGTACAGACTTCATTTATTCCTTTGATGTAGGAAAATAAAACCAGCTTTTACATAAAAAACCGGACCACAGCCACAAAGCCATATTGCATATAGTATAGTTTTATCATCTGTTCTTTTATTGTGATCTTGCGGTACATTCAATGTCTTGACCTACGGCTGGCGTATCATGTTGCGATACTTTTCCGACGGTAAGAATACGATCTGAGTTACGGTCTACACTCAACTTGCCGATGGCGTTGATGGGACTCCACACCCGATTACTTGTTTCGCTGAGACTATTGAGGTATATATCAGTTTCGTTATTTATACATGTGATTGCACTTTGATATATACATTGATGTCTGTGTGTGCCGACATACTGATCCGGGGATGTACGGATACCACGAAGGCTTGACCGTCTGAGTGGTCGCTACATCATGGCAAGGTCCGTCTTGTGTCCACCCAAATTAGATCGATGCATGAAATAGTTGCCGTAGCTAGTGTTTAATAGTAGTTTGGATTGTGTCTAATTATCCGAACCTTTCATATAAACCCCTCTGAGGCTAGTACTCTGTTTGAATCCGTCTATAGAGGCTACGCTACTTTTGTGTGCAGTGAATCATGTGAGAACCATCATAATTGTTGCGAAGCAGATGCTCCTCACTAGTTTTTCATGAATATGGCATGGTAAGACATAAGTTGTCACGGTTTATCATCTGGCGAGTGTGTGTTTGATGAAATAGAGCACTGCGTTAAGAACCATGCACCGCGATATACATAAGTACTTGTAAACCTGTTGGTGCTACCCACTTGTAGCAGTTGTGCAAAACACGGCACATTGGCTCAGCTAAGCAACACTAGGCTATCGACCAGCTAACAATCAACAATCTGTTATGCGACATATAAGCAACTATGTATCTTGTTACGATGGTTTATGCAGTTAATTGAGGCCACAATGTAATAAATTCCAAAGCGTTCACATTGGTCCGGCTCAAAATAGAATACATGTCTAATTCAACATAAAGGGGTTTTGAAGATTCAATTCATAGGAAGTGCATTCATCTATTTGAACCCGAGATAATGGCATTTGTAAATCAGATGTAAAGGGGCATCAATCTTTGTTGTGAGTTTGAACATGCTATATATATTCATACGCATATCTAACTTTTTTGCAACCAAGGAGATTATATCTAGAACCATGCATGAATTGAGGTAAGTTGCATATTTTTAATATATACTGTACAATGTATATTCAAATGTACCCCTCCATTCCAAAATAATCGTAGCTTTAGGATTTTCAAGAGTAAAGATTTGTGAAGTTTGACAAATCCTGAAAGTTCAATTCAAGAGAACCGAAACGTTAATGCTTCGCTCCCAAATATTGAACGGCGCCAAATAGGCCTCTGGTCACCCAAACCGCTTGAGACTAATGTTTTGGTGGTAGGAAATTACTGTCCCGACTCGGCCCGTAGCCTATCGCCCGATGTCCAAATGTCTAAACCGGGTAGGTTTGTAACTTCACCAAGACGCCAGCCTCAACCGCCCCGAGAAGCATTCATACGGCGTGGGCGCCTAAACACCCATTCGCCGGCCAAATCTATCCCGCCCACATTTGGGACACCTGACATGACTGTCCTACCCCCAACCCGCAATATGTCCGAAATTTTAGATGGGGCAAAGTTTGTAACTTTCCCCAAATTTCAAACAAGCACGTCTCAAACCGAACATTTTTCCCCCTTAGTTCCCAGCATCCCTCCGTTTCCCCATTCATACTCCATGGGCGCGAAAACGCCCTCTCCACCGGCCGCGAAACCCCAGCCTCCTCCGTCGATCTGTCCTCCACCCCATAGCGGCCAATCCACCGCCGCCCTCCTCCATCACGCCGGAGCCGGTACCCCGACATCGTCGTCCAACGCAACCACAACCGCAACGCCCTCAAGGACTTAGCAGCTGAAGCCGAGGCAGAGCTGCCTCCACGGCGCCGACGCCGATGTGCGTCGTACCAGAACCACTCCGACCACGCCGTCCTGCGCCTCACTGCTGCGGCTCCACTGTCGCAACCGTCCACCGCATCGGAGCTGTTCCTCGCTACACGCCGTCGTTCGCCACCTCGGATCTGCTTCCCGCCGGCATGACGGCCACCGCACCACACTCAACAACTTGGCCATGGGTTCGTCCAAGGCTGCACCGTCCTCCACAACTTCTGGTTTCGGCGAACAACAAGAAGATCGCCGGAAAAATGAAGGAGGACACAAGATCGCCAGCAGAAAGAGGTACTCCTCTTCCCTTATTCGTGCAAATCTTACGTCTCCGCCACACCGTATTCATCCCACGAAAGAAACTAGTTGAGCGCTTTCATCGCATCTTCTTCGTGATACTAAATGCACAAGGTTTCTCCCTTTACTATTTCACCTTTGCTAGAGGTCAAGAGTCCGCCTGGATTTCAATTCGTGGTTAGTCGAACCGCAATTAAAAGAAGCAGCACCCGCTTAGGCGCTGCGGAGCACCTAGTCCGCTTTGTTCCCGGGAAGCGGCGATCGGTGTCTATCATAGGGGTGTGGGCACAGAGCTGCTTGCGCTCGATCCGAGGTCGGCAGGGCTTGAATGGATGGCCGGGGTGCCAAGCACGGCGGCGCGTGAGGTCGAGGGAGGCGCAGCAGGGGAGGAATATTGTGCGGTGGTCGCCTGGCGTTTGAGGAAGATCGCCAACACCGATCGCTGGAGGTAGATGAAGGCGATCTGCCCGCTCTTTTGTACATCGGACGGTGCAGAAAAAATGGACTGACCTATTTTTTTCAGTCGACTGTTATTTTCATAGAATCCTGTAGTAATTTAGTGTGCCATGCATGTTGTAGAACTATCATATGTATCCCGTCATTTATTTCTCACCGACCTGCTATCTGCTACCTTTACACTGTACTAATTGTGCACACACTTCACCCATACTAACACTATTGTTTGTTTATGCATGGGTATTTTAGACTCTGACGCAGTTGTTGATGAATGCGAAAAGAAAAGATGTAAGTCACCCAAAGTAATTCAAGACAAGCACTAAGCGCCAGAAGCGCCTAATGGGTGAAGTGTCAGCTGTTGGAGACAGTAAACGTAGCTCTGCAGTTGATGATCTCAATTGCCACACACAACCATCCCAAGTGCTTGCTTTAACTTCACGTTGTCAAATGTGGTTGCATGTTGCATATGGTGTCTAGCTTGTATTGCTTCCAATTTGGTTAAATTGCATCTGCTTACTTTACACATTATACCTTTGATAATGACATGCCTTCATGTTTTTTATACATACTACATATGTCTATTAACCATGTTCGTACATCAAACTAATGCTCTTTTGTATCCCTCGTCAATCACTTATGATGAGACAACACCGGGTGTGTTATGTGAGACGCCCTACTGCTTAAAGAGTGCAAGTGTCATCCTCCCACATGATTCTCAAGAAACAGCAAGGCTAAATGAAGATAGTCAACGAGCTCTCTAGTTGATCACCGCAATTCCCCACACCACCATTGCAGGTGCTTGCTCTTACTTGGCAAAGCAGGATATGTGGTTGCATGTTGCATATGGTGTCTACCTTGTAATGCTTCTAATTAGGGTAAATTGCATCCGCTTAGTTAACAAATTATACCGTGAATATGACATGCCTTCCTGCTTTTGGTACATACTACGCCTTTCTATTAACCATGTTCTTACATCAAACTACGTTTCTTGTGTATCCCTCATCAATGCTCCTTATTTGTTAAATTGCATCTCCCTAGATTACACATTATACATGTGAATATGACACGCCTTCCTATTTTTGGTACATACTACATCTGCCTATCACACCATGTTCTTACATCAAACTACTGTTCTTGTGTATCCTGCGTGTATTGCTTATGATGAGACAATCCACGCTGTGGGTTAATATGAGACGCAATACTCTTATAAAGAATGCAATTTCATCCTCTCCACATGATTCTCAAGAGACAAGCAAGCCTAAATGAAGACATTGAATATAGCTCAGACTGAAGACCGACTTCCCTACACCACCATCACAGTGTGCTTGCTCTAACTTCGCAGCATGTGATATATGGTTGCATGTTGCATACGGTGTCTAGCTTGTAATGCTTCTAATTAGGTAAATTGCATCCGCTTAGTTTACACACTATACCGTGAATATGACATGCCTTCCTATTTTTAGTACACACTACATCTATGTGTTAACCTTGTTCTTACATGAAACTACCTCTTCTCAGATCCTGCATCAATCACTTACAATGAGTCACCTTTATTCGCTGTATATTGCATATTATTTCTAGCTTTGTTGCCATGTATTGCTTCTAATTTGGTCAAATACATTTGTTAGGGCACCCTTTTAATTTGGCAGAGTGATATTGGTTTCATCTTTCATATGGTTTCTAGCTTGCATAGATTCTAACAAGTTCAAGCACCTTGTGCTTAGTTTACATTTTATACATCATACATGTCAATATGTCACGCCGTCCTGTTTTTCATACATATTCCATCCTCCTATCATGCCGCTGCCTTACATGAAAGTAGTGTTCACAAGATTATGCATCAATGAGTTTCAAGAGCAAATTTTATTTCTTTTTCTTGTGGGTTTGACTTGACAAGGCAAAATCAAGAAAGAGGAAGGAAAAGAGTAAGGAAGGCGATGATGGTGGTCCTCTCAAAGAACGTAAACGGAGCATTTGTACCGATTCTCCTTGTACCGATAGTGCATTACAAGGTCCAAGTCTCCGCTCCCTACTCCACCATCCAAGGTGCTTGCTCTAACTTGGCAAGCAGGATATCTGGTTGCATGTTGCATATGGTGTCTAGCTCGTATTGCTCCTAATTAGTGTAAATCAGATCTCCTTAGCTTACACATGATACATGTGAATATGACACGCTTACCTGCTTTTTGGTACATACTATATCTGCTCTATCACACCATGTTCTTACATGAAACTACTCTTCTTGTGTATCCTGCATCACCACTTATGATGGGACACCTTTAAATTGGCAGCAGGATATTGGTTTGCGCCTTGAATATGATTTCTAGCATATATTGCTTCTAGTTTGATGAACACCACCTATGACGAGACAGTTTTAACTTGGCAGAGTGATATTGATTGCACCTTCCATATGGTGTCTTGCAGTGTTTCTAATTTGTTGAAGTGCCTTTCGCTTAGTTACCACATCATAGGTGTGAATATGTCAAGTCGTCCATTTTTTCATACATATTTCATCCTCGATCATGACTTTGCCTTTCATCGAGTAGTGTTCACAAGATCATGCATGAATGAGTTTCAAGAGTGAATGATATTCCTTTTCTTGTCGGTATGACCTCACAATGCAAAATCAATAAAGCTAAAGGAAATTGGCAAGGCATTGGATGATGGTGGTCCTTCCGAGCAACCAAACGGAGGTTCTCTACAGATTCTACTCCGCTATCCTCCCAACAAGATTCGCAAGACAACGCAAGGCTAGACAACAACGTAGTTGTGTAGATGATGAGCACATCTCCCTACTCCACCATCACAGGTGCTTGCTCTAACTTGGCACTATTATATGTGGTTGCATGTTGCGTATGATGTCTAGCTTGTATTGCTTCTAACTTTGTTGAATTGCATCTGCATACTTTACACATAATGCCTGTGAATATGACATGTGTTCCTGTTTCTACATCATACTACTATTCTTGCATATCCCGCATCGGTCGCTTATGATAAGGCACCTTTAAGTCTCCACTGTGATATTGGTTGTGTCTTGCATATGATTTCTAGCATGCACTGCTTCTAATTTGTTGAAACGCTATACAGTTTGAACTTGGCAGAGTGATATTGGTTGCATCTTTCATATGGTGTCTAGCTTGCGTGCTTCTAATTTTTGAAATGCCTTCGCTTAGTTGTTACATCATAGGTGTGAATATGTCACACCATCCTGTTTTTCATACATATTCCATCCTCGCATCATGTGTTTGCCTTTCATCCGAGTAGTGTTCACAAGATCATGCATGAATGAGTTCTCAAGAGCTAATTTTATTCCTTTTCTTATTGGTTTGACCTCACAATGCAAAATCATTACAGCTGAAGGAAATTAGTCCCAAGTGGATGATGGTGGTCCTTCTGAGCAACTCAAACAGGGGTCTCTACAGATTCTACTCCACCATCCTCCCAACAGATTCGCAAGACAACACAAGGCTGGATAGTCAACGAAGTTGTGTAGATGATGATCACATCTCCCTACTCCACCATCACAGTGTGCTTGCTCTAACTTGACACTATTATATGTGGTTGCATGTTGCGTATGATGTCTAGCTTGTATTGCTTCTAACTTGAATTGCATCTGCTTACTTTACACATAATGCCTGTGAATATGACACGTGTTCCTGTTTCTAGAACATACGTGTACATGATGAGCACATCTCCCCTACTCCACCATCACAGGTGGTTGCTCTTACTTGGAACTGTTATACGTGGTTGTGTTTTCCGTACGATGTCTAGTTTGTATTGCTTTTGATTATGTTGAATTGCATCTGCGTAGCTTACAACTTATACCTGCAACGATCACTTACCCATAAGACACATTTAACTTGGGACTGTGATGTAGGTTGCATCTTGCATTGTCTTCTAGCTTGTACTGCTTCTAATTTCTTGAAATGGCACTTACGACGAGACACTTTTTACCTGATAGAATGATATTGGTTGCATGTTCATATGGTGCCTAGCTTTCATTTCTTCTAATTTTGTTGAAATGCCTTCCGCTTACTATTTTTTCATACATATTCCATCCTCCTATCGTACATGTGAATATGAAACGCTGTCTTTTTTGTATATATTCCATCCTCCTATCATGCGCTTGCCTTACATCAAAGTAGTGTTCGTCTGTATCATGCATCAACCAGTTATGCAGAGCTAATTTTATTCATCTTCTTGTGGTTTTGACTTCATAAGGCAATATCGTAAAATAGGAAGGAAAAGAGTGTTAGGGATGTTGGTATTCCTCCGCACCGACGCAAACAGAGACTCTCTAGATTTGCCCCTGCTACTGCTAATGAAGTTGAAGTCCCAAGTCTACATGATGATTTCATCTCCCGTACTCCACCATCACAGGTGCTTGCTCTAAGTTGAAAGTGTGATAATTGGTTTCATGTTGCATATGTTGTCTAGCCTGTATTTCTTCTATTTTGATTAAATTGCACCTGCTGAGTTTATATGTTATACATGTGCATATGACATGGCTTTCTGTGTCTAGAATACACTGCATCTATCTATCATACCATGTTCTTACATCAAAGTACTGTTGTTGTGTATCCCGCATCAGTCACTCATGATTGGACGCTTTTAACATGGCAGTTTGATAGTGGTTGCATCTTGCATTGGTTTCTACGTTGTACTGCTTCTAATTTTTCGAATTGCCACTTATGACAAGACACTTTTAACTTGGCAGAGTAATATTGGTTGCATCTTTCATATGGTGTTTAGCTAGCATTACTTCTATTTTCTTGAAAATTCTTCTGCTTAGTCTTTACATCGCAGCTGTGAATATGTCATGCCGTCCTGTTTTTCTTACATATTCCATCCTCATATGGTTGTCTTACATCAAAGTATAGCTTGTCTATATCATGCATCAATGAGTTCTGAAGAGTGATTTTATTCTTTTGTGTTGTGGGTACAGCTTGACATGGCAAAGTCAAAAAAGAGCAAGGAAAATAATATAGTACGGAGTGCTGTTACTCGTCGGGTGAAAAGGAAAAGGTTCTGCCGTCGAGATTCTTCCGGTACTTATAGTGCAGAGAAGGTCCAAGTCCACCGCTAAATCTACAAACACAAGATCACTGCTCCACTAGCTTCAAAGATCCGCTTCAACTGTATCAAAGATCTCAACCAGTTACTCGCTCGCTTGCTCGAACTCGCCGTTCCCAAGCTGCCTTCACACCAAACACTACTTCAAGCAATCGCGACACAACAGACTTGGCAAGATCAGATGAACCTCATGAGCATCAACACCAAGACAAGACTGACCGAGTCAAGTTGCGCTTGCATGCTCCTTTATATGTACTCTCACAGTTTGATGTACACTAACACTTTCCATATTCGTTGTTGAACTAGCACCACGGCGCAAGCGGAAACAAACATCAGGGATAATGCTTGATAGATTAACAAAATCTAAAGGAGGAAGAATGGAGATCCATTTTGAGGCAGGTTTAGAAAGGCCACGTGATGCTACAGATTCAGCCAAGTTAGTATCAGAGGCAGCTGTTGCCGTTAGGTGTCATGCACGTATCCTCCCAACATGGATCCAAAGACAGAATGAGAAAGACAATACCAGTTTAACACCTTCCTTGACCATTTATCCGTAAGTAATGTTATTCATCGCAATTAGTAATATTGTCTTGCTCGCCCCATACTTTCTAGCTTCCTCCTAATAAGACTCACATTCTTTTTCAATGATGAGGTTCAAGTTGATCCGAAAGATGATGCAACTAAACAAGCATCCACTCATGTTTTTCACCGCTCATGACAAAGATCGGTACCACCTTAGAAAATCTCACTTTGAAGGCAAGGCTAACAATGAAATCGCCCAAACATCTCCGTGGAATATATTACGATGAAGATCGACAGCCCTCGTTAAACACCGGTCGATCCAAAGTATCGTAGGCTATATGTATTTGATCAGACCACGTATTGAACTTGTATTTATGTATGTGCCTTACAAGTGTATCTTCTTCTAGGCTAACTGTTTGAAGAACAAAACCAACCGTTCTAAAGTGAAATTCCAACAGACAACAGGATCGCGTAGCTATATTGCACACTGCGAGGCTTTTGTAAATAGCTGCTACTTCCATCTTTTTTTGTGCCATATTATCGTATCTATATTGACTTATTCCAAATACAGAGGAAAGCCCGTGCGGACCAAAAAGAACCTGAACTGAATGCAGTGCAAATCTTCAAGTATTGCCACACCAGCAAGACAAAGGGCATGAGGACACCAGTTCAAGCCGCTGTTGTAAGTCCTTACTCCTCCTGCCTTGAACTGATTGGTACAGTGATGTGTTCATTTAACTACTTGGTTTGCAGCCAATGTCAGTTACTCTGTTCACTTTTATACACAGTTGTCTTAACATATCATTTCACCTTACATGGTTTAAAAGAGATGAAGGATATTCTTTTGGTCTTGATCTGTAATCTAGTTGTTATGTTCACGTGCGCACACAATGATAAAATAGGCTGTTTGTTTTATATCTGTTTGCCCATGATATGAATGATGTCATACTATGTTCATCCTACTTAAACCATGTCTCTTTATCCTTAGATGTCAACGAATGTGAGGAAATAGACAATACAGTAGGCATGCTACACGGATGTGACGCCCTCGATTCAATCGTACACTAATCATACACGCAAATGTGTACGATCAAGATCAAGGACTCACGGGAAGATATCACAACACAACTCTAGACACAAATTAAAATAATACAAGCTTTATGTTACAAGCCAGGGGCCTCGAGGGCTCGAATACATAAGCTCGAATACACAAGAGTCAGCGGAAGCAACAATATCTGAGTACAGACATGAGTTAGACAAGTTTGCCTTAAGAAGGCTAGCACCAAAAAGCAGCAACGATCGAAAAGGCAAGGCCTCCTGCCTGGGAGCCTCCTAACTACTCCTCGGTCGCCGACGGCCTCCACGAAGTAGTAGGTACCCTGAGTAGTAGTAGTCGCCGGTGGTGTCGCTCGATCCTGGTTCCACCATCCGTTGCGACAACGGAAGGAAGAAAGAAGGGGGAAAGGGAAGCAAAGCAACCGTGAGTACTCATCCAAAGTACTCGCAAGCAAGGATCTACACTACATATGCAACATTATCAAAGGAAGGTCAGATATGTGGACCGGGCTGCAGAAATGCCGTAATAGAGAGAAGGCCTAGTCCTATCGAAGACTAGCATCTTCTGAAACCACCATCTTGCAAAGAACCGGAAGGAGTAGAGTAGCATAAAGTAAAGTAGTAGTAGTGTTATCAACCTCGGCGGAGATCCTTTCTCGACTCCCTGCGAGAAAGAAATCCCAGAGCCAAACTATCCAGATTATCATCACAATCCAGTTCTCATTACCATCAAATTCTCATCACAAGTATCCAGTTCTAGTTGTATCGATCGATACAACTCCAAGTGTCCGCTATCAGAGGACAGGCTATCGATAGATGTTTTCTTCCTGCAGGGTGCACCAACTTACCCACCATGCTCGCTTAACTCCGCCGGACACACTTTCCAGGTCATGCCCGGCCTCGCCAAACAATACGCCCAACCCGACCTAGGCTTAATAGAGAGGCCAGCACGCGGACTAAACCTATGCCCCCAGGGTCATGGGCCATCTCCCGGAATACCGCATGTTTGTGACGCTGCCGGTGAGCAGACCTAGCTACCTCCTTCAACAAGGCAGGTGCTTACGCAGTCCAACCCGCGCCACGACGCCGCCGCCGACGCCTATTAAGCTTCGCTGATGTATACGACGCAGAACGCCCATACTATGCCCACGTGATGGTTAGTGCTATCGTGCCGAGGCCCTCGGATCAAATATCCAAATCGTAGTGGATTAGGACGCGCGGTAACAAGCAGAGACTCACGAAAGATGTGACCCGTTGTTCTGCCTCGAGGACTTGCGGCAAGGGCTAGGAATGCCCGGCCACGCCTCGTAATTATCTCGCGGGCACCCTCCAGGTCAACCCGTCTCCACATCACTCGCAATTAAGCTCGCGTCGGTACCCCCCAGGATCGACCCGTCTTTAGTAACATGGCTCAGTGTAAAATCATAGTAATCATAGTAACTGTGTGTCTAAACATCAAGGGGAATGCCCCGAGGAATCACCCCCGGTGAATTCCACTCGATGTAATCATCAAGGTGAACGTAAGAGGATTCACCCTCGAGGTCCACACTTCAGGGGTTGCACGACAGTCGTATCAGAAGTGGTTAAAGAGGAAATCACCCTCGATGACCACGACCGAATAGCTACACTACAGGGTTAACATCAGGAGTACTGATGAGGACTCACCCTCGGTACTCGATAGTAACCTAGTATTGTCGAGCAACTAAGGGGAAAGTGATGTGCGGTGTCGGGGCCTGGTCTTCGATCCCGTTGATCAGGTCTTCAATGATGAAGCAGGGGCAACAAGGACAAGGTGGGGGTCACTGATGGATCACTAACCAACCTATACTAAGCAGTTTAGGATAAGCAGGTAAGGTACAACTGCAGATACAAAAGCAGGCTATGCAACAGAATAGGAGCAAACAATAACAGTAGCAAAATCTAATGCAAGCATGAGAGAATGGAATGGGCGATATCGGGATGATCAAAGGGGGGCTTGCCTGGTGGCTCAGACAAGAAGGAGGGTCGCCGTCACCGTAGTCGATCACAGGGGCATCAGCATCGGTCTCGGGGTCTACCGGGGAGAAGAGGGAGAAGAAACAGTAAATATAAAGCAACGTAGCATCACAAAGCGTAACATGGCAATATGCTGCGTCGGGTGTGACCTAACGCATGGCTATACAATATAGGTGCAGGGGGAAAACAACCGGGAATGTATTCCCGGTTCCGGACCTGTGTCACACATATGACCGGAGGGGAAATGTTCCATGTTCAGCATGCTAGAGGCATGTGACAGATGAACGGACCGCATATTCGGATTTTTTTGGATTTTTATGAGCAACTTTCGTATAGAAAACATTTTCATTTGGTATACAGTTTAATTTCTATGAATTTTCAAAGTTTTAAACATTTTCTGAAATTAAATAAATTAACAGAAAGGTTTATTGCGCCAAGATGATGTCACAATGACATCGCAGATCGCCAGGCGGCCGACCAAGTCAAACCTGGCTGTGGGTCCAAGTGGGACCCACATGTGAGCCCCCGATAGCCTAACACTGTATTAAACTAACTAATCTAGGTTAATTAGCCATCGACCCCACTGTCATAGCCTAATTGGCTAAACTAATTAGTTTTAATTATTAAAACATTTTAATTAGAGGATTAGCGGTGGGCCCGCACGTCAAGATCACTGTGGACGCTTAGTCGCAAGTTGATCGGGTCAACGGTTAGAGGGACCCATGGCGGTGGCTCGGTGGCGTGGTCGTGGTTGCAGCGTCGCCGCCACGCCGGACGGCGATCGAGTCGCGCGGCGACCATTCCCGTGGCGGAAGTTCGCGGAGATGGCCGGAAAACGCTAAAAGGCACGGTTCGCCGCTTTTGGTCACGTTTGAGAGTCTGGCGTCGGCACGCATCGCCAGTGCCACCGTTGGTCTCGGAAGGCTAGATACGACGACGGCGAAGCACCTTAGCGGTCACGGAGTTCGCCATAGGCGGATGAGCGGCAGAGGCCACGGGGATGGGATCTAGCGGCACGAGCGGCCGCGGTGAGGGGACCTGAGCACGTTCCTGTGCTCGGGCGAGCCTGGCAGCGACTACAACGTCGACAGCGAGCTATGCGGCGGAGCTAGGTTCGGTCGGCGATGGCAGAAGCTGCCATGGCGCGGGGAAGAGCACGGGGAGAGAGGGATAGGGAGGAGGAGCTCACTGGGCGCCTGTAGGTGTGCTCAGTGGGCTCGGGGCAGGCGCGAGGTGGCGAATTGGACGGCGTTCGTCGGAGCAGAGGAGGAAGAAGAGGTCGCCGCACTTGCTGTGGGGGCTCCTGGCTTGGTCCGGTGGTCGAGGAAGACGTCACGGGGCACGACAGCGCTCGGGGACTCGTCGGAGAGGGCCGGGGACAGCGGTGGCCGCGGGATCAACAGACGCACGGCGACGGTGGCGCTCGGGAGGAGTGAGCACGTGAGGGAGAGGGGAAAGGTGGATCTGGGGAAGGAGAGGCGCAAGTGGGAGTGGGGAGCTGACGAGGCCAGCAGGCTCGGCCTTATCCCCTCGGCGCGAGCAGCGGGGTGGCGAGGCGGTTGGCGGCGATCATGGCAGGGCGCCTCGGTCGTGTGAACAGGGGAAGGGGATGACCGCGGGGAGGAGTGGGCTGGGCTGTGCACTGTAGCAATGGGATACAAGTGCACAGTAGTAGCTAGGCCCTTTTCTATTTCCTTTTTTTATTTACAGAGAGAGAGATAGGGAATTATTTGGCCAAGTATTTCACTTAGCAAAAATTTGGGAGGTGTCCCATTAAATCCCTGGTGATCATAGACAGTGCCACAATTATTTTGGAGACCAGAAGAATTCATTTGGAATTTTTCAAAAATAGGATAGCATTTAAAAATGCTGAATTGGTGCTGTTATAATTGCTAATGTTCATCTTTGCACCAAAGTGATGTTGTGTTCCTTAACAAATATTTGTTATGGAATTTTTGACAGATGATGAACATTTTTCCGGCAACTTTTGATCAACTTCAAACTTCACTTGAATTTGAATTGACTGGAATTTCAAATGGGATATTGGACAAAGGTGATTAAGCACTGTTTGGGTAAATGATTAGCTTAATCACATAGGGTTACTGTAGCATGACACTGGGGGTGTTACAAATCTCCTCCACTACAAGAAATCTCGTCCCGAGATTTAAGTGGGGAAGTAAAGAGTAACTTCGGGAGAACTGACCCTTATAGGGTTAAATATCTGGTGAACAAATCAGGGATTGAGGCGGAAGTATCTCTCGAGTTGAACTTAAATAAAACGTCGAGAGCAAAGTATGAGGGTACCATGAGAAGTTTTAACGGGCAGGCAATCATTCGATGCCTAATCAAAAGGTGAAAAGGGGTCCAGAGCAACAACAACAACAACAAAAAATATTGTGTCTGATACTAGAATAGATCACTAGGAAGGTGGCTCATGAATTACTTACAGAGCCAAGAGCGAGGAATATCTTTGGCAACATGGTGTAAGGAGAGTCGGGTTACGATCCTGTGGAATTGTGGGTTATGGGCCCACCATGTGGGTTAAAGGTAGGAAGAGTAGTGACATCTTGCACGGTCATGATAGCAAGGCAGGTCAGAGGATAGCATTGTCTGTTATGTTGGCAACAAAGTTTGGTACCAAGGGCGAGGGACGAAGAGAACCATTTTCCTGCTCGTTAAGACGAGGCGGACCAATAGGCAAAGTTCTCATCCATCGGTGGCTACCGGAATGTCACCAACAATAGTAACATGGTCTCACTGACAAGGTTGTACATCGGGGGGTTTTATAAGCAGGAAATTATTCCTGCTTATATCATATAGCTCACAAGAAGGTTAAACAAAAAAATGGAAAGGAAATAAGTGGTTATTAGGATAGTCAGACCAATGGAAAGGAAAGGTGTTTATACCCAAGTATTAGGGTATAACTTTCCCAAGGAAAGGCAGAGCATGATAGGGCTCCAAGTATTAAAGCATTTAGACAAAGGGGAAAGGAATTTATGAGGCTTATCCATACAACGGTGTTTGGATAAATGATCAAGAACAGTTAGCATTGCGCTCCCAAATGTTCTTGTTGATTAACGGAGTACCACACACATGCTTCGGGATAGTGTTGACATGGTCATCGTGGAAATGTCGACTTGGATACACAAAGGATCCATCGGAAACAACTTAGAAAATAAGTCATACAATTTCAGCAAGGAAAAGATGAGGGTGTGGCCGACGGGCTCAGCATCAATCCATCGGCATGTCAAAAAGGATGTATTTCCAAAATTATATGAACAAGTTTGTGTTGGGGAAGGCAAGAATGTTGTCGATGATAATTCAAATCATCGAGGGCAAGGATGGTATTTATCAGCATGAATTGATTGATATCCTCGAAGAAGTCAAAATGTTGACGGTGATCACGACAAATTTTGTTGAGAGACTATATGAAGACGCCATCGAGCAGCATTTACATTAAGCAAAAGGAAGGATGAAGTAAAAGGCTATGAGAACCACGGATTCGACATAAGCTCGAAATCAAACTTGTTGTTTGAGATGAAATGATAGGATGCGGAAGATCGACGCAAGCTTAGCTCGTCGTCGGGAGTTGTGCTCCGGAAGAAGGACCGGTAGCACAGCTTAAAAATAGCTCGATAATGATATAGCCGATCAGGCTATGAATGAAGTGATGGAGTATCATTCCAATGAGAATTCATAAGAGGTAGTGCAATGACACAATATCCTCGAGATAACAGGGGCAATACCGAGGTAGATCAAAATAGAGGTTGCGGAGATGCATTAGTCTCAGAGAAGACAAGTGCTTTAACTTGTCCGAGAAAAGGAATCAAAGAATATCAATATGGCCGGAACCACGATTACGTAAAACCAAACCTCAAATATAAGATGAACTTATACCAAGGGGTAATTATTTTCACGGAAGCTTCCATGATAAGATCTACATCGTGTCTATGGGCATGAACACAAAGTTCAAGGTCGACTCCCACTTCTTCAATGCATAACCTTTCGCTCATCGCTCTAAAAATGATTTGATGTCAAAACCTACATGGTGAATTACCGAGGAGTATGACCCATGAAACCTTTCGGTTCACACATTAAGGAAGGCATAGGTCCAACCCATCGGGGCATCTTAGGACATATACCATGAACTTTAGGATCAATTAACACATGTTCGAAGCAGAGCATGGTTGAAAAAAGCAGAGGGTACAAATTTTCAAAGACATTATGTATCATGGGAATAACTCACAAGAATTTTGAATGTGAAGGATACTATAGGATAATAACCCGACAATGGGCCTGCCGGTCCAAAATGGAGCTGATGTGAGTATCGGTACTCAATCAAAGGAAGAAAGAATGCAAAGGCATCGGGTTATAGAACATCTGAATAATTCGATGCTTAGATAACAAAGGAATTATGATTTCCAAAATGAAGGATCGAGCGTACGCCTCGATCAAGGATGGATAAGTAGAATAGACCCAGGGACACAATTGACGACAGATAGATTGGTCAAGAACCACCTCATGTTCGAAATGACGTCTGAGCCAGAAAGATAATTTAGAAGGATCAAGTGATGATTGCGTGCTTTCACACACATGTTGAATCGATAGGATCAAAATGATGGTGTCAAAGGATACTAATGAATATTGCTACACATATGGAAAGCATCCATAATGCGAGCAGACAAGTATTTGCAGAGCAATAGTTTGAAGAGGATTCTTGGAAGATCGGATAGTATTTCAAAGTATCTTGTGAATCACTTGATCAACTAGGAATGAACAAATCCTCGATAAGTGTGAGGAATTATCCTTAGATGTATTCATATGGAAAAGGAGCTGCAAGGCAGCAGGCACAATGGATTCTCGAAACATCAGAGTGTATTTCGATGCATCTTGTAATAACAAGAGCAACTGGAAAATTGATGTATTAAGGACGGGTGTATGTAGCTATCCCTAGGGATTTATCGATGGAAGGGAATTTCAAAAAGCGATGGTACAAGCCTCGAGAGAACATCGGAGAGTAACTTCGAAGTCTTATGGTGAAGCAGGCGATCATCGGTAATGTCGGGGCTCTCCGGGAGGAAGTGGGTATGAGAACCTAATGTCAGAGTTAGAAAAATTGTTTAACCCGAATGGAAGAGAGATCAGAATCCCAGAATATAGACGAGGAATAAAAGATCCTAATACCACCCAATTGGCGACGTGGGCCCGTAAGCCACACAGCCAATGTTAGTAAAAGTTTTTCAGTGACTAGACTCAACATCGGCCAAGGAGTTGGAAAGGGGGATACCTACATGCAGTCGGCTCTGATACCTACTTGTGACGCCCTCGATTCAATCGTACACTAATCATACACGCAAATGTGTACGACCAAGATCAAGGACTCACGGGAAGATATCACAACACAACTCTAGACACAAATTAAAATAATACAAGCTTTAGGTTACAAGCCAGGGGCCTCGAGGGCTCGAATACATAAGCTCGAATACACAAGAGTCGCTGAAGCAACAATATCTGAGTACGAGACATGAGTTAGACAAGTTTGCCTTAAGAAGGCTAGCACCAAAAGCAACAACGATGGAAAAGGCAAGGCCTCCTGCTGGGAGCCTCCTAACTACTCCCGGTCGCCGACGGCCTCCACAGTAGTAGGTACCCTCGGGGTAGTAGTAGTCGCCGGTGGTGTCGCCTCGATCCTGGCTCCACCATCAAGTTGCGACAACCGAAAGAAGAAAGAAGGGGAAAAGGGAAGCAAAGCAACCGTGAGTACTCATCCAAAGTACTCGCAAGCAAGGATCTACACTACATATGCAACATTATCAAAGGAAGGCTGATATGTGGACTGGCTGCAGAAATGCCGTAATAGAGAGAAGGCCTAGTCCTATCGAAGACTAGCATCTTCCGAAACCACCATCTTGCAGAACCGGAAGGAGTAGAGTAGCATAAAGTAAAGTAGTAGTAGTGTTATCAACCTCGCGGAGATCCTTTCTCGACTCCTGCGAGAAAGAAATCCCTGAGCCATACTATCTAGTTATCATCACAATCCAGTTCTCATTACCATCAAATTCTCATCACAAGTATCCAGTTCTAGTTGTATCGATCGATACAACTCCAAGTGTCCGTTATCAGAGGACAGGCTATCGATAGATGTTTTCTTCCCTGCAGGGTGCACCAACTTACCCACCACGCCGCTTAACTCCGGCCGAACACACTTTCGTGGTCATGCCCGGCCTCGCCAAACAATACGCCGCAACCCAACATAGGCTTAATAGAGAGGCCAGACGCGGACTAAACATATGCCCCTCAGGGTCATGGGCCATCTCCCCGAACTCCAAAGACGCTCGTGACGCTGCCGGTGAGCAGACCTAGCTACCTCCTTCGACAAGGCAGGTGCTTACGCAGTCCAACCCGGGCGCGCCGCTCGCCGCCGACGCCTATTAAGCTTCGGCTGATGTATACGACGCAGAACGCCCATACTATGCCCACGTGATGGTTAGTGCTATCAGCCGAGGCCCTCGGATCAAATATCGAAATCGTAGTGGATTAGGAACGCGGTAACAAGCAGAGACTCACGAAAGATGTGACCCGTTGCCCGCCTCGAGGACTTGCGACAAGGGCTAGGAATGCCCGCCGCCTCGTGATTATCTCGCGGCACCTCCGTGTCAACCGTCTCCACATCACTCGCAATTAAGCTCGCTGGTACCCTCGTGGTCGACCGCCTTTAGTAACATGGCTCGATGTAAAGTCATAGTAATCATAGTAACTGTGTGTCTAAACATCAAGGGAAAGCCCGAGGAATCACCCCGTGAATTCCACTCGATGTAATCATCAAGGTGAACGAAGAGGATTCACCCTCGAGGTCCACACTTGAGGGGTTGCATGACAATCAGATCGAAGTGGTTAAAGAGGAAATCACCCTCGATGACCACGACCGAATAGCTACACTACAGGTTAACATCAAGAGTATCGATGAGGACTCACCCTCGGTACTCGATAGTAACCTAGTATTGTCGAGCAACTAAGGGAAAGTGATGTGCGTGTCGGGCCTGGTCTTCGATCCCGCTGATCAGGTCTTCAATGATGAAGCAGGGCAACAAGGACAAGGTGGGGGTCATCGATGGATCACTAACCAACCTATACTAAGCAGTTTAGGATAAGCGGTAAGGTACAACAGCGAGATACAAAAGCAGGCTATGCAACAGAATAGGAGCAAACAATAACAGTAGCAAAATCTAATGCAAGCATGAGAGAATGGAATGGGCGATATCGGGATGATCAAAGGGGGGGCTTGCCTGGTGGCTTAGACAAGAAGGAGGGTCGTCGTCGCCGTAGTCGATCACAGGGGCATCAGCATCGGTCTCGGGGTCTACCGGGGAGAAGAGGGAGAAGAAACAGTAAATATAAAGCAACATAGCATCACAAAGCGTAACATGGAAATATGATGCGTCGGGTGTGACCTAACGCATGGCTACACGATATAGGTGCAGGGGGAAAACAACCGGGAATGTATTCCCGGTTCCGGACCTGTGTCACACATATGACCGGAGGGGAAATGTTCCATGTTCAGCATGCTAGAGGCATGTGACAGTTGAACGGACCGCATATTCGGATTTGTTGGATTTTTCTGAGCAACTTTCATATAGAAAACATTTTCATCTGGTATACGGTTTAATTTCTATGAAATTTCAAAGTTTTAAACATTTTCTGAAATTAAATAAATTAACAGAAAGGTTTATTGCGTCAGCATGATGTCACAGCGACATCAGCAGTCAGCAGGGCAGCTGACCAAGTCAAACCTGGCCTGTGGGTCCAGTGGGACCCACATGTGAGCCCCTGATAGCCTAACAGTGTATTAAACTAACTAATCTAGGTTAATTAGCTACTGAACCCCACCTGTCATAGCCTAATTGGCTAAACTAATTAGTTTTAATTATTAAGACATTTTAATTAGAGGATTAAGCGGTGGGGCCCGCACATCAGCGTCACAGGGACGCGTAGTCAGCAAGTTGACTGGGTCAACGGTTAGAGCGACCCAGTGGCAGTGGCTCAGCGGCGTGGTCCAGGGTTGCCGCGTCAGCGCCACGTCGGACGGCGACCGGAGTCGCGCCGGCGACCATTCCCGCGGCGGAAGTTCGCCGGAGATGGCCGGAAAACGGCTAAAAGGCATGGTTCGCCGCGTTTTCGGTCACGTTCGAGAGCTGGCGTCGGCGCGCATCGCCAGGTGCCACCGGTTGGTCTCGGGGAGGCTAGATACTACGACGGCGAGCACCTTAGCGGCCGCCGGAGTTCGGCCATAGGCGGGATGAGCGACAGAGGCCACGGGGATGGGATCTAGCGGCACGAGCGGCCGCGGTGAGGGGACCTGAGCACGTTCCCGTGCTCGGGCGAGCCTGGCAGCGACTACAATGTCGACGGCGAGCTATGCGGCGGAGCTAGGTTCGGGCGGCGATGGGAGAGGCAGCCATGGCGCGGCGAAGAGCACGGGGAGAGAGGTATAGGGAGGAGGAGCTCACTGGGCGCCTGTAGGTGTGCTCAGTGGGCCCGGGGCAGGCGCGAGGTGGCCGAATTCGACGCCGGCGTTCGTCGGAGCAGAGAAGGAAGAAGAGGTCGCCGCGCTTGCTGTGGGGGCTCCTGGCTTGGTCCGGTGGTTGAGGAAGACGTCGCGGGGCACGACAGTGCTCGGGGACTCGTCGGAGAGGGCCGGGGACAGCGGTGGTCGCGGGATCAACCGACGCACGGCGACGGTGGCGCTCGGGAGGAGTGAGCGCGTGAGGGAGAGGGGAAAGGTGGATCTGGGGGAGGAGAGGCGCAAGTGGGAGTGCGGAGGTGACGAGGCCAGGAGGCTCGGCCTTATCCCTCGGGCTTGAAAGCAGCGGGTGGCGAGGCGGTCGAGGCGGCGACACATGGCGGTAGCGCCTCGGTCGGGTGAACAGGGAACAGGACGATCATGGGAGGTGGGCTGGGCTGTGCACTATAGCAATGGGCTACAAGTGCACAGAGTAGCTAGGCCCTTTTCTATTTCCTTTTTTTATTTACAGAGAGAGATAGGGAATTATTTGGCCAACTATTTCACTTAGCAAAATTTGGGAGGTGTCCCATTAAATCCTGGTGATCATAGACAAGTGCCACAATTATTTTGGAGACCGAAGAATTCATTTGGAATTTTTCAAAATAGGATAGCATTTAAAAATGCTGAATTGGTGCTGTTATAATTGCTAATGTTCATCTTTGCACCAAAGTGATGTTGTGTTCCTTAACCAATATTTGTTATGGAATTTTTGACAGATGATGAACATTTTTCCGGCAACTTTTGATCAACTTCAAACTTCACTTAAATTTGAATTGACTGGAATTTCAAATGGGATATTGGACAAAGGTGATTAAGCACTGTTTGGGTAAATGATTAGCTTTATGACAGAGGGTTACTGTAGCATGACACTGAGGGTGTTACAATGGACATATGTTCCAAAAGTGATTTTATTATGTAGTTGGCACTACAATACATGCTAATGTATTACAGTAGTTCACCAAAATAAGTTATGTATAAACTTTTAACCTACTTTGTTTGTTTTTGTCTCATTAGTAACTTATCTGGTACACTAATATACATGTTCAAACTTTCAGGAAGCTATGGAACAAATGATTGAACAGCCACAACCACTTGAAGGTGATGAGGCTACTACAGGCACAATGTCACCTCTTGCTGCAGCAAGGCCAAGATCTCTCCACTAATAAAGGCAAAAAGCACCTTCCTGCGTAATTGGGTTGTAACCTCGCCCAAATCGCCATCGAACAAAATCTTCCTGCTAGATGAGTGATATATCTGTGCTCCGCACACAAGTCCAATCCTTAATGGACGTTGTTTCGGAAACAAGAATAGTGGTTGAGAAATGTTGTCAAGATATGAATGGTTTTGAAACAGGACTATCATATTAAACCGTTGTTCAAGAGCAATGGCGGAAAAAAGGTGGAGATTGTGTTGCTCCATCAGATTCTACAACTGAAACATTAGCACTCAGGTCAAATGATATGTGCTTCTATACATCCGATGGTGCTTTTATCGGAAGGATCAGTAAACTTTATGCCAATAGGCCTTTTGTTGTATGGTTGGAATTTATTTTGTTGTGATACAACATTTATGATGCTGCCCCAGGCCGCAGTAATTACGACGCTATTTTTGTATAGTGTAGGTTTATCTTAGTAATGTATTCGGCCGAAAGCTTCGTAGGAGCCCAACATGCCAACGTTCGTCGGGCCCATTCCAATTGGGCTAAAAATGATTACGGCCCGAAATTGACATGTAGCCCACTAAAAATATCTAGGCCTAAATCAGCATAAGCTTTCATATTTTTCTGGTAGGCCTGTGCCCATAGTGGGCCTTTAACAGGCCTAAACATAATTTGGGTCCTAGGTAAAAATAGGCCGTTTACAGGTGTAAATATCTCGAGCCCATAAAAAACATGGGCCTTTAATAGACCGAAAGTGAGATTGGGCCTTGATTGTGCCAAATAACCCACTGGACTTTGCAGGCCGAAATGGTCGCCCATTTACGATGCAGATCTTTGTCAGGCCGAAATTCGGACGAGCCGTAAATGCGCCGACCTAATACATGGGCCTTTAACAGGCCGGAATTTCGGTCAGGCTATATTATCGTCATTTTTATATGGGCCGTTAATGGACCCGATATGACATTGGGCCACATATGGCCCATGGTTTACGTCCGGCGTTAACAGGCCGAAAATGACAACAGGAAGAAAGTGGCCCAAATCTATAGTGCGCCTCTAACAGTGCGAAAGTTTTGATGGCCTGTAAATGGGCCCAAATGAAGCCGGACCTTTAACAGGCCGGAAATACACCGGGCCGTGATTCGGCCCAATTACTTAGCATACTGTTAACGGGCCAGAAGTGACCATGGCCGCGTTGATGGCAAGTTTAGGACAGGCCGTTGACGGGCCGATTTGAATCTTGTGGGCCTTTAGCTGGGCCGGCCCATTATGGTCTGTAGAATCTTGTGGGACTTTAGCTGGGCCGGCACATTATGGTCTGCAGAATCTTGTGGGCCTTTAGCTGGGCCGGCCCATTATGGTCTGTAGAATCTTGTGGGCCTTTAGCTGAGCCGGCTCATTATGGTCTGCAAAATCTTGTGGGCCTTTAGCTGGGCCGGCCCATTGTGGTCCGCTAAATTTTGTGGGCCTTTAGCTGGGCCGGCCCATTATGGTCCGCTAAATCTTATGGGCCTTCGGTTGGGCCGGCGCATTTAAACTTTGTGGGCCTCTATGGGGCCGGTCCACGTGTCAACATATCATAGGCTCATCTCGACCGTTGGATGAGTAACACCTATGCCAACGAGGAGCTGACGCGTGGATCCGTGAGCCAATGAGAATTTTACACGTGGAAAATCGGCATTGGTCGTGGCTGTTAACGGGTTATCGGATCCAAAATCCGACCCGATAGCTTAACGGCGTTCCGTTACGGTGGCTGCCACGTGTCGGTCACCCTTGACGAAAGCACTTCTGTGACGCGGGATTTATCGTCATGGAAGTCGACACTTCTGTGATGATAATTTTGGTAATGTCATGGAACACTTCTACGACAGCACAGGTATGACTATCTTGATTCTGTCATAAATTTGTCATGGATGTACATGCATGACAAAAAATGCGACCTACTGTGACAAACACGTATCATCACGGAAGTGTATTATTTTGTAGTGTAAGTTCGTATTATCTTGTGATGAATGTCAAAGAATAGGTAACATTGGTAGTGTCAAGAAATGCCTATGAATTATTCACTTGCTATTGAACCATTTGATGTTTGGGGATTCGATTATATGGGACCTTCTCCTTCCTGTAATGGGTATACACATATTTTGGTTGCTGCTGATTATGTTACTAAATGGGTAGAAGCTATTCCCACTAGTAGTGTTGATCACAACACCTCTATTAAAATGCTTAAGGAAGTTATTTTCCCAAGGTTTGGAGTCCCTAGATATTTAATGACTGGTGGTGTTTCACACTTTATTCATGGTGCTTTCCGTAAAATGCTTGCGAAGTATGATGTTAACCATAGAATTGCATCGCCCTACCATCCTCAGTCTAGTGGTCAAGTTAAACTTAGCAGTGGAGAAATAAAATTAATTTTGCAAAAGACTATCAATAGGTCCAGGAAAAATTGGTCTAAGAAATTAGATGATGCACTTTGGGCTTATAGAACAACATATAAAAATCCTATGGGTATGTCTCCTTATAAAATGGTTTATGGAAAAGCTTGTCATTTGCCTCTTGAGTTAGAACATAAAGCATATTGGTCAGTTAAAGAACTCCATTATGATTTCAAACTTGCTGGTGAAAAGATGTTATTTGACATAAGCTCATTAGATGAATGGAGAACCCAGACCTATGAAATTGCAAAGTTATTTAAAGAAAAAGTTAAAAGATGGCACGACAAAAGAAGTCAGAAACGTGAGTTTAAAGTTGGAGAATATGTTCTTTTGTAGAACTCTCGTTTTAGATTTTTTGCAGGAAAGCTCCTCTCAAAATGGGAAGGCCCATATGTCATCGAGGAGGTTTACCGGTCTGGTGCCATCAAACTAAATAATTCTGAAGGTACTAACCCGAAGGTTGTCAATGGACAACGAATAAAGCACTGTATCTCAGGTACGTCTATTAATGTTGAAAGTAATATTATCCAAACTTTGATACCGGAAGGACACATAAAGAGTCCTTCCGAAACACTTCAGAATCGTCAAAATAAGGAGGTACGTGATACGGTAAGTAAACGGACTCCGAAAAATCTGCAAAAAAAATTTATCAGTTTTGGAATATTTTTTAATTTTGGAAATAAAGAAACTTCCAGGAAGCGTCCCCTAGTGGGCACAAGACACCAGGGCGCGCTAGGTTTTCCTGGCACGCCCAGGTGGGTTGTGCCCACCTGGGACACCTTCCGTACTCCATTTTTTCTTCCATGTACTTGTCCTGCAAGATAAAAAAATCTATATATACTTCCCGGACTTGTTGATCACCGTATCGCGGAGAAATCCTCTGTTCTCTTTTTCCCTTGCTGTTTTCTGACAGATTCAGCTAGACTGACATCATGTCTTCCTCGTCCTTCAAAGATGGAGAAGGAGACACAAGGTTGATTCAGGAGGATTTGAGGGGGCATAAAGCTGAAGAGGTTGCTATGGAGGAAGAAGAGGGAAATCCTTCTGGGGTTCACTCTCCGGCCCCCGAGAGGGGCACATTAGCTGGCATCTCTACCTACCCTAATCCTCATCAAGCCGTGGGATCATCGACCGATCAAGCAAGCTTGGAAGTGCAAGAAGATCTCCACCCAAGGAGACCCTTACACAGGTTACATCGTAACAATTTTCATAATTTGATTCACAATTACGGGTTCGAGAACACTCCTCGTAGGCACATACTGTCCAACTAGGACATATCTCAGCCAAGTGAAAATAGTGCAGGAACAAAACCATGGGGTCCTGAGAATAAACACATAATTGCCGAGGTGAAGAAAAACAGTGAATTAATTCATCAAGCCCTTCGGGAGATTCAAGGTTTGAAGGATCTACTCGTGGTTATGTTGGAGAATACTTTATCACCACCACCATCTTCTTCACCATCAAAGGAAAACTGAGTATCGGGTATGGGCACTCCCCTTGGCTTCCGCCAAGCTTGGGGGAGGTGCCCCGGTATCGTATCACCCCACTATATTTTTGCCTTTACTTATCTTAGTTCAATCTTTTTGCTTTAGATGAAATAAAGTTTAGTTCGATCCTTTCTTATTCGAGAGTTTGCTTAGTGATCTATCATTGTAATTGTGTGCAAGTTATATAATAAAGTTTAGTATGAGTTTTTGTTTTCTTTAATTACTCTCATGTTGCAAATAAAGAAAATAAAAGAAACAAGAAAGAAATAAATAGAGAAAGGAAATAAATAAAGAAAGGATAGAAATAATAAGAAGATTATATACTAATCCTATGGTAGGTGATAGCACCACATAAGGAAAAGTATAAGTAAGGAAATTTTATTAGAGATTGACAAACATAGCATTATTCAATGATGCAACTCATGAAAGAATTAAAAAGGGAAGAGAAGATTCACATATAAATATACTATCCTAGAAATCTATTGTGATTGTGACTCATCAAAATATTATATGCCAAAAATGTTGACGTTGGACAAGGAAGACAATTTAATAGTTTATGTTCGTTTATATTCACATAGAAGTCATATTGTCATAGATCCTTCAACATGTGGTGCTTGCCCCAAATCATTGCTAGCCAAAAATTCCGCACTAAGTAGAGATACTACTTGTGCATCCAAAAACCCTTAAACCCAAATCTTTCTCAAGTGTCCACCATACCTACCTACGGATTGAGCAAGATCCGTCAAGTAAGTTGTCATCGGTGCAAAAAGGCAATAAAAATTGCTTCTAAATATGTGAGATCATTTAGTGTAATAAAATTGAGCGTTGTACGAACTTGGATGACAAAGAATAAAAGCGACAGACTGCATAATAAAGGTTGTCATCTTAAGGGGCAATACAACGTGACGTTCTTTTGCACAAAGGAATTGAGCATGCAAACAAATAAGCGCATGGCAACCTCTGCTTCCCTCTACGAAGGGCCTATCTTTTACTTTTATGTATTTACTTTTATGCAAAGAGTCAAAGTTTTCCCTTTATTCCTTTTTATTTTCTCTTTTGGCAAGCATCATGTGGTGAGGGAAGATCTAGGCACATATGTCCAGTTGAATATAGATAGCATGAGTTATTAAATCACCCTCGAGGTGAGTATGTTGGGAGGCGAAACTAAAAGCCCATATCTTTCTATCTCTCTGATTCAAACGTTTTGTTCATGGGTACGAGGTGAGTGTTAGCAATCATAGAAGACTATATGATAGTTGAGTATGTGGACTTGCTTAAAAGGCCCCGACAAGTGACTCTTCCTGAAAATATGATGAATTGTAGTTGCAAAGTTGACAGAGAACATAGTTTGTTAGTTTTTAATAGAGTTTTTCCTTCATACTTCGATTCTGTGATGAACTGTTACTTATTCATGGGAAGTATATGATACAAGTTCTATGAAAATAGTCCTATGTTTAATTTTGTTGTTGTTATAATAATCAACATGATGCTTCTATGTCCATATTTTGTTTTTATCGACACTTCTCTCTCAAAGCATGTGGACATGTTTTTCGACTTCGGTTTTCGCTTGAGGACAAGCGAGGTCTAAGCTTGGGGGAGTTGATACGTCCATTTTGCATCTTTATTTCTTACTGTTATTTATAATGTTTTTATCCATAAGAATGCTTTTTTGAGCAATTATAATGCCTTTTCTCTCATAATTTGCAAGGAACACACAAAGAGGGAGAAATCCGGCAGCTGGAAATCTGGACCTGAAAAAGCTATGTCAGGCTACCTATTCTTCACAACTCCAAATGAGCTGAAACTTCACGGATATTTTTTATGGAATATATAAGAAATACTGGAGCCAATAAACACTAGAGGGGGGCCACCAAGTTGGCACAACTCACCTGGGCGTGCCAGGCCCCCCAGGGGCGCCCTGGTGGGTTGTGGCCTCCTCGACACACCTCCGGTGCCCATCTTTTGGTATATAAGTCATTTTGACCTAGAAAAAATAAGGAGAAGGCTTTCGGGACGGAGGCCGCCGCCTCGAGGCAGAACTTGGGCAGGAGCACTTTTTCCCTCCGGCGGAAAGATTCTGCCAGGGGAACTTCCCTCCCGGAGGGGGAAATCATCGTCATCATCATCACCAACAACTCTCCCATCTTGGGGAGGGCAATCTCCATCAACATCTTCAACGACACCATCTCCTCTCAAACACTAGTTCATCTCTTATGTTCAATCTTGTTACCGAAACTATAGATTAGCACTACAAGAAATATGTCAACTTGTGACCCTCACTATTGGTCTCTGAAAGGTCATTGTTTTTCATTTGCGACCTTTTTTTTGACCAAAAATAGATGGTCAAAAGCTGGCGGTCGTAAACTGAAATTCACGACCTTCTTCGGGATAAGGTCGTAGACGTTTATGACCAATACAAAAGGTCGTGGAACCCATGACCTTCTATTTTGGTCACTGGCTGTCTGCCCGGGCAACGTCGGATCCGACGTGGCAATCTGGCGTGGAAAAATTGCGACCAATTGAAAAGGTCACTGACAAGATTAAGCCCGGTCCGATTAGGTGTTTTACATGGGCCGAGCCCAATAATTCAGCCTTTATATATATATTTTTTATTAATTTTGTCAGCTATATGGGCCTGGCCCAACTATTCGGCCTTTTAAATTTTTGGTCCATTGCCTTTTATATAGTCCATTTTTTTCGGCCTCAACCCTTTTATAGTCCATTTTTGTTTTGGGCCTCGGCCTTTTTATAGACCATCTACTTTTTGGGCCATGGCCTTTTCGTTTGTCCCACTGGTCATCTTTCTATTTCTCACAATTTCACAATAAACAAACGAAAAATATTTCAAATGGCAAGAGAACATATGAAACTATTAAAATGATAGCCAAAATTAGCACCAAATAAGCTGACTACTGTACATCGTACGAAATTACAGTATTTACATAGTGTTTATACAACCAGATATGCTCGCCAATGTACAACATAACTAGCACCACATAATAACTAGCTACTCTGTACTTTGTCGAGCTTTAAGCTTCTTCAAATTTCTTCAGCCCGGAGCTCCTGTAAAGAGAGGAAACACCAGAATTTTAGAGCTTGATCAAGGAACAAATGTTTATTTGGTTGGGTCATGCTGCAACAACCACATAGAAGCATAATTATAAGGACAAATACACCAACAATCTCAGTTCAAGCAAATTATCTAGTAGCAAAGCATGAAAAAGGAAGCAGCACATGGCGGGAATGTTTGCAACATCTCAGTTGATGACTTCAAATAGGAATAATGTATACAAGTATAATACAAAAATATGAGAAACTATCACAGTACAGAAATGGTATCACGGAATTATATAGCTAACTCAATGACAGATTGAAATGTTTTACTCAACGTATGGAACTCAAGAGAGCATTTCTGGTTAGTCAAGAGCATCTTAACTGCAGAAATTAGATAGTTGAAAGTGCGTTATATCGACTAGAGGGGGGGGGGTGAATAGGCGATTTTTATGAATTCTTCAATGAGGAATTTTCCGGTGAGGAAATTCCTAAGTGAAGAACTACTTGTAGCGGAATAAGTACTCAGAAGTAAGCATAAGAGAATGCGGGCATGGTCATCATGATGAAATGAAGACAATCAAAGAGGAAAGAAAGCGTAAACACAGGATAGCACAAGATGAAGACAAACAGACTGAAGAATTGAACTGAGGAAATTGAGAAAGTCTTGACCAAAGTCTTCAAACACAGATATGAACGAACACTCAACACAAGAATGAGGAAATGAAAGAGTTGAGGAAATAGAACCAGTTAGGTTGGCGAAGACAATGATTTGGTAGACTAGTTCCAACTGCTGTCTCGGTTATGCGTCTGGTTGGAGCGGCTGAGTATTTAAACTCGAGGACACACAGTCCGGACACCCGATCGCTGAGCACGCAGCTCAGACACCAAGTCCTCACCGTATTCTCCTTGAACTAAGGTCACACAGACCTCGCCCAATCACTCGTGGTAAGTCTTGAGCGACTTCCAAACCTTCACAGACTCGGTCACTCGGCGATCCACAATTCCTCTTGATGCTCTAGACCATGAAGCCTAACCGTCTGGAAGAAGCACAGTCTTCAAAGGTAACAAGCGTCGGATCCACGCAGATCAATCTCTTGATGATGCTCAATCACTTTGGGTTTGTAGGGTTTGGTTTTAGGTTTTCCTCACTCGATGATTTTCGCTCAAAGTCCTCGGAGGATGGGTTGCTCTCAGATGACAAGTGTCAAGTTCTCTCGGAGCAGCCAACCAGCTAGTGGTTGTAGGGGCGGCTATTTATAGCCTAGGGAGCAGCCTGGCATGATAAGACATAAATGCCCTTCAATGATATGACCATTAGGTGGATAAGATATTTTGGGACAGCTGGCGCAAGAAGACAAAGAACGGTCGGAAATTTGACTCTCAAATTCCTCGGGGCTATCATGTTACTCATTGTAGGCAATCCGACTGGCGAATTCCTAACTCCTCGGTCGAACAAATTCCTCAGCGACCAGAAGAACTTTGTCTCTGTCACTGAAGAAATTGACTGAACTGTATGAGATTTCCAAAGGCTTCACTCGAAGGGATTGGTCGGTGTACGATTTTGAGTTGAGCATCACATGGAAATTTTTCCTTAGTATTTCGTCGACCCCCTTTAACAGTACGGTGTTTCCTATGACTCAAGAAAGAGAAAAACGAAACTACGAAAACAAAAGTCTTCACGCTTCATGTTCCTCAACTGAATACCAAGTCCTCAAGGTCACACCAATTTCTTCACTTTCAAAGTCTTCAGAAAGTCTTCAGAATATCAAAGTCTTCAGTCGAAGAACTTCATTTTTTAGTTGTCGACTTTCTCTGTAAATATCAAACTCCTCATAGACTTATAGACCTGTGTACACTCATAAACACATTAGTCCCTTAACCTATAAGTCTTCAATACACCAAAATCACTAAGGGGCACTAGATGCACTTACAATCTCCCCCTTTTTGGTGATTGATGACAATATAGGTTAAGTTTTCAACGGGGATAAACATATGAAGTGTAAATACTAATATTGAGGAATTTGATTGCAAGATATAGAAGAACTCCCCCTGAAGATGTGCATAGTGAGGGATTTTGCTTTTGAGGCATTGCACATTTGAAGAGGTGAATCATGGAGATCTCCCCCTATATCTTGTAATTTATACACGCATTTGACATATAATATGAAGAATTTGAAATGCATGATGAAATATGGTGACTGATGTAGTTCAGCATGCGTGTATTAACATATAATGAGGAATAAGCATGCAGAGGAACACATCAAAAGTATCAGAGCACCATCGGGTTTAAGATTACAACTCGATCCAATAAAAATTTCAGAAGAACAAGAGTTGTAACTTACAAAAAAAACGCCCATATAATAGACCCGCTTGAAGACTAACTCAAATTCCTCCCCCTTTGTCATCAAATGACCAAAAGGATCGAAACTGAGGACTAACGCCCCTGAAGAATATCAAGTTGATGGAGGAGCGCCAGCGTTGTCGGGGTCGGTTGTCGTAGTAGGGCCTGCCGCAGTGTCGTCCAAGTCTTCATTTTCATCAGTGTCGCGCGATGAAGAATAAGAGCTGGCTACCAAGGAAGGAACCTTGACCTTCTTGAATTTCTTCGATGGAGGTGCAGACCAGTCAAATTCTTCCTTGAGACCCATTTTCTTCAGATCTTCTGCGCTGTAGACATGAGATAGAACAGCCCAGGTATGGTTGAAGGTTTCATGGAGGTAGTATTGGTTTTTCTTCACTGCATTGTGTGTTGAGGTCATGTTGTGAAGAATTGAACCAAACTGACGCTTGACCCATTTATGATTGCGATCAACCTTCTGATGAAGACTGAGGAGTAACTCATGATCAGTCATCACCCTGGGTGCTGTGGCTTGAGGATTTTGCTTGGCCGAGGTATTGGCGGTAGAGTCATGTGTGGCAGAGTCATCATTGGTTGAGTAGGATGCAGCTTTGCGAAATTGACCATCCAATGGACGAATGCCTTCATCTATCACAGCAGTTGCCTTGCCCTTGTCATCAGCTGAGGAAAATGTCCGTTTGAGGACTTCAATTGGAGGCAAGTAGATGCAGTGGTTCAGGGTATCAGCCTTGTAATTGAGTGAAGACCTTGTCCTGATGAACCTCATAATCCATGGTGCATAAGGCTTCAGCTCAAAAGGTGACATAGCAATATTTGCCAAAGTCCTCATGAAGAAATCATGGAAGTTGACGGGAACGCCATGAATGATATTGAAAAGCATATTCTTCATGATGCCAACGACGTCTTCATCATTTGAGTCGTGGCCTTTGATAGGACTCATTGTCTTTGTCAGAATGCGATAGACAGTCCGAGGCACATACAGTAATTCCTTGATGAAGAATTTGGTTCGAGGTGTCTGCCCTGGCTTCAAAGGCTTCATCAGCACTTGCATGTAATGATTTGAAAGCTCAGGTTCGTTGTAGATGCAACGAGCACCATCAAGGGAGGATCGAGTGGGAGGGCACGAAGCAATTCAGATTGTTGGTGCCTTGTAGTGAGTATTTTCTGTCATCCAGTCCAATACCCATGAGTTCACATCTTTAGAATCTCCGGTGATGTGCAGCGTCGCATAGAATTGAAGAATGAGTTCTTCATTCCAATCACAGATGTCAGTCCAAAAATTCAGCAATCCAGCATCGTGAAGAACACTGAGGACTGGCTCGAAGCCTGGCAGAGATTCCATGTCCACATGAGGAATATGTGCATGATCGAAGAATTTGTCTTTGTTGAATAGCACAGAGGAATAGAAGTTGGCTTGACTAGCAGTCTAGAAACGCCTCTTCCTTATGCGAGCAGAGTCATATGGGTTGTAGTCAGTGAAGAATACATGCTCGCCGAAGAAATCTTCAGCCTTGAACTTTTGCTTCGTTGAGAATGGATTCTTTGGCTTTGGCAGTGGAGTGTCAGTGAGTTGCATCACGACCTCAGGAATCGCAACCTCAGGTTCTTCAGGCTGAGGAATTCCTGGTTCCTCTTCATATGCAGTCTGCGTGTTCATAGGATCAGAAGAAGCAGGTTCTTCAAACACTAGTGGCTGGAATTTCTTCATGCACGGATGAGTTGGGATGAGTTTCTTGAGCCCATTTGAACCGTTGGTGCAGGGGACTGAGGAATCTGTTGGATTGGGGTGAAGAGTGGAGAATTGGGATCTGACTTTCCCGAAGTCATCGTTCATCACAGGCGTGGTGCATCCAATATCCACGTCTTCGTCTTCAATTTCCTCAACACCAGCCTCTTCACCGTGAACTGAGGCATAGGCGAGGAAATGATTGGTGTTGAAGGGATTGCATCCACTTCAATTTCTTCATCAATTTGCTCTGACGAAGCAGCAGAAAGATTTTCTTCATCAGACCCGCTTGGGATCTCATACTCTTCACCAAAAGGAACAAGGTCCTTTGATGGAATGGAGGAAATTGGAACACTATCGATTGGATTTTCAAAAGAGCTTGTCATAGGCTTCATTTTCTTCGGGGCTGAAGAATTTGAAGCAGCTGATGCTTTCCTTTTCTTCACTGCAGCTCGCTCTGCAGCCTTGGTCTTCTTCACATCAGATGCGGATGGAAGGATTGGAGTTGGTGTAGGCGCGGAGGAGGTGAGGAATCTGGTTGAATTTCCTCGGGTGCAAGCGATGCGATTGCCCGACTTCTTCGGTTTCTTCAGGCGCACAACTAGTGGATGCCCTGGCAATTTCTTCAGCGGCTGGAATGGAGTCATCAGCCCTGGAACTAGCATTGTCTTCAGCAGGCTAAAAATCATCAGCGGTGCTGGCATGTTCTTCAGCAGGCTGAGCAGAGGCTCCAGCCTGAGGAATTTCTTGTTGCGTTGGGGCAGCAACATTTGTGAACTTCTTTGTCAGATTGACAAATATGACTTTGGCTCCTTGCCAATCAGCATAATAAGCATCAAAGTCTTTGCTGAGGGTTCGGATTTAAGTCTGGATCTTGAGTAGTTCCTCAGTTGTCATTCTGACAACATTTTTCCTCAGGAACTTTTCTTTCCTGAACTGAGGCTTCTTGATCTGTCTGGCCTTTTCAAATTTCCATTTCTCTTCAGTGATGAAATGGGTCATCATGTGACTTTGTCCAGGTGTCAGATGAAAATCAGGCATAGGTGTCTCTGGATCCTTGTGCCAGAGATCAATGTACTCGAGGATCGCCCTTGGATCCAAAAGTAGTGGCACAGGTGTGCCTCTGGCTCTAACGGCCCTTTCTTGTCGGTCTCTGATGATTTCTGCAAGTTCATCATCATCAGCTTCATCGTCAGATGGCACTTGGAAAGCAACCCGTTTCTTCTTCGGACTTGGCCGAGGACCTCGTCCAGCAGTTGCCTTTGTCTTCAGCAGAGTGGGGCCTGGTGAAGAATTTGGTGCAGCTGAGGAACTTGCTGAGACACCAGAGGCAATAGAGATGCCTGCAGTCCTTTGGCACGTGGCTAGATGCACAGGTGCTGAGGACTTTGAAGGAGCTGCTGAGGACTTTGTAGGAGCTGAGGATTTGGGAGGAGCAGGAGCAGCATGAGGAACTGGCCGTGTGGGCATTGAAGATTCTGGCCGTGAGGGCATTGCTGATGAAGCACTTGGCTTGTGCGCTGGCTTCTTTGCCATTGATCTTCTGGGCTGAACAGGGGCCTCAGTGGCAGCAGCAGTAGCAGAGTCTTCATTGAATTTCCTCACTGCTTCTTTGGCTTGTCTCACCAATTGGCTTGGCGCTTGGCCCATTCTTTAGGAAAGTCCTCACCACGCTTGATGCTGGTGGGGTCAGCTTCTTGGCCAGGTGCCAATGGAGCTCTTGGGCATGGAGGATTCAATGCGAATTTCTTCATGTACTTTGGAGTAACATATATGTACTCCCTCCATTCCCTTTCCCATCTCCTTTCAATCCTCTGAATGCGCACCTTGCGCTGATTTTTGTTTTCCTTGCCAAACTTGGCTTCATCAGGTGTGCAATAGTCAGCGTATATGTCCTCAGGTATATCGAAAGCAGTCATGACCTCAGGCCTCTTTCCTCCTTTCTGTGGCTTCTTTCCTTCTGCCATATTCTTCAGCTGAGGAATTTGAACAATCGAATTCTCTAAAGAAGTATGCAACTTTTCTTCGAGGAACGCTGCAAATGAGTGAAGTTGATGAGAACCTAGTGATTCAGCAGCGGACATGAGTACTTGTGAACAGAGTATAGTTGCAAGGAATTTGGAGAGGTCATATGCGTTCTCAGAAGGTTTTTCAAAAAGAATTAGTTTGAGGAATTTGACCAGATGAGCCTTGAATAATTTCACTAAGCGATCTTTGTCTTAGGTTCCAGAGTTGTATAGATCGAGGATCCACACAATTGAGGAATCTTGAAGAAAAATCATTGCTTAGAGAAACGAATCAAGAGCATATTTCGTTTGAGGTGTTCATATGTGTGAAGATTTGAAGAATAAATAGCTTTGAAGATTTTCAGGAAGGTTTGAGAATCAAAGCGAGTAATAAAAGTAACTTTTAATTACCCGAACTGAAGAACACGACGAACTGAGAAGTGTAGATTAGAAGTTCGTTAGTTCAGATCTCCACGCCCTAACTTCGGCGGAGGAAGACAGCTCTGGCGGCGGTGGAGTGAAGATTTCATGATCGGCGAAAGTACGACGGCGACGAGGTCGAGGCGGTGAAGCTCTTCCTCACCGCTGACGATGGAGTAGCGGCGGCGCTAGGGTTTGAAGCTTGAGCAAGAGAGAGAGAGCGGTCGGCGGAGTAAAGGAAGTGAGGAAGGGAGAGGGGTATATATAGCCACGGTGAAAAACCGTTCGCTCGAAGATTTTGGATGAGCGTGCCTGACCCTTCTCATTCGCTGACATGTGTCACCCACGTCTTGAAAAGTGGAGATCGTGTTAGATCGTGGGTGAATAGATAAGTCTAACGTAGGAAGCGGAACGGATTGAGCGGCAAAGCCGAAAATTCGGATAAGATAAGTTAAAAGTTCCGTTCGCAATTTCTTCAGCTGACAAGGACACAGTGAAGATTTTGAACGAGTTTCAAATAGAACGCACATGAAGAATTTGTGAATAGCTTGGGTTGAGTATAGCATAT